>CM018687.1:51709778-52189778 GCA_009363875.1 Mikania micrantha | reverse complement strand
ATATATAGGGAAAGGAGTGAATGTTAACCCATGGTAATTGATGTAACTTATAAACCCAATTTGATTGGTTGTCTAATTTAATAAATTTGAAATGTGTGGTCCATATTAAATCTGAGAAAAATGAGTGGTTGAGATTTCTTGAAGGGTATTTTGGAGATTTGTGAGGTGTACTTGATTTGATTTTTAAAATAAAAGTTTACCCCCCATTTTTTTAAACCTTCGTAACTTTTATATACATTATTATTTTTTTAAAAAAATTACACCATTAAATTTGTCACATTTTTATCTTTAATTCAATTATAGTTTTGTCAAAAAATTTTAAAGTTTTCGAAATTACACTGATGTAACGAGCTGAATTTTTCAAAGTGTTTGTAATTACACTGATGTAACGAGCTGAATTTTTTCAAAGTGTTCGTAATTACACTGATGTAACGAGCTGAATTTTTTCAAAGTGTTCCTAATTACACTGATGTAACAAGCTGAATTTTTTCAAAGTGTTCATAATTACACTGATGTAACGAGTCGTTACACTGATGTAACGAGCTGTAACTTATTATTTATTTTACGTTACAATTATCTAACTTTCTATCTTATTTGATATAAATTTATATAATTAACTAAATTTTATAATAAAAAATAAGTTTGTAATATATATTTAAGATGAGAGAAAAACAATTTGATGGAAAATTTTTGAAAAAAAAAAGAAAAATTATTGTACTTATGTTTTTTACGTTAGTGTAATTACGAGCGCCCCGAAAAAAATTTGACATGACTATAATGAAATTAACGAGAAAAATATGACGAGTTTAATGGTGTAATTTTTATAAAAAAATAACATAGTATAAAAAAGTTATAAGTGTATAAAAATCAAGGGGGGAACTTTAATTTAAAAATAGAAAAATAGATGGTTTATTAAGAGTGTGACACTTGTCACTCTTATATTAAATCTGATTTTTGTAATTAAGACAAATGACCATAATACCCTTTTGTATTAAAAATTAATTAGTGACACATGTCACAATTAGATTTAATCTTGGAAATTTGAACCATTGGATTTGAGTTATTGAGTTTTCTCAATTAGAAAGGGTTATTATATGATCCATTCCCTATATATATATATATAGGGTAAAGATCCTATAATAACCCTCTTTTATTGCATAACCCGAAATAACCCTGCAAGATGAACCCGAATCTTTGTTTTTTTTTTTTTTTCAAAATCTTAGTTTTACATGTACAAAAATATGTTCTTTTATGTGTTTGAGCAAATTCTTTTTCGTTTGTGATCCTACATCAATGTAATTTGCCTTACAGCAGTGTAAGAGAGGGTTATTATAGGATGCAGATCCTATATATATATATATATAGGGAAGTGTTCAAATAAAGACTCATTACTTAATTTGGAGAAAACTAAGAAAACTCGTACTAAACAATCAATTTTTAAAACAAAATTCCTGATTTTTTATATTTAGCTTAGAAAATGGTACAAATTTTAATAAAAATATGTAGATCACGAAGTTACGTATATGTAACAAATAAAGTTACGTATATGTAACTCATATATGTAGTTTACAAGTTACATATATGTAATTAATAAGTTACACATATGTAATAACATGAATTATATATATTTTTTTATATTTTTTTTTCTTTTTGTTAACAGATCTAACATTATAATAATACAAAATGTAAAACAAAAAAAAATGAAAAATGAAATTGATTGATAACAATTGTGATTAGTTTTTTAAGTTTTCTCAACTATGAGGGTTTTCATTGGAACCCTCCCGTATGTATATATATATTTGGTTTAAAAAAATGAATACATACACATTACATATAAAAAGATAATTATTCAATTACTCTATTAGAAACTAGGATCAATTCGAACGGTGAAATTTTGAATTCACAACAGATGGAAAAAAAGTATACATCTATGAAAGAGTCGTATTAAAAAAAAAAAAAAAACAGTATATAACTGATCAAACAGCAATCACAACAGAAGTAAGGAATTGCATGCCTTCCCATCGTTGATTAAAACTTGAAGGCAAACCTGCCTGTTCAGACCAGAAATTATATTAATGCCAGCATGTACACCAAATCATATTTCAATATCTAAAATGGAATTATTGAATTAATATTCTGCTCCTTGAGCACATGAAAATTATACATGCAAAACAAACATTTAGGTGATTACATAATTTTTAGGGGCAATTACATATATCCCCCTATAAATTTCATTTATTACATATATACCCAATCCAAAATTTTAATTACATATATCCCCCTATAAATTTCATCTATTACATATATACCCAATCCAAAATTTTAATTACATATATTCCCTCATCTAATTCTAAAAATTTCAAATATACCCATTTTAATATATTATCCAACCCGAAAAAGTAGCCTTTGTATATCCGAAACCCGACCCGAATCTAAAATCTTTTTATTCGACCCGAAAAACCCGAACTAGATTTTGGATGAGGTTTTTTCGGGTTTCGAATATTTTGAACACCCCTATTTACGTATGTTTACATTCAAAATGTTACAATGTGTAAAGAGAGTAAAGTTGGGTATATATGTATTTAAATTTTTTAGTTGGGTATGTATGTAATTAGACCTCAAAAGAAGGTATATATGTAATTAAATTTTTTAGTTGGGTATATATGTAATTAGACCTCAAAAGAGGGGGATATATGTAATTATACCTAATTTTTAATTCTACAAGCATAGTTTTTTGCACTTAAAGTTCACAAGATTAAAAAAATCAAATTGGCTAATAAACAAAATTTTTGAGGCAAGATCTCCAGCCCTAAGTTAAAACAAATCATAATCTTTAACATAATCAAATGCTATCTAAAGATGAAACCTAACTATAATTCTAAATTTTGTTGACAACAAATGTAAAGATAAGCTTTCTCTAGACTCTTAAGAAATTCATAGCCTCTTAAACAAATCTAGATAAGCCAATAATAGTTCATGAACCGGATAAGAGTTGAAACAAAACTAACTAGAAAAATCATGACCATGAAAGTTTAGTAAAATAAAAAGTAATGACAGAAAAAATAATTAGAAGACCATCAACTCAAAAATAAGTTTTACTCCTCATGTTGTGGTTAACAACATACAAATTATCACAACATCAGCCATAAAGTTTTCATTATTTTTAATTTTTTATTATTTTTTTGATAAAGTCTACAACATGGGTTCATCACGTTTTGTCAAGCCTGTGATCCTTTCACACTTTGGTAATCTTATTTTGGTGACCATTTAATGCAAGCAACCATACTTCAAAGTTTGTTCAAGTGTATCTAATCATCAAAACAATATGTTCAAAGTGTGCAACCATTTTTAGTGTCTTAACCAATTATTTATATCTGTAGAAAAATTATTCAAATGTTAAATGTTAAGTAGAAAAATAATAATATTATTTCTCTAAACACGAATGTTTCTCAAGTTTGTTTCTTTAAACATTTATTTTTAAAAAACTATTTTCTAAAATTTATATTTTACATTAATTTGGTTTTAAGAAAGTGTGTTTTCTAACACTGATATATTTTTATATTATATTAAAAAAAGTCTTTTTTTTTATTTTAAAAATGCATAAAAATATACTTAATATTTAATACTATTATTTAATATGAGATGCATTTAATATGAGAGAGATGTGAGAAATCAAAATTGAGATATATATATACCTGGAAAATTTTCTTTATTAACCTCCAAGGAAATGATGTAGTGGTTAAAGTGAAGGAGAAACAATTTTAACCTGCTTGCTTATTTTGCTACCACTTTGATTTCGGTCGTTATACAGCTGCTAATTTCGACGCAAGTTTTGGTCATTTTTCCCATTTTGTAGTATTATATAGTGTAAGTTTAGGATTATTATAAACCTCACAAATATTTTTCAGAAATATAAAAACTTATAGCTTGTATTTACAGCTGCTTATTTATATCTTAAAAGAAAAAAAAACTATCAAAATAAATATTATATTCGTTTTTAAAATTTTAATGGTTTATCACATGTGTGCATGATGCATAGATAATGTAGATAAATAAAAATTGTTTATTTTTTTATAAACTTTTTGAAAAGTGAATAAATAATTTATTTTAATATTTTTTATAAAACATTAAAAAAACATGTGCTTAATAAAAGTTACCTTAAATCTAAAATAAATATAAATTTTGGAATGGTATGAACTCATATTGTGTGTGTATATATTTCTTTTCCTGATTTGTATTAGCAAAACAAAGAGGGCAAATATAGTGACTAATAGTAACCCACCTCAAGCAAAAAATGCATGGCCTCTCATAGGACACTTGCGCCTTTTGGGTGGCTCTCAGCCCCCTCACAAGGTTTTAGGTGCCATGATCGAAAAATATGGCCCTATCTTCACCATTAAACTTGATACTCACCAAGTTTTGATGGTGAAAATTGCCGAGTTAGCTCAAGAATGCTTGACCAAAAACGACAAAACATTTGCCACGTAGACCCAAAGCAATGGCTTTTAAGCTCATGGCCTATAACTACGTTGTGTTTGGGTTTTCCCCATACGGGGATTACTGGAGACAAGCGCGCAAAACAGTGATGCTTGAAGTTCTGTCTCACCGTAAAGTCGAGATGCTTGAACATATTCGAGCTTCAGAACTTTGAGCGTCGGTAAAAAGTATACATGAGGTTTGGCTAAAAAAACATAGTGGTATGGTGAAGGTCCATGAGTCATTGGTTTAGAGAGTTGGCATTAAACATTATGGTTAGGATAATATCAGGAAAGAGGTTTTTGCTTGATTTTTTATGAACAGTCTAGATTTCAAGTTATGGATTTTTTCGGATATTTCGAATTCAAATTTTCGGATATTTCGGATATGGATCTTTTTGAATTGCATGTTCCTTTCTGTAAATCAGGTATTGGGGGGACTCGAGAGTTTACCACGTAAGTGGGTTTTCATGGTTATCAAAAAAATAATAATAATCACTGTTGTAAAAGTCGTTCTCCAAGGCCGAGTACTCTCCGAGTACTCGCTCCAAGGTGTTGTTCCGAGTCCGAGTACTTCCTGAGTATTATCCGAGTACTCCCGCCTAGGGCCGAGTACTCTCCGATTCCTCGCTCCAAGGACCTGTTCCGACCTAGGAGCGCCTAGCGATTTTTGCAACCATGATAATAATAATAAATAACATACCATACCATATGTACCTAGAAATTTTTCTTGATTAGAATAGATAGATATTTACTCTATAAATTAAAGTTTTGTTCAAGTACGTAATGGTCAAAAGGCAGACACCGAATCTAGTAATAGTCAAAATGGAGACCCTATTTTTGTTTCGGCAAACATATCTACTTTATAAATTAAAGTTTTATTCATGTAGTAGCCAAAATAGAGACACCTCATTTGGTTTTATCTGGTATCTACTCTATAAATAAAGTTTTGTTCCTATAATAGTCGAATTGAAGAGACCTCGTTTGGTTTTATTAATATATCTACTCTATAAATTAAAGTTTTGTTATGGTAATAGTCAAAATGGAAACACCACATTTGACTTTATCTAATATATCTATTTTATAACTTATAATTTTGTCTAGAGGTGCACAAACCGGTTAACCGGTCGAAAACCGGTTTTGGAATAACCGAACCGGTTAACCGGTCAAAGCCTAGAAACCGGTTTTTACTAATAACCGGTTCGGTTAATACCCGGTTTTTCAACCTTTAAAACCGAAACCGATTTAATAACCGAAACCGGTTAACCGACCGGTTAACCGCAAAATAACCGATTTTTTAGTAAGATGGACCGGTTAACCGGTTTGGTCCATTGAAACCTAAAACCGGTCCCAAACCGCCGGTTTTTTCAAAAACCTATAACCGATACGAATAACCGGTTTAAAAACCGGTTACGAACCGGTACCGGTTCGGTTAACCGGTTTTTTTGTGCATCTCTAATTTTGTCCCAACAATAGTCAAGATGGAGTCACTTCATTTGATTTATCTTTTATATCTATTATATAAATAATTTTTTAATTGAGTCATCTCACTTGATTTTATCTAAAATATCTAGTCCTGTAATTAAAATTTGGCTGCTCATATTTGTACACCACCCTTCGTTAACCATACACCAGGCCCACCTATACGCCCGTATTGTCACACCCCCACCTCTCGTCACCTGTTGATGATGTCACTTGTCACACTGAAGAGGATGCGGAAGTATAGTGGTGATGTCTCAGAGATGGGGTACAACTTACTTGATCCGGTATCACAACACACAGATTAACTTAAATATAATATATTACAAGGGTATCGTCATCACAACCATGGTTACAGTTTACAAACTAAACTTATTATACAAACCGAATTATTTAATTGCAAGTGCTTAAACGTGCAATCTCACCGGTTGTCACTGTCTACCTGCAAAAAGGTTTGAGTTTGAAAAGTCAGCACAAAGCTGGTAAGTTCGTAATGTTAAGTTAAACAATATGACGATACACGTCGGTAAATATCTTGATGCCTCATTATCTTAGTGTCTATCACTAACATTAAGAGGATATTTCGGAAACAGATAACAAACATTCACACAAGGGGAGAAGCAAACCTCCTAGTGAATAAGTTGTCAGCCGATAGTACTATCATTGATTCATGTTCGGCCCCACATGGGTTCACTAGATACAGTTCAGGAGATGAGGACTTTTTCGATACTGTGATAGAGTGTTACAGGCAAAATCCCATTAAATCTTACGAGTTCATCATGAGTTCACATGAAATCACACATATAACAGTAATACATATCATATGTTTAGAAACAATTTCACAAAGATACCCCGAAGTGTGTAAAACATTAAAAATGAGGGGTTGTACCATACTCACCTGAAGTCTCAAAGATAGCAGAATATCGTACAGGTAATAATAGTTTGATTCTGCATTAGTTTATGTTTAATAAGTTATTTATGTTTTAATTTACTGAGTAGCTCCTTTTGAACGTTTAATGTTAAAGACATTGCATTGAAAGTCATCAAACAGATATTAAGTCTTTAATTAGTTAATTTAGTTAAATATTATACAATGTATGATAATGTAGGAACCTATATTGATTCAGGTTCCTAATACAAGGTTGATGACTCATTAGATTAATCAGAATATTCACAGATTAACCAATTAGGTATTGTTGTTGATTATATTACTGAAACAGTTTCTAGATATCATGAAACATAATAATGTGACATTAGAATAGGTTTAATAACTCGTTATTCCAATTATTATCTTAATGATTGTGATTAGTTTGAAACACTTGGATTTAACCTAGCATTTCATGGATTGATCAAGACAATCACAACATTGTTACAATCAAATGGTTTAAACCATTATAATCTGAGATATAGTTTCATGATAACCAGGCATTACAACGGATCAAAACAAGGATTTAACCGTTAACATATTGTGTTCTTTGTTTCTAACCATTCCTAGCCATCATCTAGGCAATAATCAACAACCCTAACTATTGCATTACGTTAAAAAACAAGATCTAATCAAACTAGTAGGATGAAACGAATCGTTACCTAATCGGATAAAACTGATGATCAGGACTTGTAGAATCGTTCCCTGGTGCGATCCGAACGTTTAGAGGGCTTCAAAATGGAGTTTGGATGCTGAAATCTCGCTCTAGTTCGTCTGGAAGTCAAGTATGTTCGAGAAAAAGAAGATAGAAATTCTTCTACATTCATTCTGTTATAGAAAGCTGATCATTTACAACGCCACACTCGTCGCGTACCGCCAAGAGGCAATATTTTTCCTTATCGTACCGCGAAGAAATCCGAAGTCCAAAAGATATTTTGGACTCCTCGCGTACCGCCAAGGACCCTTAATTTATCCTTGGTGTACCGTGAAGATCCCCGGAGTTCAATATTCTTAGATTTTTCTTCGTTTTACAATTCCGGAGAATCAAGAGCTCCGTTTCGTGCACGGTTTTCACCCACGTACACGATTTATCACGTATTATCAACTCGTAATAATTACAATCGCTAAATTAATGTGGATTTCTAGCACGATTATATGTGCTCTCAGTCAGATGACGTAATCCTCGAACGTAATTGTCACACGTATAGACCTTATACAGCCGTATAACATTGTTCTGTCATATGATTGTCTGGTTGACTTTTTATACGGCCGTATAGGCCTTATACGGGAGTATAGTTTAATTTCTTTTTTCAATTTTAATATTATTTTTTATACGTTTTTACCACGATTATATATATTACGCCTATTTTTGCAAGTCTAATTAATTGTACGTTTTCTTGCATATTTTGTTATATGTAAACCAGTAAGTTTATAATTGTTTAATTATATGAACTATTAAGTAAGCATAAAAATAAACATACAACCATGTCAAAACCACATAAATGACAAATAACTATACAAGAAATATTTAAGTAATACACAGTCACATAACACATAAAAATTCACATATATATACACATAACAAAAGTTATACATCAACAAAAGATAGTATAAATGCAAACTAAGCACCACCACCACCACCAACGTCATCACCACCAGCAACATCGTCACCAGCACCAGCATCATCAGAGGGTACTGTCGAGGCTGTGGTAGTGGTGGAATCTAAACTCTTAAATGCGTGGCAACTGCTATCAAATCGGCAGACTTCCACGCAACCAAATCCTCAATGCGGTCTAATCGTCCTGGATCTCTAAAAACGAGTCGACGACCTCGTGGAGGTGGCTGTAACGGCACACCTACAAATGCGGCACGCACCTCTCCCTGATCATGCGGCTGCGGCCCAGGCAGAGGTAGCTACAGAAGAACCCAAGGAACGCCTCGCTGCAAACAAATACGAAATTCGACTCCTCGGATGTCCGTAGCAATACGCATCGCACTTAGTGTAGCACGACCGATCCTCTCAGGATGGTATTGTGTCGTCATGGACGCCTCCACATCAGCTCCAAAAACTCCTAAACACCGGGCAATATGGGTGACATAGCCACCCATGTAAATATGTCCTCCTGGCCTCTTGCTTTCGTAGGAAGCGAAAGTATCGGTCATACACCATGCTGGCAGATACAAGAATGGAGTGAAAATAAAACAAACATGTCTGGGTGCACGCCATATTGGAAAATATTTTGGATGAATGAAAAACAAATCTTCAAATGCATTCGTCACATTATTGACACGACACTTATGCACATAATTTTTACTACGAAACATAGAGAACAGAACCTGCATTGGAGTATATCCAGACCGATCATCTTTACGCATCACGTGTATTCTATATGGTTCTGAGCATGGACACGTTTTGAGGGTTCTGTTCACGTAAAGATCGTACTATTTCATGAGATTCCATGTTGTCACACCCTTGTCGTTGTGGAAGCGTACGGTGTAACTTTCAAGGTTTCACAGTCATGATTTACAACAAAAGACACATATGTTTATATATTACAGAGTAATATTACAACTACATTAGTCACAAGCCTAATGTAATAACAGTTTTAACTGAGTCTCACACCTATATATAATGCTATTACACACACATATATATATATATATATAATGATATGTATCACACTGTAGAGTTTATCTCTCATAGACTTTACTATAGGTCTCCAAAGATTGAGCTCCCAGCTCCACTCCCTGTGTTATTAACCATCTGAGAAAACCAGATTTTTAAAACAATCAGCATATCGCTGGTGAGTTCACAAGTTTATTTGTTAAAACGTATGTAATGTATCCAAACAAATCAAATGTTTTCATAGAATAAGTTAAATAATATTAATGTCCCAAACTGAGTGTAAAACATTGGTATCCGGTGCGAACATTGTTCCTTCCAACAATGTCGTGTTTAGTTCCCGACCAACTGTCCAATTATAACTCCTGGGCTCCCGTAACCGAGCTGACGAGTTCAGTGTTTGCCCCTTCCCAATGTCCTTGTCGCATGACATTGTGTGTTCTAGCCTTATTGAGCGCCCGCTCGACATCCAGTCGTGGTTTTAGCTACGAACCACAGGCGAGGATTGCCAATCACAAATAGAATCTATTCTCAATAATCATGCCCCACGCACGGTTAACGGTTACAGAATAGGGGACTTAGCGACAAATGTGTAACCCGTGAAATAATGACAAGTTCGGTCATGTGTTCTCCCCACTGTCACGTGTTTCAACCAAATGTTTTACAACGCTTTCGTTTTCATGTTTCACAAAATGTTTCAAAAGTGTTTCAGCATTTCAAATGATGCAAATCAGGTTTCATGTTTCACAAAATGCATTGAAAGCGTTTCAGAGTTCCACTTGATCAAACAGGTTTCATGTTTCACAAAATGCATCAAAAGCGTTTTCAAAGCTTTACAATAATCAAGAGGTTTCGAATAAGTTTTTATGTTTTCTCATTCCCCGAGTTCAAAAGCCAAAATACAGGAAAGGGGTTCGTGAACTCACCTCAGTTGATATAAATCAATAAACAGAATACAATGTTCGTATTGCTAGTTCCTGGATTCCAAATCTGTAATTTATTAAAGTTCGGTGAGTTGTTTGCACCTGATTTGGTGAGAAATTAACTTTTGTTTCAAATCCGGATTCTCAATCGACTGCTGGGTCCGGATGGCGGAATCGACAAAGATCATAAAACTGAGTCCCGATAATATATTTTGTTTCATATTACAAAACAGATCATAAAACTGAGTCCGGAAGGCGGAATCAACAAAGAATAGGTTTTTATATAGAAAACCGATAATACAACTGAATTCCGGTCACAATCGGAACTCCAATTCTGCTTCTAAATCAATTAACGGGCTTCCGGATTGCGAAACCGATAGCAAAACTGAGTCCGGAATGCGAAATCGACAAAGAATAGGTTGTCATATTGAAAACCGATAATAAAACTGAATTCCGGTCATAATCGGAACACCAGTCTTCTACTAAATCGATTATCGGGCTTCCGGATTGCGAAACAGATCGCAAAACCGAGTCCGGAATGCGAAATTGATTGAAAATGGTTATTTGTATGGAAAACCGACGCGAAAACTGAATTTCGTGTAATAATCGGATTCTTAATCAGTTTTCAGACTGAAATCGGATTTTCGAATTGCGAAACGGACTGAAAAATTGAGTCCGGAACGCGAAATCGATTAAAAATATGTCCTTTTATCAAAATCGGATCACCGGATTGCTAATCGGATCGCGAAACGGAGTTCAGAACGCAAAACGGACAAAATTAGGGGTTGGCCGGAATATTCCTTTTCTCCGGAATCTTGGCCGGAAAAGTCGCCGGCGGCCGGCGGCGGTCAACGGTGGCGGTCCGGCGGCGGTCCGGTGGTGGCTCGGTGGTCTGTGGTGGTGGCTTGGTGGTCTGGGCCGTGGCCTAGTCAATGGCTCGAGCCGGCCTGACCTTGGCCTTGGCCTTGGCTAGCCGGTGGCTGGGACGCAAGGAAGCATGGCCGGGACGCACGGGCCACGTAGGGGCCGCCTGGGGCCATTGGCCGAGACACACAGGCCAAACATGCTTTTTGCGTGCCAAAATCGATATTTTGACGCTTTTACCGGGCCAAAATCTCCAGATCCTAATATTTAACATATATCTAGAGTTTGGTGAAGAAAAATCGTGATTTGGACAACTTTGAAAAATCGGGTTTTTGGACAGTTTTGCCCTTTTAATGGGTTTTCAAGATCTCATGATTTTCAGCCCTTAACCAATGTTCAAACAAGCTTCATAACACTTGTTTAAGCTATCTTAATCTATTCAAATCAAAAATTGACACAAGAACTTACTTGGTTGAAGATTGGCTTGAAAACTCACTAAAAATCAACTTTTGAAGGTTGATTTTGTGATCTACTTGTTCTTGATCTTAATCCTCAGCAAGGATTGCTTAAAGATGATGGTTGGAAGGTGTTTGAAACTCCAGAAAGTTTGTGGAATGCTCTGGTCAAGTTTTTGGAGGTTTAAGGTGTGAAAATGTTGGCCAATAAAGTCAACAACTTGATAATTATGGATTTCTTGCTTCATGATTAAGTTTGCTCAGATATTTTTCATCAAAATATCTATTGAACCAGATTAAAAGGTATCAATGTGAAAGGAATCATCCAACACATGAGTTTTATGGTTTTTGTAATTAATTTTTCGGCTTTTTCGTACGTATCTTTGGGAATTGCTACATTTGATCAACCACCATTGTTATACTTCCAATTACATCCCATTAGGAATATAATGTGGTTAGGAAGTTCGGGTTGTCATAAATTTGACGATTACGCATGCCGAATCGCCTTTTCGCAAATTTATCGCGATTTAGGTTTCAAATGTGCTTCATTGTTCTTTCTTTGAGTCATGAGTTTTCATCAGATTCTTATGTTTTGTTTTGATTATTTTAATCTTAATAAGACTTAATTAAGACTAAGACACGAAATTCTAACCTGGAATTGCGAATTGTCACAGTCTCCCCCCGTTATTGGAATTTCGTCCCGAAATTTAGTTTGTGCTTCCCAAGACTGATGTGTCATCGAACAGTTGGGGGTATTTGAGTTTCATCTGATCTTCGCGTTCCCAGGTAAATTCCGGTCCTCGCCTTGAGTTCCAACGGACCTTTACTATTGGGATACGACTTTGTTTCAACTGGTTTACTTCCCGATCCATGATTTCCACCGGTTCCTCTATGAAATGTAATTGATCATCGATTTGGATTTCTTCCAACGGTATCACAAGTGTTTCATCTGACAAACACTTCTTGAGATTCGATACATGAAATGTGTCGTGCACCCCACTGAGTTCCGGTGGTAGTTTGAGTTTGTATGCAACGGGTCCCACCTTTGCAATGATTTCAAACGACCCTATGTATCGAGGGTTCAATTTGCCACGTTTTCCGAATCTTACAACACCTTTCCAAGGTGAGACCTTCAACATGACCCGGTCTCCAACTTGGAAAGACAATGGTTTGCGTCTCACGTCAGCGTAGCTCTTCTGACGATCTTGTGCGGCTCGCAATCTGTCTCGGATTTTGAAGATTTTATCTGTTGTTTCCTGAATGAGTTCTGGACCTGTGAGTTGACTTTCACCAACCTCGGTCCAACATAAAGGTGATCGGCATTTACGACCGTATAACGCTTCAAATGGTGTTGTCTTGATACTCGTGTGATAACTGTTGTTGTATGAGAATTCGATCAAAGGCAGATGTGTATCCCAACTGCTTCCAAAATCAATCACACATGCTCGAAGCATGTCTTCCAGAGTTTGGATAGTCCTTTCACTTTGACCATCCGTTTGAGGATGATATGCTGTACTCATATCCAAACGAGTACCCAATGCCTCATGTAGGGTTTGCCATACTCGTGAGGTGAATTTGTTGTCTCGATCTGAGATGATGGAGGTTGGAATCCCATGACGAGAAACTACTTCCTTGATGTAAAGCCTCGTGAGTATGTCCATCTTATCAGTTTCTTTCATAGGCAAGAAATGTGCAGACTTTGTGAGACGATTGACTATTACCCAAATAGTGTAATAGCCACTAGAAGTTCTGGGTAGTTTCGTGACAAAGTCCATTGTAATTTGATCCCACTTCCATTGTGGAATCTCTGGTTGCTGCAACAACCCTGATGGTTTTTGATACTCGGCTTTAACCTTAGAGCAGGTTAGACATTTGCTAACATAAAGTGCGATGTCAGCCTTCATGTTAGGCCACCAATAAAGCTCCTTGACATCGTGATACATTTTATCAGAGCCACGGTGTATAGAGTATCGAGACTTGTGAGCTTCATCCATTACTAAGCTCCTTAGGTTCCCAAAGTTTGGTACCCAGACTCTATTTGCAAAGTAGCGAGTTCCGTCAGTCTTGACCTCAAATTGCTTATCCAAGCCTCGCAAGGACTCATTCTGCAAGTTTTCTTCCTTAAGAGCGTCGAGTTGGGCATTTCGAATTTGGGCAGTAAAGTTTGTCTGAATAGTCATCCCAAAGCTCGCACTCGTAATGTCTTGGTTCGCTCTTTCCTGCTCAAAGCATCTGCGACAACATTTGCCTTGCCAGGATGATAACGAATATTGCAATCATAATCATTGAGTAATTCAACCCAGCGACGTTGTCTCATATTCAAGTCTTTTTGATCGAAGATATGCTGGAGACTTTTATGGTCAGTGTAAATAGTACACTTTGTACCATAAAGGTAATGTCTCCAGATTTTGAGTGCGAACACTACAGCTCCTAGTTCCAAATCATGCGTAGTGTAGTTCTTCTCATGTGTTTTGAGCTGCCGGGATGCGTATGCAATGACTTTGTCTTTCTGCATCAGCACACAACCCAAGCCTTGATGTGATGCATCGCAGTATACTACGAAATCCTCTGTTCCTTCCGGTAGTGATAAAATAGGTGCACTGCATAGTTTTTGCTTTAACAATTGAAATGATGTATCTTGCTTGTTGCTCCATTCAAATTTCTTATCCTTTTGTGTCAGTGTAGTCAGTGGTAAAGCTATCTTAGAGAAACCTTCAATGAATCTTCTATAATACCCTGCTAAGCCAAGGAATTGACGTACTTCTGTCGGGGTTTTGGGTGCATTCCAATTCTTGATAGCCTCAATCTTGGCAGGATCAACATGTATTCCGTTTTGATTTATTACATGCCCAAGAAATTGTACTTCTCTCATCCAAAATTCACATTTAGAAAATTTGGCATACAGCTTTTCGTTCCTTAGTAACTCCAAAATAAGCCTTAGGTGTTGCTCATGATCTTCTTTGGACTTGGAATAAATAAGTATATCATCGATGAACACAATGACAAATTTATCCAAGTACGGTTTACAGACCCTATTCATAAGGTCCATAAAAACTGCCGGGGCATTCGTCAATCCAAACGGCATAACCAAAAACTCATAATGGCCATACCGGGTTCTAAAAGCAGTGATTAGAACGTCCTCGTCCTTGACCCTTAGCTGGTGGTATCCTGAACGCAGATCGATCTTTGAATAGAAACTGGAACCTTGCAACTGATCGAATAGATCATCTATCCATGGTAACGGGTACCGATTCTTGACTGTCAGCTTGTTCAATTCTCAGTAGTCAATGTACATTCTAAAGGTTCCATATTTCTTCTTTACGAACAAAACGGGTGCTTCCCACGGTGAAAAGCTTGGTCTTATGAAACCTTTGTCAAGTAACTCTTGTAGTTGGTTAGATAGCTCCTGCATCTCTGTTGGGGCTAATCTGTACGGCGATCGAGCTATTGGTGCTGCGCCAGGCACCAAGTCAATTCGAAATTTGACTTGCCTGCTAGGTGGTATTCCAGGCAAATCCTCAAGAAATACCTCTGGATACTCTTGTACAATCGGTATATCTTCGAGTCGCTTCTCTTTTGACTTCCTTTCCATGACGTGTGCTAATACTGCTTGACAACCCTTGCGTAGGTACTTGTGGGCTTTCATACAGGTGATGATTTGTAACGCCTTTCCGCTCTTTTCACCATGATATGAGAGAGTCTCCCCACTTGGGAGTGGAATGCGGACTACCTTCTGACAACACACAATTTCTGCGTGCTTTTTGGACAACCAGTCCATGCCGAAAACCACATCGAAACTTCCCAGTTTCACCGATAAAAGGTCTATAGCAAAAACATAATCTCCTAGTTGTAACGTGCACCCTTGAATTATCTCACTAGTTTCTGTCAGTTTTCCGTTTGCTAGTTCTATTGTGTATCTATCGTGTAGAGCAGTTGGATTAGCTCCAATTAACATGCTAAATTCGGTTGACATAAAGCTCTTATCCGCCCCAGTATCAAATAGAACAGAGGCATAATGATTATTGACAAAGAACGTGCCCGTCACGAGGTTTGGATCTCGTTTGGCGTCTCCAGCTGCAATAACAAAGGCCCTACCTCGAGCATTGTTGCCACTTTGATTTGTTAGCTTTGGGCAGTTCTTCCTGAGATGACCTACTACTCCGCATTCAAAACAACTCCTATTATCCCTGTTGCTATCTGTCACTGATGTAGGTACAGGAGCTCGACAATTCCTCGCTAAATGTCCACGTCTTCCACATCTGTTACACATGAAGGGCCTACATTCACCCTCATGATGATACCCACATTTTTCACACTTGGGAAGTTTTCCCACGTAAGATTTCTTATCAGTTGTCATAGCGGTGTTGACTCTAACCTGAGTCGGTTTCTTTTGTGGTTGATTTGGTGAATTGCTATTCCATTTTCGTTTATTACCAGTGTTTTGCTTTTCTTCAGGTACCTTTGTCCCCATGGTTCCACGACGAACTGCCGATCAGGCGATGTGCCAATCGAATTGCACTTTGAATGGTATCTGGCTTAGAAGAAGTCACCATATCTTCAATAGTAGTATAACCGACAATGTCACTCCCTTGCACTTTCAGGTTATAGAATTCTTCTTCCATTTTCTGGATCTCACTTCGTGGGCAATATTCATCCATCATCATTTGCTTCAGTGTTAACCAGGGAATCTGATAGGCTTCATCAATGCCTAAACCTTGAACATGGTTGTTCCACCATGTAAGAGTTGCTCCATTCAGAGTACAAGTGGCATACTTGACACGGCATTCCTCAGGGCAATTACTGACACGGAATACCGTTTCCATCTTTTCGCACCATCGGATCAGTGCGATAGCTCCATCGGTTCCATTAAAACTAAGAGGCTGGCAGTTCAGGAAATCCATGTAAGAACATGCCTTTGGTGCAGCTCCAATGATTCCAGCAGACGCACTGCCTCCTACGACACCATTTCCCCCTACAGCTCCACTGCCACCTCCTGTATTGTTGCCAATAGCACCAGATCCTCCCTCTCCTGTGTGTTGTTGATTTTTGTAAGTGGCCATAGCATCAGCCACTCGTCTATTTATGAGCTGGTCCATCTCTACCGAGATAGCAGGTTGCTCAGTTTCAGGATTGCCATGCGGGTTTTCTTGTGGATTCACTTGTGGATTTTCCTGCGGATTTCGCCTCGGTCGTCCTCTCGGCATGTTTCTGAACATGCAACATTAATGTTTCGTGTTAGAGTCATATGGCTATAGATTAGGTCTTAGTCATGCAACCTAATTCGCTATAAACTAATGGCTCTGATACCAATCTGTCACACCCTTGTCGTTGCGGAAGCGTACGGTGTGACTTTCAAAGTTTCACAGTCATGATTTACAACAAAAGACACATATGTTTATATATTACAGAATAATATTACAACTACATTAGTCACAAGCCTAATGTAATAACAGTTTTAATGAGTCTCACACCTATATATAATGCTATTACACATATATATAATGCTATGTATCACACTGTAGAGTTTATCTCTCATAGACTCTACTATAGGTCTCCAAAGATTGAGCTCCCAGCTCCACCCCCTGTGTTATTATGCATCTGAGAAAACCAGATTTTTAAAACAATCAGCATATCGCTGGTGAGTTCACAAGTTTATTTGTTAAAACGTATGTAATGTATCCAAACAAATCAAATGTTTTCATAGAATAAGTTAAATAATATTAATGTCCCAAACTGAGTGTAAAACATTGGTATCCGGTGCGAACATTGTTCCTTCCAACAATGTCGTGTTTAGTTCCCGACCAACTGTCCAATTATAACTCCTGGGCTCCCGTAACCGAGCTGACGAGTTCAGTGTTTGCCCCTTCCCAATGTCCTTGTCGCATGACATTGTGCGTTCTAGCCTTATTGAGCGCCCGCTCGACATCCAGTCGTGGTTTTAGCTACGAACCACGGGCGAGGATTGCCAATCACAAATAGAATCTATTCTCAATAATCACGCCCCACGCACGGTTAACGGTTACAGAATAGGGGACTTAGCGACAAATGTGTAACCCGTGAAATAATGACAAGTTCGGTCATGTGTTCTCCCCACTGTCACGTGTTTCAACCAAATGTTTTACAACGCTTTCGTTTTCATGTTTCACAAAATGTTTCAAAAGTGTTTCAGCATTTCAAATGATGCAAATCAGGTTTCATGTTTCACAAAATGCATCGAAAGCGTTTCAGAGTTCCACCTGATCAAACAGGTTTCATGTTTCACAAAATGCATCAAAAGCGTTTTCAAAGCTTTACAATAATCAAGAGGTTTCGAATAACTTTTTATGTTTTCTCATTCCCCGAGTTCAAAAGCCAAAATACAGAAAAGGGGTTCGTGAACTCACCTCAGCTGATATAAATCAATAAACATAATACAATGTTCGTATTGCTAGTTCCTGGATTCCAAATCTGTAATTTATTAAAGTTCGGTGAGTTGTTTGCACCTGATTTGGTGAGAAATTAACTTTTGTTTCGAATCCGGATTCTCAATCGACTACTGGGTTGAAATCTGATTATCATATTACAAAACAGATCATAAAACTGAGTCCGGAAGGCGGAATCGACAAAGAATAGGTTTTTATAGTGAAAACCGATAATACAACTGAATTCCGGTCACAATCGGAACTCCAATTCTGCTTCTAAATCGATTATCGGGCTTCCGGATTGCGAAACAGATCGCAAAACTGAGTCCGGAATGCGAAATCGACAAAGAATAGGTTGTTATATTGAAAACCGATAATAAAACTGAATTCCGGTCACAATCGGAACTCCAGTCTGCTATTAAATCGATTATCGGGCTTCCGGATTGCGAAACAGATCGCAAAACTGAGTCCGGAATGCGAAATTGTTTGAAAATGGTTATTTGTATGGAAAACCGACGCGAAAACTGAATTTCGTGTAATAATCGGATTCTTAATCAGTTTTCAGACTGAAATCGGATTTTCGAATTGCGAAACAGACTGAAAAATTGAGTCCGGAACACGAAATAGATTAAAAATATGCCCTTTTTATCAAAATTGGATCACCGGATTGCAAATCGGATCGCGAAACGGAGTTCAGAACGCAAAACGGACGAAATTAGGGTTGGCCGGAAAAGTCGCCGGAATATTCTTTTTAGCCGGAATATTCCGCCGGAATATTCCTTTTCGCCGGAATCTTGGCCGGAAAAGTCGACGACGCCGGCGGCCGGCGGCGGTCCGGTGGTGGCTCGGTGGTCTGTGGTGGTGGCTTGGTGGTCTGGGCCGTGGCCTAGTCAATGGCTCGAGCCGGCCTGACCATGGCCTTGGCCTTGGCTAGCCGGTGGCCGGGACGCAAGGCAGCATGGCCGGGACACACGGGCCGCGTAGGGGCCGCCTGGGGCCATTGGCCGAGACACACAGGCCAAACATGCTTTTTGCGTGCCAAAATCGATATTTTGACACTTTTACCGGGCCAAAATCTCTAGATCCTAATATTTAACATATACCTAGAGTTTGGTGGCTCGATGGTCTGTGGTGGTGGCTTGGTGGTCTGGGCCGTGGCCTAGTCAATGGCTCGAGCCGGCCTGACCATGGCCTTGGCCTTGGCTAGCCGGTGGCCGGGATGCAAGGCAGCATGGCCGGGACACACGGGCCGCGTAGGGGCCGCCTGGGGCCATTGGCCGAGACACACAGGCCAAACATGCTTTTTGCGTGCCAAAATCGATATTTTGACGCTTTTACCGGGCCAAAATCTCCAGATCCTAATATTTAACATATATCTAGAGTTTGGTGAAGAAAAATCGTGATTTGGACAACTTTGAAAAATCAGGTTTTTGGACAATTTTGCCCTTTTAATGGGTTTTCAAGATCTCATGATTTCCAGCCCTTAACCAATGTTCAAACAAGCTTCATAACACTTGTTTAAGCTATCTTAATCTATTCAAATCTAAAATTGACACAACAACTTACTTGGTTGAAGATTGGCTTGAAAACTCACTAAAAATCAACTTTTGAAGGTTGATTTTGTGATCTACTTGTTCTTGATCTTAATCCTCAGCAAGGATTGCTTAAAGATGATGGTTGGAAGGTGTTTGAAACTCCAGAAAGTTTGTGGAATGCTCTGGTCAAGTTTTTGGAGGTTTAAGGTGTGAAAATGTTGGCCAATAAAGTCAACAACTTGATAATTATGGATTTCTTGCTTCATGATTAAGTTTGCTCAGATATTTTTCATCAAAATATCTATTGAACCAGATTAAAAGGTATCAATGTGAAAGGAATCATCCAACACATGAGTTTTATGGTTTTTGTAATTAATTTTTCGGCTTTTTCGTACGTATCTTTGGGAATTGCTACATTTGATCAACCACCATTGTTATACTTCCAATTACATCCCATTAGGAATATAATGTGGTTAGGAAGTTCGGGTTGTCATAAATTTGACGATTACGCATGCCGAATCGCCTTTTCGCAAATTTATCGCGATTTAGGTTTCAAATGTGCTTCATTGTTCTTTCTTTGACTCATGAGTTTTCATCAGATTCTTATGTTTTGTTTTGATTATTTTAATCTTAATAAGACTTAATTAAGACTAAGACACGAAATTCTAACCTGGAATTGCGAATTGTCACACATGTTATGTCTTGACAGCTCCTCAACCATACGTTTTTCATTATCGTTTAACCTCGTGGAAAATGGATGCCCCTCCAGTTGTTGTGCAAGTTCATGATTGTGTTCAGCACAGGTGACACGCAACATCCAACATCTATCATCGGAAAAATATTTTGCAACCAATTGAAACGAAAAGTTTGTCCTTTTTGTTCCTGAACGTCTCATTAAGGATGTTCCTTTATATTCACCACCACGATCACATTTAAGAAACACTTTAATCACATCGCCATTAACGTTTTACTTTGAACGTTGTTTGACAACGACAACTCCGTTGATTCGCCCAGTTTCTTGCACCCAGCTTAGCAAATCTTCCAATGTCATGAACACCTGAAATATTCAAATAACTTGTGAAAAATATCAATCTTAAACATAAAACAAACATAATCATTCTTGCGATACCTGTTCCGTATCAAAAACTGAAATGTTTCCAGAAGATTCTCCGCCAAAATTCGTCGACATCTCGAGAACTTAATAAATTAATACAGGGTAAATTTGATTCGTTTGTAAAACTATACGATCGACCAACATATATAATTTTGTAACACGGAAATCGAGGAATCTTATATCACGTCGCATAATTGCAACACATTTATAGAGGAATATTTAATCGTGTCAAGACCAAGATTCTCTGCAAATCTGAAATTTCACATATGGCCGTACACGTTTGAACTATACGACCGTATAGGCCTTATACGGCCGTAAAAAATTACATCAAACCTGACACGTCAGTCCTAGCAGCTTTTGTTGGATTGACTGACCTTATACGGCCGTATAAGGTCTACACAGGCGTATAGGAGACAGTCGGCTGGTGTCTCATGAATGGAGGTGGTGTATATTTAGTAGGGCCCTAAAATTTTTGTTTTGGTAATAGTCAACTGGTGTCCACTGTTTGAAGATTGAATCATCCATGAAATTGAGTAAAGTTAGTAGGATTTAAAAGAGGACATGTAAAACTAACGTTTTAATAATAATCAGGTCATTTGGATGAAAAATATAGGATAATGATTTTTCAAAGTCAACCCAAATATTTTTTCAAAACAGCACATTTTGGTAAACTTGTCTTGTGTTGGTTGGTTGGAGGTTAAAACCTTCATGAAATCAAGTGAGACCAATTGAATGAAATTTAACACATTAAATTTGGCATAAAATGCACTCAATTTGGATGAACGTTAAGTGAGTTGTGATGAAATAAAGTTGGGTAAAAATTTTGATCAGGTTGCTATAAGAAATTTGTAATTTGATATCTTAAGTACTTTATGTTCTTTCAAAAAGACACTTATTTTTCAACCTTTTGATTTGGATGATATTTATAGGATTGTGTAGATTATGGCTTGATTCATTATTAAATATGTGTTAGAAAATCTCGTCATAAAACTTGTTTGTAAGAGTAATAAAAAAAAAATTAGATTTGAAGGTTTTTCACAGGAAATGATAAGAATCTCATATGAACTCATACATGAGGGCTATGAACACATATAAGCATCTACTCTAAACCTCATTTATGTTTACAAACTTATGATTACATGGATAGTTAGGAATGAAGAATGAACAAACAATTATAAGAACTTATTAAATTGAAAAATGTTGTTAATGAATGCTTAAGATTGCTTAATGATCACTTAAAAACATCAAATATTAAATGTGTGTGGTGAAGTTGATGCCAAAGTGAGGTAGCAAGAGAAGAATTATATGCTTCATAACTTAGGGAAATAAAAGTGGAAAACTTATAGGAAGTTATGACGTGTAATGGTGAAAAATAAAAGGTTGTATAACTCTTGGTCATGTTCATGTAAACTTCTACATGGTGCCCATAGAATTATTTTCTATAGCCTCAAGTATTATAACATATTATACATGTTACATATTACTTTTCCCCTTATGAGTTATACTCTATTACAACTTATTATTTTATAAATATTTAGATAACATTACTTTATGTTAAAATTCACTAATAGGACTAATAATATTTTGATAATAATAAATTAGCGTAATTAAACATGCGTTATTATTTTATTTTTTTGGGTATCATCAACTTATCTCGATAAAGCTGCAACTTACAACAATCATTGTAAATACTCGGTTTTATCATCAATTTTTCTTCTATTGTATAAACACGCTCAAATGTTGTTTAGAACTTGTCTTATGCATGTCTAAAGTGTTTAAACATATATGAACTTGTCGAAATTGTTATATCATTTGGAATGAACGCCAAGAGCATATATTTTACCCATAATTTTTATAACATTGCATTAAAAAAATAAACGTAGCAAACATGAACTAAGTGTTTGAAGACCAAAAAAACATATTAGCCAGACAAAATCTTTTTATTGTTAGGGTAATCTTTAGGGTCAGTCACAAGCAATCCTATTTATCATTAAAAATTGTTTATCCTGACATGTACGTTAAAACAAGTTAGCATATTTGACTTGGTTAGACAATGTGTGGTTTGTAAACAAGGATCGGTTTAGTGCAGGGTCGTCAAATATTCAATATAATTCCACAAGATATAGTTTCATTCAAGCAAGTAATTCTAGCTAATTCAAAAGAAATTTTGGTCAATTCAGAGATCATTTTTATTCCACTAATAACGAGGATTCAAAATATCGCACATTGCTCAACCAAAGACAGATTCTACTAAAAGAAAAATTGATTCTTTGGGATCATGTATTTCTTCAAACATAAGGAACAAATATAGAGCCAAACCGATTATCGAAATATCTTTCTTGATATTCCACAATGTCCCAACTATTCATGGAACACGAGAAACAGGTGATTAATTAATCATATGCTTCCTCACTTGGAATGAGACAGGGTCCGGACTCCAACGTAGACAAAAATGGGGATTTTTTTACAATGGGCAAAAGTCTATCGGGATAATGATATGTGGAGGCAAAAGGCCCATAGGACATGAATTTCTTTTCCTGAAAAAAAAAATTAATTAATGACGGAATCTAGGGAATAAGTATCGACTATAAGTTATACTTTTAGGTAAATAAGTTTTATTAGGTTTGTATCAAATCTTTTAACCTTTCATAAACACAATAATACATACAATTGTTGCTAAAAGAATGACATGCTTATACCGACATAAGACTCCATTAGCAATGAGCATGCACTAAATACATTGATTCTTTATGGTAGGCTTACCCCAATTGTAAGATTCCTTTAATAGGTGAGCACACACTAAATACTATGCTCCTTTATCAATGAGTTTTCTCCAAGTGTGATTCTCCTTATTCATTATCATAAATTTTTTTTCAAAACGACAATCTTTATCATAAATAACTTTCTCACTTTATACATATAATTATGTCGGTTACCATCATTATTATTCTATGCACATAATCATCTTTAAGCATCATCACATACCATTTTTATCATTCTATGCACTTAATCATCTTTGCATTTTACATATTTAACTTAATCAAGTAGCATGTATATCTGCCCATAATACTCTAAAATGTGCATAGAAAGCATTTAATTATGGGCTTTAAGAAGTCGCATTAATTAGTCCAAAGTTATCCTCTCAATAAATTAAGCACCCACAAGTGAGCGTGAGGCCTAAAAGAGTTCAACAACCTATATATCTAATGCATACTTTTAGCATATTATTTTTAATTACTTGTTACATTGACTTAATGTGGGTTAGCGTTAGGCTCAAGTTAACTAACAATTCAACTCTCTCCCCTTTTTGGTCATGCATACACACACACGCACAAACTATTCTCGTTATTTACACCATAATCGCTCCAATAACTTACATCTATATGCATGCATACCAACACAATAAACTCACACCCATTTAAGACTTGATTCATGTACACTCATAATTACTCAACATTCTCACCTTATCCTCACACACTCACACGCACCCCTCACCTTATTTGCACCACATCACCACACCCGCACCACTAACTTGGGCCGGCTCAACTATTTTGAGACCCTAAATAGAATAAAAAATCAGGGCCCTTTACTAACAGTTACGTTAAATTTCCTCTCCATTTATCTAGGCTTGAAACCGACAATAATAAACTAAAATTTCATATATGTTGTATTTTAATAAAATGTTTCTATATACATATATAAAATTTTTAGATTAAATTTATTTTCTAGTTTTTTTTTAAATTCAAATTCTTTAATAAAATATTCATAATTATTTTTAAAAAAATATTTTTCAATTGAATATTAGAATGTTTTTATGTGGGCTTTGATGTATTTTCTAATTCTATGAGAGCGTGCACAAGCTAAAGAAAACTCATAGACTAAAAAAAGTCGCTACATATAATAAATTTTGAAAAATTGAAGGACTTATATTTTTTTGGGCCCTAAGCCCTTGCTTGGGTTGCTTGACCCATTAGGCCGGCCCTGCTTCTAACACCCACACTCCCACATTTTCCACACCGGAAACCAAACTACATCCGCACCATTACCATTCGCATCACCCTATTACTCACATAAGGGCATGTTTGAGATTGCTTATTTAAGTGTAATAGTACTTTTTAACTTATGAGTTTTTAAAATAGGGTTTTTAAAAGCTACAAATTATAGCTTTTTAAAAACAACTTTTTAAACTTACTCAAAAAGTTAAAACAAAAATTCCTTTTGACATTACCAAACATCTTTTTAACTTATTAATATTTCATAAAGCCAATAAGTTAATAAGTTAGTCTCAAATAGAATCCCAAACATGCGCTAATTCTCATACACTTCACGTATAACTCCCAAAGGCGTCCACGCATACACACCTGGTTCAAGTGTCCACACGTATAGTAGTCCACACATGCTTCTATATTTCTCGCATGAACTTTGGTCACCCGGTTAGGAGGTTGCCATAACATTTGTTCCAGGGCGGCCATGATAATTGAGGTGCCCAGGATGAGCCGGAAAAAAAAGCCCTAGGCCCCTAGCGAATCCAAATATTAAAGTGGAAATGTTCAAAAAAACCGAAAAACCATTTAATCCCGAAAACCGAAACTTATTCGTAACTGAAAAAAACTGAACCGAATTTTGAATTCGGTTTTCTTTTTTGGTTCCTAGCTATATCCAAATTTTGAATAAGGTTTTCGGTTCGGTATCTAACCGTATCTGAATTTCGGTTTTCAGCTCCAATGTTTTTACAAATTTGGTTTGTTTTGTTAACCGATTAAACTGAATTCAAATTTTAAATTTATTATCTTATTAATAATGTATAAGATTGAATTCAGTTTATTTAGATCGGGTCATTCGATTTTTAATCGGTTTATTTGGTTTTAATCGGTCTATTTGATTGAATTTGGTTTATTTGGATCGGTTTATTCGACTTTTAAGTGATTTTTTTGGCTTTCAATCTCTTTATTTGGTTTTAACCGGAACAGTGCCGAACCACTTCTCGAATTCGGTTCGGTTTTTGATAGGGAAAAAAAAAATTTAAACCAATTAAAACAGACCGAATAAACCGTTAACCGAACCAATAACATATTTAGTTCAACAACATGTTCCTGGATTTTAAAAAAATTATTTTTTGTACCCCTTAAATCATGTGTTTATAAATGATTCTTTTTAGTATATGTATCTTATTAGTTCTTATTTGAATAAATCTCTATATACATACAAATATATATATATAGGGGAAGGTTCCCCTAAAAAGTCTATTTTGCCTAAGAAGGCTAGAAGGATTTTTAAAAACTCAAAAACCGACCCAAACGCACTTCGATTGAATTCATTTTTGCGCCATTGGAACCGTTTTATCGAACCCTAAAACCCAACCTTAAATCATAAACAATAAACCCAAATACTAAAATAAAAACTTTAAAAACAAACCTTAAACATAAAGATAAAACATAAAAGCTAAAAATCAAGCCCTAAAATCTAAATTCTAAAACTACTTGTTAAAGCTAAAACCTAAAAGCTAATATTGTAGGGTTCGATGAGACGATTCCAATGTCATCGAAATGAGTTCAATCGGAGTTCGTTTGGGTCGGTTTTGAAGGTTTTAAAAATCCTTTTTAGCCTTCTTAGGCAAAAAAGACTTTTTATTTGATCTTTCCCCTATATATATATATATATATATATATATATATGCCCCCCAAAAAATGGGTCTGAGACAGAGGTCGGGTTTGCCCATTCCCGGATCGCCCATGATTTGTTCCATACATGCGGGTAGTTCATGTCAAACACCTATTACCATATGCATGCATGAACTTTAAGTCATGTACACACACGTGACACGTGTTAGCTCTAGACCAGCCAAGAACATGTACCCACATGATACCCAAGCATAGTTGATTATTTTACCTAATGAGCCACCACCCTGCCTAGGTATGCACGCAACACACATCCACACATGTTAACGATTAGCGACTTAACCCTGGACATTCATCCTGTTTCAATCCATAAAACACAAGTGGTATTACATACCTTAATCAGGCAGTCTAGATGTATCGAAACTTCTCCAAATCATGCCACATGCTTGATGTTGCATTCGTCAAGTTCGTCCTTCTTTTCCCTTGGCTTTAGAATAATTCTCGTTGGAATGGAATTGATGTGAATGCTTCAAGAGAACCTATGCTCGCTCTAATATGCCCATAGCTCAACGGAAGTAAGCCAACGATTGTGGTTTAAATGAAGGTTTCATATTCATTATGTAGGATCGGGTTGTTATCTCTAAACAACACTTCACAAGTATTTCTTACTTAATTCTAACAGATGCGGAATGTTCTGTTAGAATGATCTCACAATTTCACTTGTTAAAACAACAAAACCCGCTGCTACATCTGATCTGGGCCAGCCAAATGAGGAGATCCACTTGTCGATACATCAGAGCGTTATGGGGAGGATACCATATCCTGTCCACGATGTTGCGAACCTGCTAAGAACAAAACACCGTTAGCCTCACCGCAGGGGAGGGTCCCCTGCGATCAGCCTCCGGCGTGAGAATAAGTATCGGAGCATACGATAATTCTAGAGAGAAGTATTAGAGAGAGAGTAGAAGAGTGGAGTATGGATTCATGTGTGTCAACTACCTGAAAGTGACCCGGTATTTATAGCCTTGAGGAGGTCGAGGCTCTTATCTTGACCCGCTGTATAACTTCTTCTTTCGGAGGACCATCTTCTGATTATCCTTTGGTCAATCGTTTCCTCTGTTACTAACTCTTTGGAAATGACTACTGTCTCTATCTTTCAGTAACAACTTCTATCACCATTCCGAGTTCTGACACATTAACCTTCTCTTTTCATCATTGCTTTTAGACACAATTTCCGATGCTATTCTCTGAAAAAGATACCGGAAGACGTTACATGGACAGGATAAGTTATCCCGTCCATTATGGGCTTCCTTTCTTTGCATGCCCAATATTCGTTCATCCTTGTCCTGGGTTACTTTTATGGTCCGGACGTGTTATCCTGCCCAAACAGGTCCTACCCCCGTCATCAGCCCCCCAGTCAGAGTTATTAACGTGACCTTTTACGTAAATGACACTGACTTGATATTTGAAATGTCGTCTGTGCCCTCAACTGTAACATGTCATGACTGTAATCGTCAATCAGGCATCCATTGGGCAGTGCGTTTTCTTTTTCATCATTTCTTCATCTTCTTCCCAATCTTCTCTGATTTTTCCCGCGATTTCATTCATCGTTGTAGTTTTCTTCGTTTGAAGTTTCAACAATCACAGGTTTTAGTCATGTAGTTAAACGGGTAGTCGGAAGCGATGAATTTCGATCAGGCTTTGGGGCGTTGTAGAAGGCCATATTTCGCCATGGGTTGCATGTCGGTATGCAGTCGGGGCACCGCAACTATTTGAAGAATAAGGCGGTGAATGAGATTACCTAGTTTAGGCCGGATGCGAAGAAATTAATGCAGGAGGCTGCTTTTAACTTTGATTCCCTGAATTTTTCTTACTTGCAGGAGTTAGATTCTTTTCTGGAGAAAACTTGGATGTCATTTAGGCACTTGAGCCTGTAGGAGTCAATTATGGTCTTCCTATTATTGGAGGAAAAGGACTTAGTGGGCAGAATACCACTAGTTATGCTGGGAAGGCTACTGGCGGGTTAGATTTTGGAAGTGTTTCCAAAGGTACCCATCCTGGCTCAAGTTCGCATTTAAATTCCATGCTTCCTCCCAAGGGGAAGACGGGATCAAAAAGTATGGATGTCGGTACCGAAGATGCTATGCTGGGAGCCAAGGGTCTGGATGAGCTTAATTTTGACCTTCCATTGATTGAAGATGCTATTATTGGGTCCAAGAATGACAATAGTGGACCTTTTGGTTGTGAGGCCACCGTGGGCGCATTAGGGGATGCCTTTCAAGTTGCTGATGGTGAAACAAATGCAGTAGGAGCGGCTGCAGTTGATGGTTTCTAGTTTGTTTGTTGAAGACAACTTTATGTGTTATGATGGTCATTACTTGATTTCTATAATCAAGAATTTTAAGTATTTTTAGCTTATAGGAAGATTTGCCTTGGAGACTTTATAGGTTTCCGGATATGGGAAGATCATTATGCATGAAATGCTTTTCTTTCTTGTCGTTAAAATAATGTTGAAAAAGAAAATTTTCTTTTATTTTGGTCATTGTTGGGCGGGATTACACCATTGCCCCAATCATTCATACTCCATTTTTGCACCTCTCAAGGCTGGAATGATTCCATTCTTTGTGAAATTATTGGGCAATGTGACCCTTTTATCTATCTACCTAATGTGTATTTATTGGGCAGGACAATGCCAGAACCCGTTTTTGGGGTTAACAAAATCCTTAGTATGATGATACCGATACCCATGGATTGTATATGCTTTTGTTGGTTAGGACAAGGCCGGAACCCGTTTTTGGAGTTAAGAAATTTGTGGGTAGGATGACACCGATACCCATGAAATGTATATGTTTTTGTTAGGCAGGACAAGGCTAGAACCCCTTTTTGTAGTTAAAAAATTCCTGGGTTGGATGAAACTGATACCCATGTAATGTATTTGGTATTGTTGGGCATGACAAGCTCAGAACCCCTTTGTAGATTTGAGTAATTCATGGGCAGGATAATACCGATACTCTGGGAATGTACTTGCTATTGTTGGGCAGGACAAGGTCGGAACCCCTTTGTAGATTTGAGTAATTCCTGGGCAGGATAATACCGATACCCTTGGAATGTACTTGCTATGGTTGGGCAGGACAAGGTCGGGACCCCTTTGTAGATTTGAGTAATTTCTGGCAGGATAAAACCGATACCCTGGGAATGTGTTTTCTATTGTTGGGCAGGACAAGGCCGGAACCCATTGTAGATTTGAGAAATTCCTGGGCAGGATAATACCGATACCCTTGGAATGTACTTTCTATTGTTGGGCAGGTCATGGCCGGAACCCATTTGTAGATTGAGAAATTCTTGGGCAGGATAATACCGATACCCTTGGAATGTACTTTCTATTGTTGGGCAGGACAAGGCCGGAACCCATTTGTAGATTTGAGAAATTCCTGGGCAGGATAATACCGATACCCTTGGAATGTACTTTCTATTGTTGGGCAGGTCATGGCCGGAACCCATTTGTAGATTGAGAAATTCTTGGGCAGGATAATACCGATACCCTTGGAATGTACTTTCTATTGTTGGGCAGGACAAGGCCGGAACCCATTTGTAGATTGAGAAATTCTTGGGCAGGATAATACCGATACCCTTGGAATGTACTTTCTATTGTTGGGCAGGACAAGGCCGGAACCCATTTGTAGATTTAAGAAATTCCTGGGCAGGATAATACCGATACCCTTGGAATGTACTTGTAATTGTTGGGCAGGACAAGGCCGAAACCCTTTTGTAGATTTGCTTTGAGAATTATACATCATCATGTACCAACATCTTCCTCTTCCTTAATATGATTAATTGTTGGCATACAAAAGGTGGATGTGTGTCTCCGCTGTTTCATAATAATACTTAAAAAGGAGAAAAAAAACATAGTTATTTGAACATAAAAATGATGAAGATTAGCAGCATTCCAATGTTTGTGAATGGTAATGCATTCTATTGTTTTCAGCTTATGAGAGCCTTTTTTTTTTTTTTTTTTTTTTTTTTTTTTTTTTTTTTTTGTGGGCCTCCCTGAACTGGTATGGCCTTCCCATTTGACCCTTAGTTTTCCTTTGGGCTGTTGCCTACTTGCTTGTTCGTTCTCAACACCAGATCACCCGGTTTGAATTTGGTTGGTTTAATTCGTGCATTATAGTATCGTTCCAACTTCCGTTTTTATTCTCTTTCCCGTCTGCTAGCTTGTTCTCGCGATTCTATTAAAAGTTCCAAATTGACGAGGAGTTGCTCATTGTTATCACTTGTGATGTTGGACTTGTTTCACGCCGTTTTCACTCCAATTTTAGCATGAATGACGGTCTCTGATCCGTACATTAAATTATACGAGGAATGACCATTGCTTGTTTTTTCAGTTGCACGGAGGGCCCACAACACACTGGCAACTCTTCCACCCATGCTCCTGCATGTTTTCCCAACAGGGTCTTTAACACGTCCACGATACTCCTGTTTATCGTTCGACTTGGCCATTTGCCTCAGGAGGTGCTACGGATGTGAATGTTTGTTTTGTGTGCAACTCTGCGCACTAGCTTTTGAAGAGCTCATCAGCAAATTGACGGTCATTGTCTGTAACTATCTCTCCTAGAAGCCCAAATCGACATATGATCATTTACCAGAAAAAACGTATGACTTGTTTTCCTATGATGGTGGACAATGGTTTGACCTTAGGCCACTTTGTAAAATAATCTACTGCCACGAGTAAGATCTTGGCTTTGTTGCTGCCCATTGGGAATGGCCCGACAATGTCTATCCCCCATTTGTGGAAGGGCCATGTTGCAATAATGGGTATAAGGTCGTACTTGGGAAGGCGCTTTATTGGTGTATGTAACTGGCATGACTCACGTTTACGAAGTTCTTCAATTGTGTCTCCATGCATGGAAGGCCAGTAGTATCCCAAGTTCATTATGCGTGATACCATAGATCGTGAATCCACATGTGTTCCGCAAATTCCCATATGGATTTCTCGAATAAGATGATTACTTTGCTCTGGACCAATAGACCGAAGCAAATGGGATAGGAACCCCTTTAATTACAGCACACCCTTATGGATTGTGTATTGCTTTGCTTTGCATAGCCATCTTGATTCTTTTCTTCAACAAAGAATAATCATTAGTATGATAGATCATATCTTCATGAAATTTACAGTACTTGAGGATTTCTGTCATCCATTTGACTCATTGGTCAAGGTTGAATAGTGTACTTGTCTTCTTTAGCAGCAAATATTTCTTGCATAGTTATGGATAAAGTTGTAAACTAAACAAGTATATGGCTGTCTCCACAGTGTGATGCGCGGTGGTGAGGTACTTGTTCAAAAGGTTCACGAAAATCATGGTGATGTCCTCAAGATCTTCTTTACACGAAGAGTTGAGAAATATGAGTGATACTTTGGCTCGTCCAAATTAAATAACATTGTGGGCATCTTCCACCATGTATAATATTATTCCTGTCATGTCATATGAGGGCTAAATGAAATATGCGTTAGAAAGTTTGGGTACCTTAGCCCGTTGACATACTTTTAAGTCCAAAATTTGTCCGAGAAAGATATATTTTGATACATTTTCTTATAATATTAAGGAAATGATCTTCTAGAAGCACCTTAATTTGTCAAGATAAAGATATTTTGTGAAACAAACTTATTAATATTAAGGTGTTGGGAGGACCAAACTAATAAAGATGGAAATGTTATGGTCCAATTTATGAAAAACAAGGTTCTTTTTGGAGTAGACTTATGAATCTAGTGATTCTTTGAAAAAATTGTTTGGAAGGCCCAAACTTTTCAATATTAATATAATGTTTGGAAAAGAATTATGTAAAGTATAATACTTATGAATAAAATAATACATCAAAATGATTCTCTGTAATGACCATGTTTTTTAAAGTAAAGATATTGGTTGAAATAAACTTATGAAAAATAAAGTGCTCAATGGTACATAATTATGAATAACGAGGTCCTTGGAAAGGATTTTCTGGAGCAACCAGACTTATAAAAGTGAAGATGGAGGTCATGCCAAACTTATGAAAATGAGATCCTTGAAAAGGATTGTCTGGAGGGACCAAACTTATGAAAAATAAGGTGCTGGACGCACCAGACTTGCATAGAACTAGATGTTTGGAAAGGATAATCTAGAAGGACCAGACTTATCAAAGTGAAGATGCTGGTCTGACCAGACTTATGAAAAATAAGGTGCTGGACGAACCAGACTTAAAAATAACTAGATCCTTGGAAAGGATTGTCTGGAAGGACCAGACTTATCAAAGTGAAGATGCTGGTCGGACCAGACTTATGAAAAATAAGGTGCTGGAAGAACCAGACTTAAAAATGACTAGATCTTCGGAAAGGATTGTCTGGAAGGACCAGACTTGTCAAAGTGAGGATGCTGGTCGGACCATACTTATGGAAAATAAGGTGCTGGATGAACCAGACTTAAAAATAACTAGATCCGTGGAAAGGATTTTCTGGAAGGTCCAGACTTATGGAAAATAAGGTGCTGGACGAACCAGACATAAAAATAACTAGATCTTCGGGAAGGATTGTCTGGAAGGACCAGACTTGTCAAAGTGAGGATGCTGGTCGGACCAGACTTATGAAAAATAAGGTGCTGGATGGACCAGACTTAGGAATAACTAAATCTTTGGAAAGGATTGTCTGGAAGGGCCAGACTTATGAAAAATAACAAGATTTTTCAACAACTAATAATACTTTGGGAGATTCGGGCGTTAATGGATGACTTCTTTCTTGTATCTATCAATACTTTCCTTTTTAGTGAAAGTATGTAGCTTTCCGAATAGGTTCTTGACTTCCGTGATACTAGCTTACCAGGTGGCATCACTAAAGGATAAATGCCCCCTTAGTTATTTGGAAGGTCTGTAACAGGAGGAGCATTTGATTCTTTCTCATTGCTGAGACGGGCCCTTAATCTTTGGAGACACACTTCTTGAGCATAGTTTTTCATGTGTATCAGCAAGCATGGAACTTTTTTGAGAACTCCTTCCGAAGTTAATAAGAGCTAACGTTGGTGACGAGGATCGAGGAATAAAATCATCTCGGAATGGTGTTTAACTGGCCATAGATAGCAGTAGCAAACTAGAAATAGGTGTAGAAGACCAACTTCAGAAAACTTTGAAATGAAGTCGGTCCCACGGATGGCGCCACTTGTTAAAACAACAAAACCCGCTGCTACATCTGATCTGGGCCAGCCAAATGAGGAGATCCACTTGTCGATACATCAGAGCGTTATGGGGAGGATACCATATCCTGTCCACGATGTTGCGAACCTGCTAAGAACAAAACACCGTTAGCCTCACCGCAGGGGAGGGTCCCCTGCGATCAGCCTCCGGCGTGAGAATAAGTATCGGAGCATACGATAATTCTAGAGAGAAGTATTAGAGAGAGAGTAGAAGAGTGGAGTATGGATTCATGTGTGTCAACTACCTGAAAGTGACCCGGTATTTATAGCCTTGAGGAGGTCGAGGCTCTTATCTTGACCCGCTGTATAACTTCTTCTTTCGGAGGACCATCTTCTGATTATCCTTTGGTCAATCGTTTCCTCTGTTACTAACTCTTTGGAAATGACTACTGTCTCTATCTTTCAGTAACAACTTCTATCACCATTCCGAGTTCTGACACATTAACCTTCTCTTTTCATCATTGCTTTTAGACACAATTTCCGATGCTATTCTCTGAAAAAGATACCGGAAGACGTTACATGGACAGGATAAGTTATCCCGTCCATTATGGGCTTCCTTTCTTTGCATGCCCAATATTCGTTCATCCTTGTCCTGGGTTACTTTTATGGTCCGGACGTGTTATCCTGCCCAAACAGGTCCTACCCCCGTCATCATCACTCAAAGTGACACAATAATCTTTGAACAATATTAAGAACACAAGAATAATTCAAGCTCAAGGATATATTTCTCTCAAAGTGGAAGTATACAAGCAAGCACACTTCAAGCAACAATACATTGGGAGGTTATATAGCCGAGGCTACAACCGTATACACTTAGGAATACAAGTTGGGTATACTAGACAAGTACATAAAGTAAAGCTTATTCTAGTATGTTGAGTGTCTTAACAGGCTAAGACACTCAGTCATGATCATTACATTAATAGACATTGACTTTACAAAGGACTATTAAATACAAAAGACATTTAATGTTGTTGATCTTCAAGGCTTCAGATGATCTTTTGCATTTAATGCAGCATGGGAGAGGTAAGGCGCTTTATCTGACTCATTACATGTTGTCTTTGTCTTTACTCAGACCAGCATGTCTTGTGTCAGTACCTTTTGTACTATGAGAGTAAGCTGCTACAGTCTTTGTCAGAGGATAAACCTCGGAAGTCTTTGTCTTTAGTGCATAAGAAGATTCCTCGGAAGCAGTTGTCTTGTACAACCTTCGGCAGGAACCAGTTATCCTTCGGAAGCAATGTTGCTTCCGAAGAATCACTTCTTCCTTCCGAAGGTGTTTATTCAAAGAGACTCCTATACTTAGACAAAACAAGAAGTTTGGTGAGCATCAGCCTTTATTAGTCTTTACAGTCTCCCCCTAGGCTGATGCTACCAAAACTTCTAAGGCATAAACCTTGGCTTCCATGTACCCCTCAGTACCTGTGCCCTTTTTCTAATTAATCTGATAGCTGACCTCCCATCTGCTCCATTGTCAGGATTATTGAGAGGGAGCATATCTAGATCAAATATATAGGGTTTTGCCAACATCATCAGATGCAAAAGATCCACCAGTTTTATTTCTCCATTGTAGTCGGTGAGGATGAATATCCTTTCTTGTGCATTGAAGCTCCAATTTACCAAAGGGATGTATGAATGCTCATGCATTAATCTGCTGATATCCCTCATGTCTTCTAGGGTTTGTGTAGTTTTGGGAGTTGCTTCAGATGTGGCTTCAAGTACTGAGAGTGTTGTATCAGGCTCAGAGTCTAAAGGGATAGTTTTTGTTTCCTTTTTCCTTTTAGCCATGCTCTTTCTTCTTGTGAATCTTGGTTTGTCTTGAGCAGTGGCTTGACTCCTCAGAACTCTGGCCTGTTGGGCTTCCACAGTTGATTCTACTGCTGCACCTGTTGTTGCAGTAGGCTGTGGCCCAATATCCTCATCCCTTGAGGGTTCTGTTCTCCTCTCTTCAGCCTGTGTATGTCTCTCAGGATCAGGGTTTGGTATTGATTGTTTCCTTGTAGTCTTCTTACCCTTTTTGTAGACTGAGGAGATTGGCATGTTATCCATACTTGGACTTGAAGGAGGAGATATTGGTTCTTCTTTTGGATTTAGGGGGAGCATGTTGGGGAACATTGCTTTTGTTGCTGCCCCACACATGACTTCTTCTCCCTCTCTGATCCCTGCACCAGAGAGGGGAAATTCTATTGTAGCTCCTCCCCCTAAACCTAAGCCTCTCATTAGGCTTTCCTTTCTTGCCCTGATTTGTTCAATTGAAGGTAACTCACCTCTTGCAACTTTGGCTTTTATATCTCTGATATGCATATCCATGGTTGAGTTCTTCATTGGGCCTAGCTGCCGAGCATGGAAGCCATATTCCAAGAGAAAGGCCTTGTTCTTGTCTCTGTAGGCCTTCTCTTTTTGTTCCTTTGTAAGTACACTCAGGGCCTTTGATGCAGCAACAGCTTGTTCTTGCTGCTGCACCTTGTCCAGCTCGGCAGCCATTCTAGGTACCGACCAGTTGATGACTTCATCAAAGTCATAACCTTTTTCTTCTAGCAAAGCAGAGAGTCTAGCTCGCTCTTCATCTAGAGAAGTGTTTGGTCGGCCCTTTGTTTTCTTTGGTCTCATCTCCTCCTGTTCTGCTTCCTCCTCTGGGGTTAGCTTACGTTTTCCTTTGTCATCAGCAGTTATTTTTGCCCCAGAGGAGATTTCTTCTGTTGCCTCACCAGCTGGTTCATTGGCATGTAGCTCCTCTGTGGAGGAAACATCCAGGATGACTGGGCCTTCGGAGGCAGCTGCAGCTTCGGAGTTAACCTCAGCATTCACTGTCTCCTCCAGTTGACCAATCCCCTTAGATGATTCCTTATTGGATTCCACAAAGGGCTCAGGAGAGGAAGAGAGAGCTTCAGCAGCTTCAGTCCCAGAAGGGGACACAGATTTCATGGAAATTGATTCTTCTTGTGCTGTGTCTTCCATGACAACCTGAGCTGCAGTCTCAGAAGGAGACTTAGTCCCAAGAGGGGACTGAGGTTCCAAAGAGACATTTGATGTTTGCTGTTCAGTCTCTTTGGCAACCTCCCTTGTATCCTCAGAAGCAGAAGAAGAGGAAGTAGAAGAAGAATCTTGAAAATAAGTACCCAAGAAGTCATCCCATTCAGCAGTCAAAGTGACTAAGGATGGAGTAACTTCCTGTGCACCCTCCTCTTCTCTTGCTTCTGATCCTGACCCTGCAGTTGGTATATTCTCCCCCTTTTTGGTAGCATCAGGGGAGGTGAAAGTGGTAGTAGCAGGATCAGGGTGAAATGGATGTAGAGTGACCGGGGGACGCCTCCTGAGGTCCAGAATAGTGGCATCTTTGGTTTGGACCTCAAGCCGCAGGGTAGCCACCTCAGCTTCTAACTGAGCTACCCTGGCTTGGAGGGAAGTTATTGTAGCCGTCAATTCCTGTGTGGATGTGCCCTCCTCTACCGGAGTAGAATCATGGGGCGATGGAGTCCTGAGCCTAGCTCCTGCACCTCCACCACCAGATGTGGTTTCTTGGCACCCTGGATTCCCTTCATTGAGAAGAACCTCAAAGAAGTCCTCCCCAATATAGGTTGCCGCAGGTGAGGTCCTATTGCCTGTACCACTGTCCTGTGGATCTTTATTAAGATCAACAGTAGTGGCAGCCTCACCTGCATTGACCCCTTCAGAACTACTGGGGCCAACCTCTGATTGAATAGGCTCTGGGTCAGGGAACCGAGCTTGTAACTGTGTCACCACTCTCATTAAAGTTTGGGAAGTGGGAGAGAGTGGTTCCTCCAAAGCTAGAGCAGGGGTTCCTTGAGCCTGGGTGATAGTATGGGTGGGGGGCATTTCTGGATGATATGAACCTGGAGACTTGGGAGACAGTCTCTTATCTAATGAAGTTGCTTCATGAGAAGCAAACTCAATGATGGGTGCATCCCTTTGAATATTCTCAGATATGTTTTGTGACATAAGCTGAGGGCTTTCAGGCTGGTTAAGGGCAACCACAGGTTTCAAAGGAAGAACCTGTGGAGAAACAAGGGGTGTGGCTTTCACCTTAGGTAGAACTGTGCCCTGAGCAGTTCTTTTAACCTTTTTCTGTTTTGGTTCAGTAGAAGGGGCCTGAACAACTGTAGAAAGTTGCACAGGGTTTCGTTTGCGTTTGTAAGTGATTTTTATGGGGTGAGGAACAGAAGTGGAAGGTGTGGGTTCAGCATCTGTGGGGTTAACAGAGCTGTCACCTTCTGGAGCAGGGGACTCCATAGAGGAAAGAAGAGGAGTGAATGTCCCAGAGAACTGAGCACTCTTCTTCTTGAGTTGCACAAAAATCTTGGAAGAGACCAAGGGCATTTTGTAAGTATTCCCAGTTAGAGAAAGGGAAGCTCCCAACTCTTCATTAAAAAGGTGTTGCAAAAACCTGGGATACATACAAAACTTCTTTGGTGACATGATGTTGTCAACCAAATTATTGAAAATAAAAGCAGAAAAATTAAACAGTTGATTGGAAACCAAGCCATGAATAGCCGAAGCTAAATCAGATGGAACTTGGTCCCAACCACCAGATTTATTTGAAAGACAATGTAAAAACACATGTATGAGGTACTTGTAATTATAGGACACTCTACCCTTCAAATAGGTTGTTGAAGGGAGAGGACCTTCGTACCCCATCGACTTAAATGTCGATGCTACCTCATCCTTCGTGAAAGAGACCCTTCCACCGGCATCATTGAATTTAAGATGCCGACAGATGGTTTCCACAGTGATAGCAATGGGATGAGCATCAATGGTGGCTTCAAGAGACCGACCATTGGGAGACGAAGAAACAGAACAAGATGCCCAAAACTGTTGGTGATGAGATTCATACACCAAGGGCTGAACAGTTAATGCAAAGAAATACCTGCTCCTTTGAAGAAAGGAGATTATTGGGGCGAAGTCAGCATCATGTTCTGCTAATAACTCCGCTGGTACGTTGTGAGCAGGTTTGAAAGCAAGAAGAGCCATGAAAGTTGGTGATTTTAGGGCACAATTGGAGAGATCAAAGAGAAGAAGAGTTTAAAGTGAAACAGTTTGTGAGAATTTGAATGAGCGGGAGACCTTTATATACATTCGGATTTCAGCATTTAATATATAGACACATTAAATTTGAGATCCGGATGTCAGAAAAAGGTCTTCCGATGACAGCTGGTTTCACAATTAATTTTCTCTGACTGAGGTGCTTCCGAAGAAGTGACTTTCGGAAGCAGGGTATTTATTAGACCAAGAGAGTTCAGAAGGGATGTGCTTCCGAAGTATAAAATTTGTACTGTCGGAAGCACTGCTTCTGAAGTGTTAGAAAATTCATTAGGCAAAATGTTCTTCGGAAGACACTTTCTTCTGAAGAGTACCTTGAGAAGCCTATGCTTCCGAAAATAATGTATCGGAAGAATATTACTTCAGAAGGTAAGTTAGCTTCTGAAGTGTGAGATCTTCCGACTAAGGAAGAAATAATGCTTCCGAAGACTTAACCTATCTTCTGCTGAGTAGATACTCATCGGAAGATAAGTTAAGTTTATCTTCCGAGGAATTATTTATTCCTTGTCAGTACATTTATTCAAAGTTGATCATCCCAATGGATGTTATTAAGTACCTGAATCTTCCTTCATCAAATGCCTTTGTGAAGAGATCTGCCAAATTGTTTTCTGAATCAACTTTGACCAAATGAATCAACTTCTTTTCTGCACAATCTCTGATGAAATGGTATCTGATGTCGATGTGCTTGGTCTTGGAATGCTTGACAGGATTATTGGTGATGGAGATTGCACTGGAATTGTCTATCTGAATAGGAGTATTGAACAGATCTACTCCATAATCCTTCATCTGATTTTGGATCCAGATGACTTGTGCACAGCAGCTAGAAGCAGCTATATATTCAGCCTCTGCAGTAGAAGTAGAAACACATGACTGTTTCTTGCATTGCCAAGACACAATCCTGGATCCAAGAAATTGACATCCCCCTGATGTGGATTTCTTGCTGATGTTGCAACCCCCATAATCACTGTCTGTATAAGCCATGAATTGGAAGTCTTCATTTCTAGGATACCATAATCCTAGACTTGGTGCTCCTTTGAGGTATCTAAAGATTCTTTTTACAGCCAGCATATGAGAGACTTTGGGATTGGCCTGAAATCTTGCACATACACAAGTTGCAAACATGATATCTGGCCTGCTTGCTGTGAGATACATCAAAGAGCCTATCATTGCTCTGTACTGGTGCTGATCAACATCCTCCCCCTCAAGATCAGGGCTAAGTGATGTTGTTTTGGACATAGGAGTTCCCAGAGCTTTGCAATCAGAAAGCTTGAATCTTTCAAGAATGTCCTTGACATATTTTGATTGACTAATGAAAATCCCTGTAGGAGTTTGTTTCACTTGTAATCCAAGAAAGAAGGTGAGTTCTCCCATTGAACTCATCTCAAATTTGGATTTCATTAGTGATTCAAACTCCTTGCAGAGAGATTCATTAGTAGAACCAAAGATAATGTCATCAACATAGATTTGAACTAGCATGATATGTTGATTTGACTTCTTGAAAAAGAGAGTTTTATCAATTGTTCCTCTCTTGAATTTGTTTGCCAACAGAAAAGAAGATAAAGTTTCATACCATTTTCTGGGAGCTTGATGCAACCCATAAAGAGCCTTATCAAGCTTACAGACATGATCAGGAAACTTTGGATCTTCAAATCCTGGAGGTTGGCACACATAAACTTCTTCATCAATTTTTCCATAAAGAAAGGCACTTTTAACATCCATCTGAAACACTTTGAAATCTTTTGCAGCTGCAAATGCCAAAAATATTCTAATAGCTTCAATTCTGGCAACAGGTGCAAAGACTTCATCATAGTCAATGCCTTCCTCTTGAGTGTATCCCTGAACAACCAATCTTGCTTTGTTTTTGATGACAACACCTTTGTCATCTTTCTTGTTTCTGAACACCCATTTGGTTCCAATGGCATACTTTCCTTTAGGCAAAGGACAAGTTTTCCAAACTCCTTGTCTTTGAAACTGAAGAAGCTCTTCTTGCATAGCTTCTACCCAACTGTTATCTTTTAAAGCCTCTGCAACCTTCTTAGGTTCTATTTGGGATAGAAAGCAAGAAAACAAGCAAACATTTGCTTCATGCATAGAGCTTCTAGTTCTGACACCTTCTTCTACATTGCCAATGATGTTTTCAACTGGATGAGTGCTGTGAATTCGAGTCCTTGGAATCACATCCAGTTGAGAAGATTCATCCACGTTGAGTGACTCAAGGTTAGGAAGAACTACCTCAAGTTGGATTTCTGGCAGATCACGTGGATTCAACGTTTGAACTGTTGTGGGTTGGTTTTCTCTGGGAGTAGTGATTTCCAGAGAATTTTCCTCTGCTGGAGGACTTCCTACTTCTTCTTGATGTTGTGAATTAGAAGCAGCTTCAATTGAGGGACCTGCCTGAGATGTGTTGATTGTCTCAGACTGTGATACATCATTTTGTGTTGAAGTGGATTCTGCCAAGTTTTGTCTTGAAGCTATTGGCAGTTCAACACGAAAGTCATCTTCTCTTGAGCCTTTGGAGGTGTCTGTGGTAGCTGACTGTGAAACTGGAACATACTCTTTCACCAGATTAAATGCAGATGTAAAACTATCAAGATCAAACAACCAATCAGGGCCGGTTCCAGGTTTATTGAGAGTATGTTCATTGAACTGAACATTTGCAGACTCTTCAATAACTCTGGATGCTTTGATGTATACTCTATACGCTTTAGCATTTGAAGAGTACCCAACAAAGTAGCCCTCTGCTGATTTCTCAGCAAACTTGGCTAAGTAATCTTTAGTATTCAAGATGGTGCAATGACATCCAAATGGTTTGAGAAATCCAATGAATGGCTTTCTCTTATGCCAAATTTCATAAGGAGTCATGCCATGTGACTTAACTACCAATATTCTATTTTGGACATAACAGGCAGTGTTGACTGCTTCTGCCCAAAAAGTTATTGGAAGTTTGGCATCAGACAACATGGTTCTTGCAGCTTCAATTAGTGTCCTATTCCTTCTTTCAGCTACACCATTTTGTTGTGGAGTTCTAGGAGCACTAAATTGTCTTGTGATACCTTTAGATTCACAAAAAGAATTTAAAACATGATTCTTGAATTCTGTTCCTTGATCTGATCTGATTATTTTTACATGATGGTCACTTTCATTCTCCACCCTGAGTATAAATGACTTTAGGATTTCGGCAGTTTCATCCTTGGTATTTAAGAAAAACACCCAGGTATACCGAGAGAAATCATCAGTAACCACCAAACAGTATGATTTTCTACCAAGACTTTTAACACTTGTGGGGCCAAACAAGTCCATATGTAGTAAATGAAGGACTGTGGTAATAGAATTTATCTCTTTGGCATAATGAGATGACTTGTGTTGCTTACCCTTTAAGCATGCAACACATTTATCAACACATATGAATTCTTTTGTTGGTAAACCAGTTACTAAATTATTTTTGACCAATTTATTCATATTTTTGAGGTTTACATGACAAAGTCTTCTATGCCAAAGTGATGATTCATCAAGTGAAGCTTTTGAGACAAAGCAGCTTATATTACTAAGAGGTGCAGCTGTGCTCATATCTAGCATATACATGTTACTTCTTCTTGGAGCTCTGAGTAGAATTTGATCATTTGGTATCACAAATCCTGGTTTCAGAACAATGCACTCATGCTCAGTAAACAACATGTTATGCTTTTGATCACACACCTGTGATACACTTAGTAAATTGTAGTTAAGTTCTTTTACAAAATGTACATTCTCAAAGCTTACCTTACCATTTGTGATTGTGCCTCTACCTGTTATGTATCCTCCTACTGGATCACTTCCAAAAGCAACAGACCCGCCAAAGAATGGTTCATATTTGTGCAAGAGGGTCTTGTTGCCTGTCATGTGCCTGGAGCAGCCACTGTCAACTATCCACAAGTTGCCTTTTGATTCCTGCTGTTCCTGCACATGACCAGAAGTGAGTTAGTTTCTGATGGGAACCCAAGCCCATGTGGTCTTGGGTTTACCATTTGCATCATTGTAAGTAAATTTCTTTGACATCATTCTAGGTGGGACAGATGATGTGGATGCTTCTGATGTGGGTGATGGCTTATCAGTTGATTCCTTCTTCTTCCATACTTGTGCCTTTTGAGTTGTCGGAAGACTTGGTTTCTTTTGATGGTCATCGGAAGCTGTTTTTCTTTTTCCTTCCGATGATCTTCTTCCGAAGACAGATGACCTCTTTTGTTTGTTGAAAGCATTCCTTTGATGAGCTTCCGAGGTTCCTTTTCTTTCGGAAGCTTCCTTTTTCTTTGCTTCCGATGCTTTCTTTTCAGAAGCATTTTTATTTTGTTTCTTCCTATTACTGGAGGTACTTGCTTCCGATGCCCTCTTGACCAAATTTCTTCTCTGTTCTTCCGAAGAAGTAGATGACTGACTCCAACTATTCTTTCTTCCTCTTCCCTTGATTGAGGAAATTCTGCTTCTTGGATTATAGAAGCAATCAGCAGCAAAATGATTCTTTTCACCGCACATCAGACATAGAGTTTGAATGTTGGGAGAGTGTTGCTGCTTATCCCTTTTAACGAAGTCTGATCTTTGATCCTCAGAGAATGATGGTTTGGATGTTCCAGCATACTTGTTAGTCTTAGACTTTGCCTGTTTTCCTGGAGAATTGACTTTTCTCTCCATTGATCTACCTCGTTTTGACTTGTCAGATGGGCAAGTCACATACTCATCTGAGGAGATATTTTCTGTGGTTTTAGCTTTGATAAAAACTGTTGAATGTTTCTTAGTTTTCTTATTTTGATTCTTAAATTTCAAAGCTTGTTTTCCTTTTACTGATTTAATAGGAACATCATCCTCATCTGAGCATGTTGAGGTACTTGGATCAGAGAGATTATCCTTTTGAACTACCTTGTGTATATCCAACTCCTCATTATACACAAGGTCAACCAGTGATTTACACCTAACATCTGTTATGGAAGTATAAGCAGATGGAGGTTCCACTTTGTTATATCCCAAACCAGCTCCCCTTTTATTCACAAGTTCAGTTGTGCTGCTCATTCTAAAAAGTTTTTCATATTTTTCACCTTGGCTTAGAAATTTGTCTCTGTAAGACTCAGCCAATACAAGTTCAGTCTTGGCAGTGGTTAGTCTTTCTAAAAGATTTTTAATCTGACACTGTTTGTTAGTATCTTCATGTTTTAAACTTGAAATGGTCTTTTCCATTTCTTCAATCTTTTCTTTGTAATTTCTTTCAACCTCAAAGAAATTTGCCTTGACTACTTGTAGAGACTCAAGTTCATTACAGAGTTGAGAATTTATTTTCTTTTAAATAGTTAATGTTTCTAAGCATTCAGGTGAGCACATGCTATCAGTTACCTTGCTTGAGGAAGATGAGTCATTTGCCATCAAAGCACTGTTGGAGATGGAGGGGTCCTCAGCTTGAAAGCTCCAGTCTGCAAAATCTTGTTCAGCAATGTTTGCATTGTTAGATGAGCTTGATGGTCTTTGTTGTGGTTGCCCAGAAGTTGTCTGCTGAGTTCCTGTGGACTTGCATTCTCTGGCAAAGTGGCCTAACTGTTGACAGTTAAAGCATTTGAGTTTAGATTTGTCAAGTCCAAACCCAGTCTTCATATTGTGCTTTTTGAACTGTCTGCCGGTTCTTTGGTAAAACTTCTTTGCCCTGTATGAAATCATAGCCATTTGATAGTTTATATCCATCTCCTCAAGATCATCTGCAGGAATACCATCCAAGTCTTCTTGACACAGATGAAAGTAATTTGTCTCCTCAGCCATAAAAGCTCCTTGCCCAGAGGTTAGTAGTGGGGTTGGGTTAGATACAAGGTTTGATGAATTTGGAGTTTCAGGAAATGTGACAGTGGGTGTGGAGGTAGAATGGTAGAGGGGTTGATAGCTTTGGTATGGAGGATTATTGATGGGTGCATAAAGAGCAGCTGAACCAGATGGTGAGTGAGAAACTTTAGATTCTTGGGCATCTAATTCCATCTGATAGGCACTGAGAATACCAAACAATTCTCCTAAAGTTAGAGTTTTCAGGTTTTCTGTTCTTCTGATTGTTACAGAATAGATATTCCATGCCTTTGGAAGAGACCTCAGAAATTTTCTGAGCACATCTTGATTATCAAGAGTTACACCTGCAGTAGTTAATTCATCCACAAGTTGGACATACCTTAGGTACTGAGAAGACATATTCTCATTATTTTGTTGACAAAAGTTTTCAAACTTCTGTTTCAGCATATCCTTCTTGTTTTCTTTGACATCTTCTGACCCTTCATACATCTGCTTCAAGGAATTCCACAGTTCTTGAGCAGACTTGCATTTCTTGAATGCATGTATAATGGAGTTCGGTATTGACATCTGAATTAGCCAAAGAGCTTTAGAATCAACTTCCATCTTCTTGTAATCTTCGTCTGAGTACATAGATGGATCTTTTGGTACTGCAGCAACTCCAGCACCGGCAGCAGCAACTGTAGGAATGTAGGGACCTTCAAGAACAGACTTCCAAAGTTTGAAGTCTTGGTTCCTGATGAACCCTTCCATTCTGACTTTCCAGGTATCGAAGTCTTCAGGTGTGAACATTGGTGGCTTGTTGAGAGTGCCATTTTCTGTATCATGTTTGTTTAGAGCAGCCATCTTGGACAGACACAGAAAATATGAGTGTTAATACTATGAGGGTTTATAAGAAATAGAACTGGTAACTTGATGATGATTAGTCAGTCAAGTTCAAGAGCCAAAAGCTCTGATACCACTTGTAGGATCGGGTTGTTATCTCTAAACAACACTTCACAAGTATTTCTTACTTAATTCTAACAGATGCGGAATGTTCTGTTAGAATGATCTCACAATTTCACTCAAAGTGACACAATAATCTTTGAACAATATTAAGAACACAAGAATAATTCAAGCTCAAGGATATATTTCTCTCAAAGTGGAAGTATACAAGCAAGCACACTTCAAGCAACAATACATTGGGAGGTTATATAGCCGAGGCTACAACCGTATACACTTAGGAATACAAGTTGGGTATACTAGACAAGTACATAAAGTAAAGCTTATTCTAGTATGTTGAGTGTCTTAACAGGCTAAGACACTCAGTCATGATCATTACATTAATAGACATTGACTTTACAAAGGACTATTAAATACAAAAGACATTTAATGTTGTTGATCTTCAAAGCTTCAGATGATCTTTTGCATTTAATGCAGCATGGGAGAGGTAAGGCGCTTTATCTGACTCATTACATGTTGTCTTTGTCTTTACTCAGACCAGCATGTCTTGTGTCAGTACCTTTTGTACTATGAGAGTAAGCTGCTACAGTCTTTGTCAGAGGATAAACCTCGGAAGTCTTTGTCTTTAGTGCATAAGAAGATTCCTCGGAAGCAGTTGTCTTGTACAACCTTCGGCAGGAACCAGTTATCCTTCGGAAGCAATGTTGCTTCCGAAGAATCACTTCTTCCTTCCGAAGGTGTTTATTCAAAGAGACTCCTATACTTAGACAAAACAAGAAGTTTGGTGAGCATCAGCCTTTATTAGTCTTTACACATTAACATGTCTTACGTTTTGATCACTATTAAGGGTGAGTATAATATTACCATAACTGAAAAATAACCGATAACCGCTCTGAATCATAACAAAGTTTAACCAGAACCAACTTTAACCTATGGATATAATTAAGCTAAGTCATTAACCAACTCATTTGGTTATGGTTATGGTTAAGCCAAACAATTAATAGACTTTAACCAAACTAAACCATTGTGTGTGTATTTAACACTTCTGTGTGTGTGGGTTGGGTGGAGGAGGTTTCAAAAAATTATAGTGCAAGTCAAGTATAAAATGTGAGCCATAACATTTTGTTAGATGAAAATATTATGGGTCACATGTGATACTAAATATATTAGATGAGTTAGTATGGATGGTAGAAAAATCAGTGCCCGATGGGCTTACCCGAAACCCACAATATATAGGACGGGTATTCCCAATTAACCCGATGGGTATTGAGCCGGGAATGAGATTAATTTTTAAAATTTTTGTATGAATGGGACGGGCATGGGATTCCTTCATACACCCGTTTACCTGGCCCGACTCCCCGATTATATATACACATTTACCCGTCTCATGTGCCCGATTACAAGTACTTATTTACCCGATAAGTATACACGATTATTCATCATATGTCGCCGAGGATAATACACCAAGGTATGTTTTTTTGTTCATCATTTAGTTATTATAGTTGTGTTCACTAATTTTCTTAAAGGTAAAAAATAACTTTTAATGTCATAGGAGATATTATATTGACCCTTGATCATTACCTTGAAGAGAAAGTTTGCTCTATGAACATGATCTTGATATAATGGCTCTTGTTATGTTATTTGTTATAATCAACAGTCTCATCTTAGCATACTTAATATATATTTTCTTGTTACGAAATCCACGGGTAAATACCCGATAGATAACCGATGGGTTTTGGGCTTGTTATGGGATAAACTTTTATAATCAGGTATGGGTGGGTATTACTCAAACTCGTCCCAAACCCGACCCATTACCATCCATATAAGTTAGTGTTCACGTGGTTTTTACATTTTGTTCACTCGTTCTCAGCCACTCTAAAGTACTACGAATTTCACTTAGATTTTCATCATTAATATATCTCTAATTCATAAGCTTAATTACAATTTTTTTCTTAGGTTTTCACTAATTTTATTATTAATAGAATTTAACCAAAACCGAACTATAACCGATGGTTAACCTAGCAATTGGTTATGGTTATGGATTCTGAATTAACTTAAGTAGCGGTTTTGGTTATTGAAATGACCATAACCGTACCGAACCACACCATTTTCAACCTCTAATCACTATGATAGTGACATGTCACTCCACATTTTAAGGTGGGGTGTTACAATACATAAGGCTACAATCATTTATCCACGACATACAAAAAGTGTATAGTTTAGAACAAATAAGAAGGACCCAATGATTATTAATGAAGACACTACAACTTACGTATTTGAATAAGAGAAGGCAACATTGGATATCAAGTTAAGCACTCTCATAAAAGCTCTAACTTAATTACATTTGAGATTGGTTGACGTATGGATAAAGAGTACATTCATTGATAATACAATGTAGCAAGATACAACACAATGTTTAACAAAATTACAAACAAGAGATTTCAAAATATGGTTACTAGTGTAAGGACTATAGTAATAACTCTTCTCATGTAAATCCAAGCAATTTCCATTTACCTTGACTATTGATTTCTGAAAACATACTAAAAAAATCAACAATGCTTATTGTTGGTGGCACGCAGGTTTTAATGAATCCATAAAATATATAAGTGGGAAATCCATCCCAATATGATATATTATGATGTAAAATATGTAAATACAATTATGATGAATATAGTCTACATGAGTTCATAGTCAAGCCCGTGATTGAATGCCCCTAATGATGGCTAATCCAAGTCATGTGATAATTGATAAGAGTGATGACTAATCCAATTCATGTAATAAATGATAAGAATGTGATAAATAATTCAAGTCATGCGATAAGTAATAGAAATATTCATTCATGTGATGACAAATTGTCATAAGGCGACTGTATCTAGCAAGTCTAACATGAATATGAACAGGCCTGGCCCATTAGGCTTAGTGGCCAAGCTAGGATTTGGGGCCACCTAAAAAAATAGGGCCCCCAATTTTTTGAATTTTTTAATATATATTTCACGTTTGTGGGCTATTTATAGTATTTATTGCATTGTTTTTCAGCTAGGCTGAAGGGACCAACCGGCGTGCTTCTTGGGTGACCAATTAGAGGTTGGAAGCGGAAGAAACAAAAAAAACTGTGAAAAGGACCAAAGAATCTGAAAGCAGGAAGAAAGTCAAAGGGTGACTAGGGAAATAGGGATTGGGAATCGCAAACATTAGATTGCTGAGCCAAGAGACCGGAAGAGAACAAAGGGTCGACCGTCTCATCGTCTACAGTATACTCGTGGTATAGTCGATTAGTCATACTAATAGAGGTAAAGACCGATCATCCATAATCTCAATCATTTGATTTTCAATTACAGAGACTAAGCAGATTCCGATTACAATCACTAACAGACGTAAAGATCGATTATGGTGAAATCCTCGTTTTGATTCGTTATGTTTCCTGGTTATCATGAAACTATTCTCAAGATCCTAATGGTTTTAACCTATTTGATTTTGACAATAGTTATGATTAACTTGATCATTCCTTGAAATGCTAGATCAAATTCAAGTGTTTCAAGCTAATGACAAAAGTTAGGATAATCATTGGAATAACAATATAATGTTCATGTTAACAGTCAAATTAGTATATTGGTTATGGTTATCAAACCTATTCCAATATGATATTCTATATTTTATGATACCTAAGTGATCCATAACAAGAATTGACTATTCCTAGGCCAAAAATCAATCGGAAAACTGTTTCGGTGATATAATCAACAAAATTACCTATTTGGTTAATCTGAGAATGTTCTAATTAATCCAATGAGTCATAAAATCCTTAATAGGAACCTAAATCATTATAGGTTCCCAATTTATCACACTTTGTGTCATATCCAGTTAAGGAAGCTGATTAAGGATTTAAGATCAGTTTGATGGCTTGAGTTGCAATGTCCTTGACATTGAACGTTAAAGAAGTTCTAATAAGCAAATTAAAACACAAATAGCTTATAAAACTTTAACTTAATGCAGAACAGAATTACAAGAACAATAACACAAGTATGCGCACTAACTATTGACTTTAACACTTCAGGTGAGTTTTGTACAACCCCTTTTCTTTTTAATGTTTTCCAAACATCGGGGTATCACTATGAAATCTTTCTTAAACTTATGATATGCTTATATAACTGTGTGTCGGCTTGGGATATCATGGGATAACCTTGGGTATCGAAGTGACATATCAACAAGTCCTCATTCATTGAACTGTATCTAGTGAACCCATGTGGGGCCAAACGAGTGAACAATGGTAGTAGTATCGAGCTGACAGCCCCATTTGCTGGGAGGATTGCATCTCCCCTGGTGTGAATGTTTGTTACCGTTTCCAATATCAAATTCAACGTTGTAATACGTTAAAATGAGGCATATATGATTACCGTCGGGTAATATCATATCTTTCAGTCGGAAAGGAACTAGATATGGGTCACATGATTATTCCAATTGTGTCAATGTGTGACATTGAATATACTTAACATATCATATTGTATCGAGTCTTGTGTGTGAACTCACCAGTTTTATACCGATCTTTCAAACTTAAATTCTTTATAGGTAGACAGTGATGATATTTGAGAAACTGCACGATCAGACACTTGTAAATAAGCAACTCAGAATGTTTAATATGTTTTAAGTTGTGAACAGTAACTAGTGGCTTGTAATAGCAACATTATCCTTGTAATATACTGTCTTTAAGTTAATCATGCGTGTTGTAATACCGGTTCAAGTAAAATTACACCCCATCTCTGAGACATCACCACTATGCTTCCGCAACCTTCAAAGAGTGAGCAGTGACATCATCATCAAGTGATGAGAGGTGGGGGTGTGACATCGATCCAGTCGCGTCGGTCTCTTTCACTGTCTTTCCTTGTTTTCTTTGAGTTTCTTGTGTCACGAGCACGATATCAGGAGACACGAAATACGTTTCATGACAGGGTTGAGAGAGGGTTTGTTGAAAACCCACTTGCGTGAAGGATGAAAACTTGGTTTGTTGTGGGAGTTGAGAGTTTAGGTTATGTTGTGGCCATTAAGGGTTCGGGTTTTGCTGCATTTTGAACAAACACCTCGAATCGGTTTGGGATCGTTCAACAAGTTGAAATCGGGGTTGTTTGTATGGATTCATCTTTGCAATTAGAAGATGTTACAGAGTAAAAAAGTGATATTTTAGAGTGTAGTTTTTTATAAAATGTGGGAGTTTAAATACGAGATGAAAAAGCTTTTTAAAAAAAATTGATCGTTTTCAAACAGTCATTTATTTTCTTTGGCCAATCATGAACGAGGCAACAAGCGGGGACGCTTTCGGCTAAAGAGGGTTGTCGTCGGGGTTGGGGCCGGTGTTCCTGCCTCGCCCTGCCGAAAATTGGGACGCCGTTGGACCAGCGCGACAACCGTTGTGCATGGTCTTACTACAAAAATTACCAGATTCCTCCCATTTATTAACGTATTTGTGTTTCTAAAAAGTAGCATCATATACACGCGTATGTACTTATACACAATTATATGTCGCTAAAAACAAGTTTTTGCTTAAAAAATAAAACATTTGGTGTATCAAATTTATATTTTTTGTGTTCTATTTATGATTTTTGATAATCTATTTTTGGTGTTTTTTGTACTATGTATTTAAATACAGTGCAAATAGAACAAAATACAATACAATACAAAAAAATGCAATCCAAAACACCAAATCTAGTACAAAGAATTAAATATAGTACAAAAAATAGTTGTTTATATGTAAATCGTGATTTTATTTGATTTTCTTAATACTTATATACTTAAACTAGACTATTATCCCATGTATTGCATGGATTTAATATAAAACATTAAATAGTTAATTTTAAAAATTTAAAATTTATAAAACAAAATTTTAAGATAAAATAATTAATTTACATATTAATGAATACCTCAAGTAAAAAAAATAAAAACTTTAATAACTATACAAATGATATATGATATTTTTTATTAGTAACAATTATTATCTTTGAACTAACTCTTTGTAAAACACCAGTTTGTATTCTATAAAAACTAACTTTTATGAATCAAGAAGGTAAAAAATATAATTTATGTAATTATTAAATTTAAACGACTCAATTTAAATATATTGTTAAATATAAGAACCAAAAGTATAACTTTCTATATCATTTTTTACTTCAGTATTTAAATAAATTTAAAAAATCATTGTTTTATAAAAATCTTATTGTTTAAACCTCATGTTTATAGTCTAATTTATTTTTTTAAAAAATCATTTTAAAGAAAACTTTATTCTATATAACTTTGATTTTATGGAATACAAAGTATTTCTTATTTTTAAAAAGAATAATATTAAAAATTTTTATATTTTATTAGCTTTTTTTAAATGTGTTTTTTAAGTAAAAGATAAATAATATTATTACTTATTAGTATTATAATTATTTAATAAGAATGAGAATATAATTATTTAATATGAAAGAATTAAATGAATTTAATAAAAAATTGATATGTGTCAATAATTATGTAAGAATACGACAAGTGGCAAAATATGTGTTTGTATATTAGTATAGTTGAAGATAAGATAAGATATTGTGTGTCTATATATGGATAGAAAACTTTAAATCTTATTTGGCCTCTACATTAGTCTTGAAAATAAATATGTAATTACTATAAATCACATTAAAATTGATATTTTATTTGAAATATAATTTTTATTCAACTATAATATGTACCATATATTTATTTTTATTATAGTGTTTAAAGATTTCTTCTCTTAGATTGAGTTTTCATACCAACCAACAAAACAAAACGGTTACAAATGCTCTTTTGCGCCCATTTTGTGACCGATTTCGATGGGTTGGTTATACCTTTGGTTATACCTTGGTTGGTTGGCAATTACTTCGCAACCACTTTTTGCGACTGGAATATTGTTGCAACCAATTTTTCGACTAGATTAGCAACTGATTTGCGACCAGATGTTTATTTTTGACAGATTTTGCAACTGAAATTTTAGTGTTGGATCGGGTTGTTTACTTCAAACAACACTTCACAAGTATTTCTCTCTTACAAAACCCTCAAGTGCTGAGGATATTGGGTCACAGCCTACTGCAACAACAGGTGAAGCAGTAGAATCAACTGCGGAAGCCCAACAGACCAGAGTTCTGAGGAGTCAGGCCACTGCTCAAGACAAACCAAGACTAGGAAGAAGAAAGCGAATGGCCAGAAGGAAAAGAAGAACATCTGTTATCTCCTCTGACTCTGAGTCTGAAGCAATAATCTCAGTACCTGAAGTCACACCAGAAGCAGCTCCAGAAACAACACAATCCAGAGAAGATATAAGGGATATCCGTAGACTAATGCATGAGCATTCATATATCCCTTTAGTAAATTGGAGCTTCAATGCACAAGAAAATACATTCATACTCACCAACTACAATGGAGAAATAAAGTTGGTGAATCTTGTGCAGCTGATGGTGTTGGCCAAACCCTATGTCTTTGATTTAGATAAACTCCCTCTCAACAATCCTGATAATGGAGCAGATGGAAGGACAGGGGTCAGGTGGATAAGAAAAAGGGCACAGGTACTTAGGGGTACATGGAAGCCAAGGTTTCTTCCTTAGAAGTTTTGGTAGCATCAGCCTAGGGGGAGACTGTAAAGACTAATAAAGGCTGATGCTCACCAAACCTTCTATTTTGTCCAAGTACAAATGCCGCAAAGAATAACATCCTTCGGAAGGAAGAAGTTACTCCTCGGAAGCAACATTGCTTCCGAAGGATAACTTAATCCTGCCAAAGGTTGTACAAGACTATTGCTTCGGAAGATCCACACTTAGAAGATTTCAGAAGTTCAGAGCTTCCGAATATCAAATGCTTATGAAGACTCTTCTCAGCAACTTCCTCAGGAAGACAAAGACTTCCGAAGAAATTCCTCTGACAAAGACTGTAGCAGCTTACTCTCATAGTACAAAAGGTACTGACACAAGACATGCTGGTCTGAGTAAAGACAAAGACAACATGTAATGAGTCAGATAAAGCGCCTTACCTCTCCCATGCTGCATTAAATGCAAAAGATCATCTGAAGCCTTAAAGATCATCAACATTAAATGTCTTTTGTATTTAGTAGTCTTTGTTAACGTCAATGTCTATTTGTATAATGATTATGAATGAGTGTCTTAGCCTGTTAAGACACTCAACATACTAGAATAAGCTTTACTTTATGTACTTGTCTAGTATACCCAACTTGTATTCCTAAGTGTATACGGTTGTAGCCTCGGCTATATAACCTCCCATTGTATGTTTGCTTAGTAGGGCTTGTACACTTCTTACTTTGAGAGAAATATATCCTTGAGCTTGAAATTACTCTTGTGTTCCTATTAGTGTTCAAGGCTTATTACTTTGTCATTTTGAGTGCTTGTGAGATTAGTCTAACAGAACATTCCGCATCTGTTAGATTGTATAAGAAATACTTGTGAAGTGTTGTTTAGATTAAGCAACCCGATCCAACAAGTGGTATCAGAGCTTTGGCTCTTGAACTTGATTGACTAATCATCATCAAGTTACCAATTCTATTTATTATAAAATCTCATCGTTTTAACACTCATATTTTCTGTGTCTATCTAAGATGGCTGCTCTAAACAAACATGATACAGAAAATGGCACTCTCAACAAGCCACCAATGTTCACACCTAAAGACTTCGATACCTGGAAAGTCAGAATGGAAGGGTTCATCAGGAACCAAGACTTCAAACTTTGGAAGTCTGTTCTTGAAGGTCCCTACATTCCTACAGTTGCTGCTGCTGGTGCTGGAGTTGCTGCAGTACCAAAAGATCCATCTATGTACTCAGACGAAGACTACAAGAAGATGGAAGTTGATTCTAAAGCTCTTTGGCTCATTCAGATGTCAATACCGAACTCCATTATACATGCATTCAAGAAATGCAAGTCTGCTCAAGAACTGTGGAATTCCTTGAAGCAGATGTATGAAGGTTCAGAAGATGTCAAAGAAAACAAGAAGGATATGCTGAAACAGAAGTTTGAAAACTTTTGTCAACAAAACAATGAGAATATGTCTTCTCAGTACCTAAGGTATGTCCAACTTGTGGATGAATTAACTACTGCAGGTGTAACTCTTGATAATCAAGATGTGCTCAGAAAATTTCTGAGGTCTCTTCCAAAGGCATGGAATATTTATTCAGTAACAATCAGAAGAACAGAAAACATGAAAACTCTAACTTTAGGAGAGTTGTTTGGTATTCTCAGTGCCTATCAGATGGAATTAGATGCCCAAGAATCTAAAGTCTCCCACTTACCATCTGGTTCAGCTGCTCTTTATGCACCTATCAATAATCCTCCATACCAAAGCTATCAACCCCTCTACCATTCTACCTCCACACCCAATGTCACATTTCCTGAAACTCCAAATACATCAAACCCTGTCTCTAACCCAACCCCACTACTAACCTCTGGGCAAGGAGCTTTTATGGCTGAGGAGACCAATTACTTTCATCTGTGTCAAGAAGACTTGGATGGTATTCCTGCAGATGATCTTGAGGAGATGGATATAAACTATCAAATGGCTATGATTTCATACAGGGCAAAGAAGTTTTACCAAAGAACCGGCAGACAGTTCAAAAAGCACAATATGAAGACTGGGTTTGGACTTGACAAATCTAAACTCAAATGCTTTAACTGTCAACAGTTAGGCCACTTTGCCAGAGAATGCAAGTCCACAGGAACTCAGCCGATAACTTCTAGGCAACCACAACAAAGACCATCAAGCTCATCAAACAATGCAAACATTGCTGAACAAGATTTTGCAGACTGGAGCTTTCAAGCTGAGGATGCCTCTATCTCTAACAATGCTTTGATGGCAAATGACTCATCTTCCTCAAACAAGGTAACTAATAACATGTGCACACCTGAATGCTTAGAAACTCTAACTGTTTATAAAAAGATAAATTCTCAACTCTGTAATGAGCTTGAGTCTTTACAAGTTGTCAAGGCAAATTTCTTTGAGGCTGAAAGAAATTACAAAGAAAAGATTGAAGAAATGGAAAAGACCATTTCAAGTTTAAAACATGAAGATACTAACAAACAGTGTCAAATTAAAAATCTTTTAGAAAGACTAACCACTGCCAAGACTGAACTTGTATTGGCTGAGTCTTACAGAGACAAGTTTCTAAGTCAAGGTGAATGTAACAGCAAGTACCAGATCGTCCGGCAAGTCCGTACGGTATGTGTACTTTCACGTTATACTATGTGTAAATACATGTACATGAACAGTTATCGCATTATCAGAATTCATAATACAACACACAGTTGTACGTATTTTAGTGCAAACTTAAATACATTAAGTACAACGCACATTTGAAATATTAGTTGTGTTTATTAAGTGAAAACTTAATTACAGTTAACACAACGAATCAAGAGAAACAACAGTTTACAAGTGAACAACGAAAACGTATCGGTTGCGATCTGATGTCCACAGATGACAGGAATCAGATGACCGACGAATCAGTACCAGAACAATGTGAAAACAAGAAGTATAGTTGAGTCCGACAGTGAGGAAACACAATTAAAACACAAATGCAGTGTTATTTCAGAATAACGAACTGACAGTGTGTTTGCGTGAGTGACGATTCACACAAACATATCTGTGAGTTTAAAGTTCTGAAATAATGACTGAAAAGTAGAAAACAAAAGTCAGAAAGCAAAATCATCGTCGTATTCGTTCGGGTGACGATTCGAACGAATTACGCGCGAAGGTTACGCGATCTGACGAAACGAAAACGAAAAATCGACACAAACGATTTTAAGTTAATAAAACAAGATAAATAATGTTTTACAATTTTGAAACTCATCAAAATTGGGTAATTAAAACCATTTAATTTAAAGTCCAAAAAAAAATACGCGCGTTACGTTCCGGAAACGTAACGAAAACGCGAACCGAGCAACGAAAACGAACCCGAACTCACTCGTGGTATAAATACCACCAGTGAGCTCATTTTTCTCATTTCCCCACTTCATCTTCTTCCCCACATTCAAAATCCCGGTTTTCCCATTTTAGGGTTTTCACCATCTTCAATCCTTCATAACTTTCTTGTTTCTCAACCAAATTGAGTGATTCTTTCGCCCACGCGTAGCCCTCGACATCCTCTACACGAAAGTACGAAGGATCCGCCTTAACATCCACTAAATCGCAGGTAATCAGAGCTCAAAAGTAGCGATTTTTAGGGTTTGTGAACCTTTTTCTTGAGCCATGGTCTAACCGGTTTTAAGCTCTTCTATTTCACTACACACCTTCGAAAACAACTCATCCCCAACTCCCCATCCTCGAAACCACTAGTTGGCCGGACAATAGGGACGAGATTATGCAACCCTTGCTGCGGCCGAATGAAGCATCCAGTTGGTCGAATGGTCTAAGGCCGAATGGCCCCATTCGCCACTTTCTCAGTCGGCTTGAGCTCATACGGTGGCTTCCTCATTCGACCAAGACCCTTCATTCGACTATACTCCATTTGCCAACCCAGGTCCCATTCGACAAACACCCATTCGGCATCCCAACCTCATTCGACCTCACACATTCGGCCAGACTACATCCGGCCAGCACCCAGCCTCATTCGGAAACACATCATTCGTCCCAACTACATTAGCTGTTAACCCATTCGTGACATCCACATTCAGCCAGCAACACTCTTAGGGCCCAGCTTGTTTTCCCTATGGCCCAACAGCTCCACATCATGGCCCATTGCTGGCCCAACCCAAATACTTGGCCTAATACAGGCCCAAGCCCCATTTCAGTCCAACATGACCCAGAATAAGTTAATCTAATCATTTAACTCATTTGGAATGAAGTTGACTCTTGGAAATTAACTCACACAAGCCCAAATGGCCCACATTTCCCTTGAATTGGGCCCACAACAGTTTCGGCCCAATTGACCCAGGCCCATGTTGGCCCAACACTCATTATACTCAGGGCCTGAGAGAAATCCTGTGGGGCCCAGTAATTTCGGCCCATGGCCCACAAAATGTGATTCAAGGCCTATCTGAGGCCCTTGTCTTCATTTTGGGAGCCGCTTTGTCATTAACTTGGTCAATAACCTACTTCGGGCCCAACGGTTTCCCTTCGTGGCCCAATGGAGGCCACAAGGCCACCTATTCACTAGGCCTCTTAGCAAGTGACCAAGCCTTCGTATTTCCACAAGCACACATCATTGATTCACATGTCCTACCATGGTTTAGCACTCCTAGTTGTCCAAGAACAATTCAAGACCCATAGTCTTGGGCCTAGGGCCCAACAAATCACCTAGAGGCCAACATAGGACTTGGTCACATAGTTCGGTCCACACTTCATTTCAAGCCACCTGGTTTTAACACATTTCATAAGATCAAAGTGTACAAGTTCAAGAATAAATCAAGTTCAAAGTTGCAAAATAATAACTTATAATGTTATTAACTTAAAACCAATATAAGGGACCGAACGGTGATCATGACCAAGTCTTACGCGTGGAAGCCAACTTTAGGGCTAACACTTACACATGCACATACAAAGCCCTATGAACTTATACTTACAAGTTGCAAACAACGTTAAATCAATACAGGATCGTGAAAACAAACTCAATTACAACTCAGAGCGCGTGCATTCTTTCGTTTAAGCTAAGTCAACCCCAACATCTACAAGGTGAGTTCATATGCCCCATTTCTTTAATCTTTACTGATTTTAAACTATCGGGGCTGAGAAACATGCTTTATTTTTATTTATTTAAAAGTTTTGCTTACATATTGTTAATACTTTGATTATTTGATATTAAATTGCTTATTATCATAAATCATTGTATGCATGCTTGTTTGAATTCAAGAATACAGGAAAGATAAGATGATGATGATATTTTTAATATCATAACTCATCGATTCAATAGAATAACTTAGTAGTAAGTTAACTCTTACAACACTTAGTTATTCTTACAAGAAATGACATTGAAACGATTACAAGGAACATGATGACATGATTACAAGAACAAACATCAGAATGATAGAAAGATGATATATCTTTATTACATCGTTCGATACAAGAATTAAGTGAGTGTAATAAGACTAGTTCTTATAACACTTAACTTTATAATTCAACACATATTACAAGAATAACAAGTAGCATGGAATGATAATCATGATAACATAATTTCATGATAACAACATCATTCACTCAATTATTTAACATAACTTAATAAGACTAGTTCTTATTTAACTTTGTTAATATCACGGAGAACATATTACAATGAGAACAAGAGTACAAGTGAATACTATTACAATTAATTACATTTGACCTGTTTGCATTATATCACTTCAATCATGTGCCAATTTGTTCAAGTGATCATGTAAGACCCTTAAATTCGCTGACCAGTTAGTTTGACGTGACTAAACCGACGATAGCATAGTGGTACCATAGGTTTGACAAACCTCTAGCTTGTAGGGCTAGTATGTTGATCGTAACAATTCAATGGCCGGTAACGTATGACCGGTGACAGGGCGACCTCAAGTCAGGTTCTGGTAAGCGACACATGGTGATATTAATCTACAGTGATAAGTAATTAATCCAGCGAAAACCCTATTGACTAGTAGGTTGAGAAGGTGATCTGCTCTCATGTTACACTACTAGTAATAGATTTCGTTGAGGACAATAGACATGCAAAGTGGTAGAGATAAATCGGATGCATTGAAATCTGATTACGTGAGGATTTCAATGGATTCCTTTTAGGCTCTATGCACTATGGTTCAAGAACAAGTTGCAAGGGGTTAACTCACACTCTTAATACTTAATAGAGTATCATCAGTTAACCCACCTCAAGTATAGAATAATACAAGGACAAGATTATATTAATCTAAAATTCCTTAATACATCGAGGGTTATCAATACTTCGGTTTGATAATTAAACCCCATACAATATATTATTCTATCATCAACACAATAACTGAATACATATCAAGTGCGATGAATAAGCGGGGAAATGGATATCTTTAGTTGTATCGCAAGTGGTGTGGAACTTGACTGAGTATGTGGTGGGATAGCGTCTGGGCTTGACCCTTTCAGGATTCCCTATATATAAGCATACTTGATCAGGTGATACACTACTTGTACATATAACTAAGGAGAGGCCATTGGGTGGTATAGATGAAACAAGTATTACAAGCAACAACTATGACATTGTGGATGTGTGCATGATCAATTTAATGGTTTTCAATTTACTTACTTATGAACTCACCAACCTAGTGTTGACTTTGTTTAAATGCATGTTTTCTCAGGTGACGGACAGGTGTAGATATATATGTGCAAGTGATAAGCTAGTGGACTCTTAGAAGACCTAGTTTACTTTTGACTGCATACTTTTGATATGACAAAACAGTGAATCACTTTTGTATATCTTGTACAGTTCAAGATATAAACTCATTGATTCTTTTGATTAGATTTACTTAGTTAAATTATGATGTACAATGTAATTTAACTTTGTAATTCTATCTCATGTCATGATTAGCATTTCTCATTTACATCTCATGTGCTATGTAAACAATCTGATCATTTGATTATCACTCCAAGATATCGCGCCCCGGGAACCTTCCGCCCGACGGGAAAACCCGATCCGTTCCCGCCGGCCCGGGGTGTGACAGATTGGTATCAGAGCCATGGTTATAGAGAAATATAGGTCATATTACTAAAATGGTTTGGCCTAGACTATAACCTAGGGACCCTCATGTAGAGTTCTTATGATATAGGATTCTATTTGCATAATGTCTTCTGATTCTGATCACTGCACTAACCGATTTCTTTTCGGTTATGATCAGAATGCCGCCGCGAAGACAACCACCACTATTACCGTTGACTCGAGGTTCAGCTCCGCATTCATCGACTCCATCACCAGCTGACTCTCCTCCACATTCACCACCACCACCTCCACCTCCTCCTCCTCCTCCACACTCTCCACCACCAGGCTCAAGCACTGTTCAGATGATAGATCCTGCTACTATCGCCTTGGCAACCCTGCTGAGTACTCAACTGACAAGTCAGCTGAAAGATGTCATACCAGAAATGATAAACAGGATCCAAGGCCACAACAACAATTCTGGCCATACTACAGGAGAGGCTAGTGGAAACACTAGTCATACTTCGGACTACTCCTACAAGTCTTTTGTAGGATGCAAGCCCCCAAGTTTCACCGGGGTTGAAGGAGCTGTTGGACTGATCCAATGGCTAGAAAAGATGGAGAACACTCTGGACATTAGCAACTGTCCAGAACACCATAAAGTTCGCTATGCAGCTGGTTCATTCAGCAAGCGAGCACTTACATGGTGAAATGCTCAGATTCGAGCAAAGGGAAGAGATGAAGCAATGGCGATGCCATGGGCAGAATTTAAGCTTCTTCTGAGGAACGAGTTCTGTCCGAAACACGAACTGCAACTACTGGAAACGGAACTCTCGAACCATGTGATGAAGGGGGCTGATCATATGACCTTCACCACTCGGTATCATGAGTTGGTAGCTTTGGTGCCAGAAATGGTACCAACATTGGAAAAGCTGATTGACCGTTATGTGGCGGGATTACCTTCTTGCATCCAAAGTATCGTGTTGGCTGCTTATCCTGCTACTTTGGAGGCTGTTATCTCCCTCTCAGCTAAGCTTACCAAGGTGATGGTAAAGTCTGGGGTTTTAAAGGATGAGGCTGAAACGGCAAAGGCTGGAACTTCCAAGAAGTCGGATAAACGTCCGGCTAAGAAACAAAAAGTGGCAAGGAACTTTGCTGCCACTACTCAGGCTCCAATGCTTAATCAGCCACCACCACTACAAGTCAGGAAGCCCTACACTGGCACTGCACCTTTGTGCAATACTTGCCAGTATCATCATGCGCCAAACTCTCAGTGCATGCAATGCACAAACTGTGGAAAGTTTGGCCATTGGGCAAACCGCTGCAGGAGCACGGGAGCTCCAAACAGAAACAATAATGCAGCCACTACTGCTGCTGCTACTGATCGCAGGTCCTGCTACAATTGTGGTGAACCTGGTCACTTCTCTCGGGATTGTCCCAAGAGAAATCAACAAAGGGCTCAAGCACCAAGAGGACGAGCCTTTCAGATAGGAGCTGCTGCAGCTAGACAAGACCCGAACGTCATTACGGGTACATTCCTTCTATCTGATTTCTATGCATCTATATTATTTGATACTGGTGCGGATCAGAGTTTTATCTCATCCGATTTTGCTAGCCATCTTAATCATGCTGAGAAATCGTTAGACTCCCCTTATAGTATTGAGATAGCTAATGGCAAACAGATTACAGTTGACACAGTACTTAGGAATTGCCCACTAACACTTGGTGATCATACATTTTCCATCGACTTGATACCGATGGAGCTGGGCAGTTTCGACATCATCATCGGAATGGATTGGCTATCTCTTAACCGAGTTGAGTTCATCTGTTCTGATAAACTACTACGTATTCCTATGGAAAACAATGAGGTCTTGGAGATTCGTGGAGACCAAGCGAAACGCAGTGTCAAGATAATTTCGTGCATGAAAGCTCGCAAGTGCTTACGGAAACAATGTGTTGCATTTCTAGCCCATGTCATTCAGAAAGACAAGAAAGCAATCAAGATTCAAGATGTACCAATTGTGAGAGATTTTACAGAAGTGTTTCCGGATGACTTACCGGGACTGCCACCCGAGAGAGCGGTGCAGTTCCGCATCGATTTGATTCCGGGAGCAACTCCTGTAGCCAAATCTCCCTACAGACTCGCACCATCGGAAATGCAAGAGTTGTCTAACCAATTGCAAGAACTTCTCGATAAAGGATTCATCCGACCGAGCTTTTCCCCGTGGGGAGCTCCGGTTCTTTTTGTTAAAAAGAAGGATGGAACTTTCAGGATGTGCATTGACTATCGAGAACTCAACAAACTCACCATCAAGAATCGATACCCGTTACCGAGGATTGATGATTTGTTTGATCAGTTACAAGGAGCACAGTACTTTTCGAAGATAGACCTGAGATCAGGCTATCATCAGCTCCGGATTCAAGAGGAAGACATACCAAAGACGGCCTTCCGTACCCGATATGGTCATTACGAATTCATGGTGATGCCATTCGGATTGACGAACGCACCGGCTGTGTTCATGGACTTGATGAACCGGGTGTGCAAGCCGTATCTAGACCAGTTTGTTATCGTCTTTATTGATGATATACTGATTTATTCAAAGAACGAGAAGGAACATGAACAACACCTTAGGACAGTTTTGGAGCTTCTAAAAGAAGAACAACTCTATGCCAAATTCTCTAAGTGCGAATTTTGGTTAAGAGAAGTTCAGTTTTTGGGTCACGTGATTAACAGTGATGGTATTCACATGGATCCTGCCAAGATAGAAGCAATCAAGAACTGGGATGTGCCTACGACACCGACGGAGATCCGATCATTTTTAGGATTGGCAGGTTATTACCGGAGATTCATCTCGAATTTCTCTAAGATAGCCTTGCCTCTCACCAAACTCACACAGAAGTCTGAACCTTTTGTGTGGACTCATAAACAAGAAGAGGCATTCCAGACACTAAAACAAAGATTGTGCAATGCTCCAATCCTAACACTCCCAGAGGGCAGTGATGACTTTGTAGTTTACTGTGATGCTTCCCATCAGGGACTCGGATGTGTTTTGATGCAACGAGACAAAGTCATTGCTTATGCCTCACGACAGCTGAAGATACATGAGAAGAATTACACAACACACGATCTCGAACTGGGAGCTGTTGTCTTTGCTTTAAAGATTTGGAGGCATTACCTATACGGTACCAAATGCACTATCTTCACAGATCACAAGAGTTTACAGCACATCTTTGATCAGAAGGAGCTTAACATGAGACAGAGACGTTGGGTTGAACTCCTGAACGATTACGATTGTGTGATCAAATACCATCCGGGCAAAGCAAATGTTGTTGCAGACGCTTTGAGCCGGAAGGAAAGAGTCAAACCTTTACGCGTTCGTGCTATGGGAATGACTGTGCAAACCAGTTTGAGAGATCGCATTTTACAAGCACAACAGGAAGCAGTGGCAAGAAACAACCTGAAACGCGAGCTCGATTGTGGAGCCGAGAAACACTTCAAGACAAAACAAGACGGAGTTATCTATTATCTGGATCGTGTTTGGATTCCAGCATTAGATGAACTTCGAACACTCATACTTGACGAGGCACACAAGACACGTTATTCAGTTCATCCTGGTGCTGATAAGATGTACCAAGATCTTAGGTCATTTTATTGGTGGCCGGGTATGAAGAAAGACATTGCCACTTATGTTGGCAAATGTATCACATGTGCCAAAGTCAAAGCTGAACACCAGAAACCTTCGGGTTTGCTGGAACAACTAGAGATACCTCAATGGAAGTGGGAACAAATAGCTATGGATTTCATTACCAAGCTACCCCGTACTTCCAGCGGACACGATTCGATTTGGGTTATCATTGATAGATTAACCAAGTCCGCACATTTCTTACCGATCAGAGAGACTTACAAGATGGAGAAACTTGCAAGACTATACATTGATGAAATATTAGTGAGGCATGGTGTGCCACTATCTATTATTTCAGACCGGGACAGTCGATTTACTTCGCGGTTCTGGCAATCATTGCAACAATCCTTAGGGACAAGTGTTAACTTGAGCACTGCTTATCATCCACAAACGGATGGACAAAGCGAGCGCACCATTCAAACCCTAGAGGATATGTTGAGAACATGCATCCTAGACTTCGGTGGAAGTTGGGACACTCATTTACCACTCATTGAGTTCTCCTACAACAATAGTTACCACAGCAGTATTGGATGTGCTCCGTTTGAAGCACTCTATGGTAGAAAATGTCGGTCTCCAATTTGTTGGACCGAAGTGGGAGACAACAGAATAACTGGGCCTGAACTTATTCAGGAAACTACTGATAAGATAGCCCAGATACAACAACGATTACAAGCAACACGTAGCCGCCAAAAGAGTTACGCAGACAAACGGCGCAAGCCTTTGGAATTCGATGTGGGTGACCGAGTCATGTTGAAAGTGTCCCCATGGAAAGGCGTAGTTCGGTTTGGGGCTAAAGGCAAGCTAGCACCTCGGTATGTCGGACCGTTTGAGATTACTCAACGCATAGGTCCCGTGGCATACAGACTCAGACTCCCTGATGAACTCAGTGGAGTACACGATGTGTTTCATGTATCCAATCTCAAGAGGTGCTTAGCAGACGAAACATTGATCATACCGTTGGAAGAGATACAAATTGATGAGCAATTACATTTTATTGAAGAACCTGTAGAGATTATGGAACGTGAAGTCAAGAGACTGAAACGGAGCCGTATCCCTATTGTAAAGGTTCGATGGAACTCCAAGCGTGGACCAGAATTTACCTGGGAACGTGAGGACAACATGAAAGCAAAGTATCCCCATCTGTTCGAGAATTGAAGCCCGACTTTGATGCTTAAATTTCGGGACGAAATTTCTTTAACAAGGGGAGACTGTAACAGCAAGTACCAGATCGTCCGGCAAGTCCGTACGGTATGTGTACTTTCACGTTATACTATGTGTAAATACATGTACATGAACAGTTATCGCATTATCAGAATTCATAATACAACACACAGTTGTACGTATTTTAGTGCAAACTTAAATACATTAAGTACAACGCACATTTGAAATATTAGTTGTGTTTATTAAGTGAAAACTTAATTACAGTTAACACAACGAATCAAGAGAAACAACAGTTTACAAGTGAACAACGAAAACGTATCGGTTGCGATCTGATGTCCACAGATGACAGGAATCAGATGACCGACGAATCAGTACCAGAACAATGTGAAAACAAGAAGTATAGTTGAGTCCGACAGTGAGGAAACACAATTAAAACACAAATGCAGTGTTATTTCAGAATAACGAACTGACAGTGTGTTTGCGTGAGTGACGATTCACACAAACATATCTGTGAGTTTAAAGTTCTGAAATAATGACTGAAAAGTAGAAAACAAAAGTCAGAAAGCAAAATCATCGTCGTATTCGTTCGGGTGACGATTCGAACGAATTACGCGCGAAGGTTACGCGATCTGACGAAACGAAAACGAAAAATCGACACAAACGATTTTAAGTTAATAAAACAAGATAAATAATGTTTTACAATTTTGAAACTCATCAAAATTGGGTAATTAAAACCATTTAATTTAAAGTCCAAAAAAAAAATACGCGCGTTACGTTCCGGAAACGTAACGAAAACGCGAACCGAGCAACGAAAACGAACCCGAACTCACTCGTGGTATAAATACCACCAGTGAGCTCATTTTTCTCATTTCCCCACTTCATCTTCTTCCCCACATTCAAAATCCCGGTTTTCCCATTTTAGGGTTTTCACCATCTTCAATCCTTCATAACTTTCTTGTTTCTCAACCAAATTGAGTGATTCTTTCGCCCACGCGTAGCCCTCGACATCCTCTACACGAAAGTACGAAGGATCCGCCTTAACATCCACTAAATCGCAGGTAATCAGAGCTCAAAAGTAGCGATTTTTAGGGTTTGTGAACCTTTTTCTTGAGCCATGGTCTAACCGGTTTTAAGCTCTTCTATTTCACTACACACCTTCGAAAACAACTCATCCCCAACTCCCCATCCTCGAAACCACTAGTTGGCCGGACAATAGGGACGAGATTATGCAACCCTTGCTGCGGCCGAATGAAGCATCCAGTTGGTCGAATGGTCTAAGGCCGAATGGCCCCATTCGCCACTTTCTCAGTCGGCTTGAGCTCATACGGTGGCTTCCTCATTCGACCAAGACCCTTCATTCGACTATACTCCATTTGCCAACCCAGGTCCCATTCGACAAACACCCATTCGGCATCCCAACCTCATTCGACCTCACACATTCGGCCAGACTACATCCGGCCAGCACCCAGCCTCATTCGGAAACACATCATTCGTCCCAACTACATTAGCTGTTAACCCATTCGTGACATCCACATTCAGCCAGCAACACTCTTAGGGCCCAGCTTGTTTTCCCTATGGCCCAACAGCTCCACATCATGGCCCATTGCTGGCCCAACCCAAATACTTGGCCTAATACAGGCCCAAGCCCCATTTCAGTCCAACATGACCCAGAATAAGTTAATCTAATCATTTAACTCATTTGGAATGAAGTTGACTCTTGGAAATTAACTCACACAAGCCCAAATGGCCCACATTTCCCTTGAATTGGGCCCACAACAGTTTCGGCCCAATTGACCCAGGCCCATGTTGGCCCAACACTCATTATACTCAGGGCCTGAGAGAAATCCTGTGGGGCCCAGTAATTTCGGCCCATGGCCCACAAAATGTGATTCAAGGCCTATCTGAGGCCCTTGTCTTCATTTTGGGAGCCGCTTTGTCATTAACTTGGTCAATAACCTACTTCGGGCCCAACGGTTTCCCTTCGTGGCCCAATGGAGGCCACAAGGCCACCTATTCACTAGGCCTCTTAGCAAGTGACCAAGCCTTCGTATTTCCACAAGCACACATCATTGATTCACATGTCCTACCATGGTTTAGCACTCCTAGTTGTCCAAGAACAATTCAAGACCCATAGTCTTGGGCCTAGGGCCCAACAAATCACCTAGAGGCCAACATAGGACTTGGTCACATAGTTCGGTCCACACTTCATTTCAAGCCACCTGGTTTTAACACATTTCATAAGATCAAAGTGTACAAGTTCAAGAATAAATCAAGTTCAAAGTTGCAAAATAATAACTTATAATGTTATTAACTTAAAACCAATATAAGGGACTGAACGGTGATCATGACCAAGTCTTACGCGTGGAAGCCAACTTTAGGGCTAACACTTACACATGCACATACAAAGCCTATGAACTTATACTTACAAGTTGCAAACAACGTTAAATCAATACAGGATCGTGAAAACAAACTCAATTACAACTCAGAGCGCGTGCATTCTTTCGTTTAAGCTAAGTCAACCCCAACATCTACAAGGTGAGTTCATATGCCCCATTTCTTTAATCTTTACTGATTTTAAACTATCGGGGCTGAGAAACATGCTTTATTTTATTTATTTAAAAGTTTTGCTTACATATTGTTAATACTTTGATTATTTGATATTAAATTGCTTATTATCATAAATCATTGTATGCATGCTTGTTTGAATTCAAGAATACAGGAAAGATAAGATGATGATGATATTTTTAATATCATAACTCATCGATTCAATAGAATAACTTAGTAGTAAGTTAACTCTTACAACACTTAGTTATTCTTACAAGAAATGACATTGAAACGATTACAAGGAACATGATGACATGATTACAAGAACAAACATCAGAATGATATAAAGATGATATATCTTTATTACATCGTTCGATACAAGAATTAAGTGAGTGTAATAAGACTAGTTCTTATAACACTTAACTTTATAATTCAACACATATTACAAGAATAACAAGTAGCATGGAATGATAATCATGATAACATAATTTCATGATAACAACATCATTCACTCAATTATTTAACATAACTTAATAAGACTAGTTCTTATTTAACTTTGTTAATATCACGGAGAACATATTACAATGAGAACAAGAGTACAAGTGAATACTATTACAATTAATTACATTTGACCTGTTTGCATTATATCACTTCAATCATGTGCCAATTTGTTCAAGTGATCATGTAAGACCCTTAAATTCGCTGACCAGTTAGTTTGACGTGACTAAACCGACGATAGCATAGTGGTACCATAGGTTTGACAAACCTCTAGCTTGTAGGGCTAGTATGTTGATCGTAACAATTCAATGGCCGGTAACGTATGACCGGTGACAGGGCGACCTCAAGTCAGGTTCTGGTAAGCGACACATGGTGATATTAATCTACAGTGATAAGTAATTAATCCAGCGAAAACCCTATTGACTAGTAGGTTGAGAAGGTGATCTGCTCTCATGTTACACTACTAGTAATAGATTTCGTTGAGGACAATAGACATGCAAAGTGGTAGAGATAAATCGGATGCATTGAAATCTGATTACGTGAGGATTTCAATGGATTCCTTTTAGGCTCTATGCACTATGGTTCAAGAACAAGTTGCAAGGGGTTAACTCACACTCTTAATACTTAATAGAGTATCATCAGTTAACCCACCTCAAGTATAGAATAATACAAGGACAAGATTATATTAATCTAAAATTCCTTAATACATCGAGGGTTATCAATACTTCGGTTTGATAATTAAACCCCATACAATATATTATTCTATCATCAACACAATAACTGAATACATATCAAGTGCGATGAATAAGCGGGGAAATGGATATCTTTAGTTGTATCGCAAGTGGTGTGGAACTTGACTGAGTATGTGGTGGGATAGCGTCTGGGCTTGACCCTTTCAGGATTCCCTATATATAAGCATACTTGATCAGGTGATACACTACTTGTACATATAACTAAGGAGAGGCCATTGGGTGGTATAGATGAAACAAGTATTACAAGCAACAACTATGACATTGTGGATGTGTGCATGATCAATTTAATGGTTTTCAATTTACTTACTTATGAACTCACCAACCTAGTGTTGACTTTGTTTAAATGCATGTTTTCTCAGGTGACGGACAGGTGTAGATATATATGTGCAAGTGATAAGCTAGTGGACTCTTAGAAGACCTAGTTTACTTTTGACTGCATACTTTTGATATGACAAAACAGTGAATCACTTTTGTATATCTTGTACAGTTCAAGATATAAACTCATTGATTCTTTTGATTAGATTTACTTAGTTAAATTATGATGTACAATGTAATTTAACTTTGTAATTCTATCTCATGTCATGATTAGCATTTCTCATTTACATCTCATGTGCTATGTAAACAATCTGATCATTTGATTATCACTCCAAGATATCGCGCCCCGGGAACCTTCCGCCCGACGGGAAAACCCGATCCGTTCCCGCCGGCCCGGGGTGTGACAGTGAAAAATATGAAAAACTCTTTAGGATGAGTGATACATCTGAGCTTGTAAGAAAGAAGGGAGTTGGTTTGGGTTATAATAAAATGGAGCCTCCATCTGCATATACTCCTATGGTGGAAATCATATGTAACCAGTAACAAATCTTGTGTATGATGATGAGTTAGACATGCACAAGGTAAATCAAAGTGATGATCTTTCTGATACAGACCCAAATAACTCAACATGTTCAGATGAGAGTGATATCCCTATCAAACCAGAAACAACAAAAACAGCTTTAAGAAACAAGAAAAGAACTAATAAAACTAAGAAACATTCAACAGTTTTTGTTAAAGCTAAAAATACAGGGAGTACCTCATCAGGTGAATATGTCACCTGTCCATCAGACAAGTCCAAAAGGGGTAGATCAAAGGATAGAAAGGTCAGTTTTTCAGGAAAACAGGCAAATCCTAAAACCAATAAGTCTGTTGGAACATCCAATTCATCACTCTCTGAGGATCAAAGCTCACCCCTCATAAAAGGGGATCAGCAGCAACACTCTCCCAACATTCAAACTATATGTCTGATGTGTGGTGAGAAGAATCACTTTGCTGCGGATTGCTTCTATAATCCAAGAAGCAGAAGTTTCTCAAAATTACAGGGAAGAGGAAGAAAGAATAGTTGGAGTCAGTCATCCACTTCTTCGGAAGAACAGAGAAGAAATTCAGTCAAGAAGGTGTCGGAAGCAAGTACCTCCAATAATAGGAAGAAACAAAATAAAAGGGATTTTGAAAAGAAAGCATCGGAAGCAAAGAAAAAAGAAGCTTCCGATAGAAAAGTAACCTCGGAAGCTCATCAAAGGAATGCTTTCAACAAGCAAAAGAAACCATTTTTCTTCGGAAGAAGACCATCGGAAGAAAAACGAAAAGTAGCTTCCGATCACTATCAAAAGAAACCAAGTCTTCCGACAACTCAAAAGGCAAAACAAGTATGGAAGAAGAAGGAATCAACTGATAAGCCATCACTCCCATCAGAAGCAAGCACATCATCTGTCCCATCTAGGATGAAATCAAAGAAATTTACTTACAATGATGCAAATGGAAAACCCAAGACCACATGGGCTTGGGTTCCCATCAGAAACTAACTCATTTATGGTCATGTGCAGGGACAGCAGGAATCAAAAGGCAACTTGTGGATAGTTGACAGTGGCTGCTCCAGGCACATGACAGGCAACAAGACCCTCTTGCACAAATATGAACCATTTTTTGGAGGATCTGTTGCTTTTGGAAGCGATCCAGTAGGAGGATACATAACAGGTAGGGGCACAATCACAAATGGTAAGGTAAGCTTTGAGAATGTGCATTTTGTAAAAGAACTTAACTACAATTTACTAAGTGTCTCACAGGTGTGTGATCAAAAGCACAACATGTTGTTTACTGAGCATGAATGCATTGTCCTGAAACCAGGATTTGTGATACCAAATGATCAAATTCTACTCAGAGCTCCTAGAAGAAATAACATGTATATGCTAGATATGAGCACAGCTGCACCTCTTAGTAATATAAGTTGCTTTGTCTCAAAAGCTTCACTTGATGAATCATCTATTTGGCACAGAAGACTTTGTCATGTAAACCTCAAAAATATGAATAAACTTGTCAGAAATAACTTAGTAACTGGTTTACCAACAAAGGAATTTATTTGTATTGATAAATGTGTTGCATGCTTAAAGGGTAAGCAACATAAGTCATCTCATCATGCCAAAGAGATAAATTCAATTACAACAGTCCTGCATTTACTGCACATGGACTTGTTTGGTCCCACAAGTGTTAAAAGTCTTGGTAGAAAGTCATATTGTTTAGTAATCACTGATGATTTCTCTCGGTATACCTGGGTATTTTTCTTGAATACCAAGGATGAAACTGCTGAGATCCTAAAGTCATTTATACTTAGGGTGGAGAATGAAATTGATCATCATGTAAAAATAATCAGGTCAGATCAGGGAACAGAATTCAAGAATCAGATTTTAAATTCATTTTGTGAATCTAAGGGTATCACAAGACAATTTAGTGCTCCTAGGACTCCACAACAAAATGGTGTTGCTGAGAGAAGGAATAGGACACTAATTGAGGCTGCAAGGACCATGCTGTCAGATGCCAAACTCCCAATAACTTTTTGGGCAGAAGCAGTCAACACTGCCTGTTATGTCCAAAACAGAATATTGGTAGTTAAGTCACATGGTATGACTCCTTATGAAATCTGGCATAAGAGAAAGCCATTCATTGGATTTCTCAAACCATTTGGATGTCAATGCACCATCTTGAATACTAAAGATTACTTAGCCAAGTTTGCTGAGAAATCAGCAGAGGGCTACTTTGTTGGGTACTCTTCAAATGCTAAGGCTTATAGAGTATACATCAAAGCTTCCAGAGTTATTGAAGAGTCTGCAAATGTTCAGTTCAATGAACATACTCTCAATAAACCTGGAACAGGCCCTGATTGGTTGTTTGATCTTGATAGTTTTACATCTGCATTTAATCTGGTGAAAGAGTATGTTCCAGTTTCACAGTCAGCTACCACAAACATCTCCAAAGGCGCAAGAGAAGATGACTTTCGTGTTGAACTGCCAATAGCTTCAAGACAAATCTTGGTAGAATCCACTTCAGCACAAAATAGTATGCCACAATCTGAAACAGTAATTACATCTCAGGCAGGTCCGTCAATTGAATCTACTTCTGAGTTACAACATCTAGAAGAAGTAGGAAGCCATTCAGCAGAGGCAAATACTCAGCAGAACATCATTCCCAGAGAAAACCAACCGTCCACAGTCCAAATTCAGAGTTTAAAAGATCTGCCAGAGATCCAGCTTGAGGTAGTATTGCCTAACCTTGAGTCACTCAACATGGATGAAGCTTCTCAACTGGATGTGATTCCAAAAACTCGAATTCATAACACTCATCCAGTTGAGAACATCATTGGCAATGTAGAGGAAGGTGTAAGAACTAGAAGTTCTATGCATGAAGCAAATGTTTGCTTGTTCTCTTGTTTTCTATCCCAAATAGAACCTAAGAAGGTTGCAGAGGCATTAAAAGATAACAGTTAGGTAGAAGCTATGCAAGAGGAACTTCTTCAGTTTCAAAGACAAGGAGTTTGGAAGACTTGCCCTTTGCCTAAGGGAAAGTATGCCATTGGAACCAAATGGGTGTTCAGAAACAAGAAGGATGACAAAGGTGTTGTCATCAAGAACAAAGCAAGATTGGTTGTTCAGGGATATACTCAAGAGGAAGGCATTGACTATGATGAGGTCTTTGCACCGGTTGCCAGAATTGAAGCTATTAGAATATTTTTGGCATTTGCAGCTGCAAAAGATTTCAAAGTTTTTCAGATGGATGTTAAGAGTGCCTTCCTTTATGGAAAAATTGATGAAGAAGTATATGTGTGTCAACCTCCAGGATTTGAAGATCCAAAGTTTCCTGATCATGTCTGTAAGCTTGATAAGGCTCTTTATGGGTTACACCAAGCTCCCAGAAAATGGTATGAAACTTTATCTTCTTTTCTGTTGGCAAACAACTTCAAGAGAGGAACAATTGATAAAACTCTCTTTTTCAAGAAGTCTAATCAACACATCATGCTAGTTCAAATCTATGTTGATGACATTATCTTTGGTTCTACTAATGAATCTCTCTGCAAGGAATTTGAATCTCTAATGAAATCCAAGTTTGAGATGAGTTCAATGGGAGAACTCACCTTCTTTCTTGGATTACAGGTGAAACAAATTCCTACAGGGATTTTCATTAGTCAATCGAAATATGTCAAGGACATTCTTGAAAAATTCAAGCTTTCTGATTGCAAAGCTCTGGGAACTCCTATGTCCAAAACAACATCTCTTAGCCCTGATCTTGAGGGGGAGGATGTTGATCAGCACCAGTACAGAGCAATGATAGGCTCTTTGATGTATCTCACAGCAAGCAGGCCAGATATTATGTTTGCAACTTGTGTATGTGCAAGATTTCAGGCCAATCCCAAAGTCTCACACATGCTAGCTGTGAAAAGAATCTTTAGATACCTCAAAGGAGCATCAAATCTAGGATTATGGTATCCTAGAAATGAAGACTTTCAGTTCATGGCTTACACTGACAGTGATTATGGAGGGTGCAACATCAGCAAGAAATCCACATCAGGAGGATGCCAATTTCTTGGATCCAGAATTGTGTCTTGGCAATGCAAGAAACAGTCATGTGTTTCTACTTCTACTGCAGAGGCTGAATACATAGCTGCTTCTAGCTGCTGTGCACAAATCATCTGGATTCAGAATCAGATGAAGGATTATGGAGTAGATCTGTTCAATACTCCTATTCAGATAGACAATTCCAGTGCAATCTCCATCACCAATAATCCTGTCAAGCATTCCAAGACCAAGCACATAGACATCAGATACCATTTCATCAGAGATTGTGCAGAAAAGAAGTTGATTCATTTGGTCAAAGTTGATTCAGAACACAATTTGGCAGATCTCTTCACCAAGGCATTTGATGAAGGAAGATTCAGGTACTTAATAACATCTATTGGGATGATTAACTTTGAATAAATTAACTAAAAAGGAATATATATAATCCTTCGGAAGATAAACTTAAATTATCTTCCGATGAGTAACTACTCAGCAGAAGATAGGTTAAGTCTTCGGAAGCATTATTTCTTCCTTAGTCGGAAGATCTCACACTTCAGAAGCTAAATTACCTTCTGAGGTAATACTCTTCCGATACATTATCTTCGGAAGCATAGGCTTCTCAAGGTACTCTTCAGAAGATGGTGTCTTCCGAAGAACATTCTACCTGATGAATTATCCAACATTTCAGAAGCACTTGCTTCCGATGTATTAAATTTATACTTCTAAATTATTGCTTCTGATCTTCAGAAGCAGTGCTTCCGATAGTATAAATCTTATTCTTCGGAAGTAAAACTCCTCAGAAAACTTTTTGGTCTAATTCACTCCTTCCGAAAGCCATATCTTCGGAAGCATTTCTGAACTTAATGAAAATTCCTTCATTTATTATGAAACCAGCTGTCATCAGAAGAGCTTTTTCTGACATCCGGATTTCAAAATTAAATGTGTTTCTATATTTAATGCTGAAATCCGAAGGTATATAAAGGTCTCCCGCTCTTTCAAATTCTCACAAACTGTTTCACTTTGAACTCTTCTTTTCTTTGATCTCCCAAATTGTGCCCTAGAATCACCAACTGCCATGGCTCTTCTTGCTTTCAAACCTGCTCACAACGTACCAGCGGAGTTATCAGCGGAACATGATGCTGACTTCGCCCCAATAATCTCCTTTCTTCAAAGGAGCAGGTATTTCTTTGCACTAACCGTTCAGCCCTTGGTGTATGAATCTCATCACCAACAGTTTTGGGCATCTTGTTCTGTTTCTTCGTCTCCCAATGGTCGGTCTCTTGTTGCCACCATTGATGCTCATCCTATTGCTATTTCTGTGGAGACCATCTGTCGGCATCTCAAACTACATGATGCCGGTGGAAAGGTCTCATTCACAAAGGATGAGGTAGCATCGACATTTCAGTCGATGGGGTACGAAGGTCCTCTCCCTTCAACAACCTATTTGAAGGGTAGAGTGTCCTACAATTACAAGTACCTCATACATTTGTTCCTACACTGTCTTTCCAATAAAACTGGTGGTTGGGATCAAATACCATCTGACTTAGCTTCGGCTATTCATGGTTTGATCTCCAACAAACTGTTTAATTTTTCTGCTTTTATTTTCAATAATTTGGTTGACAATATTTCGTCACCAAAGAAATTTTGTATGTTTCCCAGGTTTTTGCAACAGATTTTCAATGAGGAATTGGGCACTTTCCTCTCTCTAACTGGGAATACATATAAAATGCCTTTGGTCTCGTCCAAGGTTTTTGTACAACTTAAGAAGAAGGGTGCCCAGTTCTCTGGGAACTTCACTCCCTTTCTTCCCACTATGGTTTCCCATACTTCAGAAGGTGACAGCTCTGTTAACCCCACAGATGCTGAACCCACACCTTCCACTTCTGTTCCTCACCCCATCAAAATCACTTACAAACGCAAACGAAACCCTGTGCAACTCTCTACAGTTGTTCAGGCTCCTTCTACTGAACCCAAAAGGAAAAAGGTTCAAAGAACTGATTAGGGCACAGTTCTACCTAAGGTGAAAGCCACACCCCTTGTTTGTCCACAGGTTCTTCCTTTGGAACCTGTGGCTGCCCTTAACCAGCCTGCAAGCCCTCAGCTTATGTCACAACACATAACTGAGAATATACAAAGGGATACACCCATAGTTGAGTCTGCTTCTCATGAAGCTACTCCCTTAAATCAGAGACTGTCTCCCAGGTCTCCAGGTTCTTATCACCCAGATATGCCCCCCTCCCATCCTATTACCCCGGCTCTTGGAACTTCTGCCGTACCTGTGGAGGAACCACTCTCTCCCACTACCCAAACTTTAATGAGAGTGGTGACACAGTTACAGGCAAGGTTTCCTGACCCAGAGCCTATTATATCAGAGGTTGGCCCAGTAGTTTTGAAGGGGTCAATGCAGGTGAGGCTGCCACTACTGTTGATCTTAATCAAGATCCACAGGACAGTGGTACAGGCACTAGGACCTCACCTGCGGCAACCTATGTTGGGGAGGACTTCTTTGAAGTTCTTCTCAATGAAGGGAATCCAGGGTGCCAAGAAACCACATCTGGTGGTGGAGGTGCAGGAGCTCGGCTCAGTACTCCATCGCCCCATGACTCTACTCCGGTAGAAGAGGGCACAACCACACAGGAATTGACGGCTAAAATAACTTCCCTCCAAGCCAGGGTAGCTCAGTTAGAAGCTGAGGTGGCTACCCTGCGGCTTGAGATCCAGACCAAAGAATCAACCATTATGGATCTCAGGAGGCGTCCACCTGTTATTCTACATCCTTTTCATCCTGATCCTGCTACTTCCACTTTCACTTCCCCTGATGCTACCAAAAAGGGGGAGAATGTACCAACTGCAGGGTCAGGATCAGAAGCAAGAGAAGAGGAGGGTGCACAGGAAGTTACTCCATCCATAGTCACTTTGACTGCTGAATGGGATGACTTCTTGGGTACTTATTTTCAAGATTCTTCTTCCACTTCCTCTTCTTCTTCTTCTGAGGATACAAGGGAGGTTGTCAAAGAGACTGAACAGCAAACATCAAATGTCTCTTTGGAACCTCAGTCCCCTTCTGGGACTAAGTCTCCTTCTGAGACTGCAGCCCAGGTTACCATGGAAGAAGCTACACAAGAAGAACAAATATCAATGGAACCTGTGTCCCCTTCTGGGACAGAAGCTGCTGAAGACCTCTCCTCCTCTCCTAAGCCCTTTGTGGAAACTAATAAGGAATCATCCAAGGTGATTGGTCAACTGGAGGAGACAGTGAATGCTGAGGTTAATTCCGAAGCTGCAGCTGTTTCCAAAGGCCCAGTCATTATTGATGACTCTTCCACAGAGGAGCTATCTGCCGATGAACCAATTGGTGAGGCCACAGGAGAAATCTCCTCTGGGGTAAATGTAACAGTTGATGACAAAGGAAAAAGAAAGCTTACCCCAGAGGAGGAAGCACAACTGGAAGAGAGAAGACCAAAGAAAATTAAGGGCCGGCCAAATACCTCTCTAGATGAAGAGCGAGCTAGACTCTCCGCTTTGCTCGAAGAGAGAGGGTATGACTTTGATGAAGTCTTTCATTGGTCGGTACCTAGAATGGCTGCCGAGCTGGACAAAATGCAGCAGCAGGAACAGGAAGCTGCTGCATCCAAAGTCCAGATTGCTACAACAAAGTCTCAGAAGAACAAGGCTTACAGAGACAAGTGCAAAGCCTTTCTTCTGGAGTATGGATTCCATGCTCGGCAGCTAGGCCCAATGAAGAACTCAACCATGGATATGCATATCAGAGACATAAAAGCCAAAGTTGCCAGAGGTGAGTTACCTTCAATTGAACAAATAAGGGCAAGAAAGGAAAGCCTAATGAGAGGCTTAGGTTTAGGGGGAGGAGCAAGAATAGAAATTCCCCTCTCTGGTACAGGAATCAGAGAGGGAGAAGAAGTTATGTGTGGGGAAGCTACCAAAGCCATGTTTCCCAAAATGTTCCCCCTAAACCCTAAGGAAGAACAAATATCTCCTCCATCAAGTCCATCAATGGATAACATGCCAATCTCTTAAGTGATCAAGATCAAAAAGGGTAAGCAAACTAAAAGCAAACAATCAACACCAAACCCTGATCCTGAGAGACATTCACAGGCTGATGAGAGGAGAACAAAACCCTCAAGTGTTGAGGATATTGGGTCACAGCCTACTGCAACAACAGGTGAAGCAGTAGAATCAACTGTGGAAGCCCAACAGACCAGAGTTCTGAGGAGTCAGGCCACTGCTCAAGACAAACCAAGACTAGGAAGAAGAAAGCGAATGGCCAGAAGGAAAAGAAGAACATCTGCTATCTCCTCTGACTCTGAGTCTGAAGCAATAATCTCAGTACCTGAAGTCACACCAGAAGCAGCTCCAGAAACAACACAATCCAGAGAAGATATAAGGGATATCCGTAGACTAATGCATGAGCATTCATATATCCCTTTAGTAAATTGGAGCTTCAATGCACAAGAAAATACATTCATACTCACCAACTACAATGGAGAAATAAAGTTGGTGAATCTTGTGCAGCTGATGGTGTTGGCCAAACCCTATGTCTTTGATTTAGATAAACTCCCTCTCAACAATCCTGATAATGGAGCAGATGGAAGGACAGGGGTCAGGTGGATAAGAAAAAGGGCACAGGTACTTAGGGGTACATGGAAGCCAAGGTTTCTTCCTTAGAAGTTTTGGTAGCATCAGCCTAGGGGGAGACTGTAAAGACTAATAAAGGCTGATGCTCACCAAACCTTCTATTTTGTCCAAGTACAAATGCCGCAAAGAATAACATCCTTCGGAAGGAAGAAGTTACTCCTCGGAAGCAACATTGCTTCCGAAGGATAACTTAATCCTGCCAAAGGTTGTACAAGACTATTGCTTCGGAAGATCCACACTTAGAAGATTTCAGAAGTTCAGAGCTTCCGAATATCAAATGCTTATGAAGACTCTTCTCAGCAACTTCCTCAGGAAGACAAAGACTTCCGAAGAAATTCCTCTGACAAAGACTGTAGCAGCTTACTCTCATAGTACAAAAGGTACTGACACAAGACATGCTGGTCTGAGTAAAGACAAAGACAACATGTAATGAGTCAGATAAAGCGCCTTACCTCTCCCATGCTGCATTAAATGCAAAAGATCATCTGAAGCCTTAAAGATCATCAACATTAAATGTCTTTTGTATTTAGTAGTCTTTGTTAACGTCAATGTCTATTTGTATAATAATTATGAATGAGTGTCTTAGCCTGTTAAGACACTCAACATACTAGAATAAGCTTTACTTTATGTACTTGTCTAGTATACCCAACTTGTATTCCTAAGTGTATACGGTTGTAGCCTCGGCTATATAACCTCCCATTGTATGTTTGCTTAGTAGGGCTTGTACACTTCTTACTTTGAGAGAAATATATCCTTGAGCTTGAAATTACTCTTGTGTTCCTATTAGTGTTCAAGGCTTATTACTTTGTCATTTTGAGTGCTTGTGAGATTAGTCTAACAGAACATTCCGCATCTGTTAGATTGTATAAGAAATACTTGTGAAGTGTTGTTTAGATTAAGCAACCCGATCCAACAAAAGTAATCAGCTACAGTCTTTGTCAAAGGATTATCCTCGGAAGTCTTTGTCTTTGAATGCAGAAGAGAATCTTCGGAAGCTGTTAGTCTTCGGAAGTCTTTAGTTCTTCAGAAGCTTTGAAGCTTTAACTCTAAGTGTTGGCCTTCCGAAGTGTTTGTCTTGTACAGCCTTCGGCAGGAGTGACTTACCCTTCGGAAGCAATGATGCTTCCGAAGAAACTTCAATTTTGTCTAAGTACCAGACACTACAAAGACAAACAGCCTTCGGAAGGAAGGAGTTACTCTTCGGAAGCAATGATGCTTGCGAAGGGTAACTCCTTCCTTCTAAAGGCTGTTTGTCTTTTTAGTGTCTGGTACTTAGACAAAATTGAAGTTTGGTGAGCATCAGCCGTTATTAGCCTTTACATTTAGAGACCAATATTGCAACTGATTATTTTTGCAACGGCTTCAGTGACCATGTTGTTAGCGACCAAAACCACGACTCAAAAGTATTTGCGACCGGAACCACAACCGAAAATATTTGCGACAAAGCCTTTTTGCGACCCCAAATGTCATCGAATGAAGTTGCTACCGAATCCATTTGTAAGATTTTTTGACCAAAATCAATAGTGGCCAATTTTACAAACATACATTTTGCAGCTAGTTTACCAACCATGTTTCGTTTCAAGCATGCAACCAATTTTGAGATTATCATTTCCATTGCAAAAAATATATATAATGAAAAAATGATTCACGTTTTTCACTAATTATAAATTTCAATACCCAAAATTTAATAATAAAATTCACAAAATTGTATCGATTCATAAGTGTACGTATCCGAACAATCAAAACTAAAAAACTAAGAAAGTATTCAAAAGTAAGTACGATAAGAAATAATCAAAGATAAGTATGAAAACAAAGATTTAAATTTACCATGGCTGCCCAAAAAGTCACTTTTTTTTTTAATTTTTCCGCATTTATCTCTTACATTGCATTGTATGTTTGCATCTCTGTTTTCCTTAATTTGTTTTCTCATTGTGAGTTATTCATCTCTTTCTTTTTTCTTTGATCTAGTATTTCGGTTTCTTTCTCTTGTTGTAGTTGTGTTATTTTGTAATTCAATCATTGTACTCGTAATTAAGAAAACACACCAAAACTACGAGCCACTAAAATCAAATATGACTCATTGCACCTATTATAACCCATTATACCAAACCAAATTCATATGCGCACCCGAATAAGAGTTGAAATGTCGCTAATTTTGTGACCTCTTTTATTTAAATCGCTAATTTTGCAACCAATTTTAACCTGATTGCTTATTTTGTTACCACTTTGATTTGGGTTGCTATACAATTGTTAATTTCGTCGCAAGTTTTGGTCGTTTTTTCCAATTTTTGTAGTAGTGTATAGTGTAAGTTTAGGATCATTATAAACCTCACAAATATTTTTCAAGAAATATAAAAACTCATAGTTTGTATTTTCTTACAGTTGCTTATTTTTATCCTAAAAGAAAATATTTTTATCTTAAAACAAAAAAGACTATCAAAATAAATATAATATTCGTTTTCTAATTTTTAATGGTTTACCACATGGTGCGCGCATGATGCATAGATAATATAGATAAATAAAATTTGTTTATTTTTATTTTTTTATAAACTTTTTGAAAATGAATAAATAATTTTTTAATAATTTTTATAAAACATTTAAAAAACATGTGCTTAATAAAAGTTACCTTAAATCTGAAATAAAAATATATTTTTGAATGAAAAGAACTCATATAGTGTTACTATGTTGCATACAGATAAACACGCACGTGGATCACATGAGTTTCATATATGGATGCATTTTAGTGACGGGTGCATTTAGTGAGTGTCTCTATATATATACCCATCAGTCCATCTAAGTTTTAAAACCAAAAAAAAACAACAACAAAATATATGATGGAGTTTCTTCTCTTGTTTTCCACAACTATAACGATCATTTTTTCTATTTTTCTTTTCCTGATTTGTATCAGCAAAACAAAGAGGGCAAATATAGTGACTAATAGTAACCCACCTCAAGCAAAAAATGCATGGCCTCTCATAGGACACTTGCACCTTTTGGGTGGCTCTCAACCCCCTCACAAGGTCCTAGGTGCCATGGCCGAAAAATATGGCCCTATCTTCACCATCAAGCTTGGTGTTCACCAAGCTTTGGTGGTGAACAATGCTGAGTTAGCCCGTGAATGCTTGACCAAAAACGACAAAGCGTTTGCGGGGCGACCCAAAGCACTGGCTTTCGAGCTCATGGCCTATAACTACGCTGTGTTTGGGTTTTCCCCGTATGGGGATTACTGGAGACAAGTGCGCAAAACAGTGATGCTTGAAGTTCTGTCTCACCGCAAAGTCGAGATGCTTGAACATATTCGAGCTTCAGAACTTCAAGCGTCCGTAAAAAGTATACATGATGTTTGGCTAAAAAAGAAAGAGAGTGGTATGGTGAAGGTGGACATGAGTCATTGGTTTAGAGAGTTGGCATTAAACATTATGGTTAGGATAATATCAGGAAAGAGGTTTTCACTTGATTTTGATGAACAATCTGGATTTCAAGTTATTATAAGAAAATTTTTTGAGTTATTGGGTGTTTTTGGGATATCAGATTTTATACCTTATCTCAAGTTTTTAGATTTGGGTGGTTATAAAAAGATGATGAAGAAGACAGGGAAGCAATTGGACCAAATCTTTGAGGGATGGTTGAAGGACCAGAAACTAAAGGGATCAGACTCAGCGGCAAAACATGAAGAACGTGATGATCAAGTCTTCATTAGTGTGCTAATTAGCAAACTTGAAGATGCTTCTGAGACCGATTTTCCCGGTTTTGATCATGATACCATCATCAAAGCCACATGTCTTGTAATTAAATTCAAACTTTATCATCTTCTTTTTTTATTTTTGTACATTTTTAGCCATGCATATATACAAAAGAAAAATCAAATAAAAGGTATATTTTGCCTAAGAAGGCTAAAAAGGGTTTTTAAATTCTTCAAAACTGATCCAAACAAACTCTGATCGAACTCAATTCGATAGCATTGGAACCATCCCATTAAACTCTACAACATTAGCTTTTATGTTTTAACTTTAACAACTAGTTTTAGAGTTTAGATTTAAGCTTAATTGGTTTTTAGGTTTAGATTTATCTTTAGGTTTAGAGTTTTTTATTAAAGTTTTGATTCCAATATTAGGGTTTATTATTTATAATTTAAGGTTTGGGTTTTATGGTTCGACAAGACGGTTTCAATGATTCAAAAATGAATTCAATTAAAGTTTGTTTGAGTCGGTGTTTGAGTTTTTAAAAACATTTCTTAGCCTTTTTAGGCAAATAGACTTTTTTTCCACTATATATATATATATATATAGGGAGAGGTTCAAATGTTAACCCTCCCTTATAGCGTTAACCGCTTAACCCTAGCGTTTTTTGCCCGAATCCTAAATTTTTTTTTTTCATGGTTTTTATTATGTAAAAATAGGGGGGGTTTCTTTTTTGTGTTTTTGCTAATTCATCACCGTTTAGAAGTTATTGTAAGTGTAAGTTACTTACACTTACTTACATTTACTGCATCAGATACGGAAATGTAAGTAAGTGTAAGTAACTTACACTTACAATAACTTCTAAACGGTGATGAATTAGCAAAAACACAATAAAGAAACCCTCCTTATTTTTGCAAAATAAAAACCATGAAAAAAAAAATTTAAGATTCGGGCAAAAAACGCTAGGGTTAAGCGGTTAACGCTATAAGGGAGGGTTAACAATGGAACCTTCCCCTATATATATATATATATATATATATATTCACACACACATACATACATACATACATACATACATACATACATACATACATACATACATACATACATACATACATACATACATACATACATACATACATGCAGGGAGTGTTCCTAAAAAACGCATCATTTCGGAGCAAATTAAGAAAACTAATCACAATCATTACCAATAAAAAAAATTTTCATTTTTTCTTTTTTTATTTCCTTTTATTATAGAAAGAAATGAAAAAAAAAAGAAAAAAATTAAAAAATATATGTATTTTAATTATTACATTATTTACATATATGTAACTTGTGTGTTAAACATGCTGATTACATATATGTAATTTTATAATTTACATACGAAACTTTTTAAGTTACATATATACTTAAATTCGTGATCTACGTTTTTTTTTCAAAAATTTCGTTTTTATTATAACATTTCTAACCTTACAAAAAAAAGCTTTTAGAAATTTATTGGTTAGTATAAGTTTTCTTGGTTTCTCCGAAATGAGGATTTTCTCATGAAACTTCCTCTATATATATATGCATACACACACATATATATACTCTATCTATATATGTATGTATATATGTATATATATTTGTATGTATATATGTGTGTGTGTGTTTGTCTATATATATATGGGCCGGGGAGGCTCCCCTAAATTATTCATTTTCCTTAAGAAGGCTAATAAAGATTTTTAAAACCTTGAAAACTTACTCAAACAATCTAAAAGCTAATATTGTAGAATTTGACGATACGGTTCTAATATTATCGGAATGAGTTAAATCGGAGTTAGTTTGAGCAGATTTCGAAGGTTTTAAAATATTTTTTAGCTTTCTAAGTCAAAATAGTTTTTTTATTTGATCTTGCCCCTATATGTATGTACGTACGTACGTATGTGTGTGTTTGTGTATGTATGTATGTATGTATGTATGTATGTATGTATGTATACGCGCACCACACACACACATATATAGAGGATTGTTTATAAGAAAACTACTCATTTTATAGAAACCAAGAAAACTAATATTTACCGATAAATTTTTAAAAAAAAATCGTAATATTTTATCATAAGGTTAAAGATATTATAATAAAAAAATAAAATTTTAATAAAGATATATAAATCACGAAGTTACGTATATGTAACTCAAAAAGTTACGTATATAACTCATAAAATTACATATATGTAACTAATATCTGTAACATACAAGTTACATATATGTAATAACATGAAATACATATTTTTTAAAATTTTGTTCTTTTTTGTACATTTCGTATCGTATAATAATAGGAATAAAAAAGAAAACATGAAAAAATTATTTGGTAACGATTGTAATTAGTTTTCTTATTTTTTCCAAAATAATGGTTTTCAAAGTGTGTGTGTGTGTCTATATATATATATAGGGGAGGATTCCAATGAAGACCTTCATTTTATAGAAAACTTATAAAATTAATCACAATTGTTAGCAATCAATTTTGTTTTTCTTTTTTGTTTTATATTTTGTTTTATTATAAGGTTAGATTTGTTAACAAAAAAAAATAAAAAAATATATGTAACTCATGTTATTACATATATGTAACTCATTGATTACATATATGTCACTTTATAAGTTACATATACGTAACTTCGTAATCTACATATTTTTTTTTAAAAAAATTGTTTATAAGATTTCTAAGCTAATAATAAAAAATCATGGAAAAAATTTTTAAAATTTGATTGGTTATTAGGAATTTTCTTAGTTTCTCTAAAGTGATGAGTTTTCTTTTGAACCTTCTCCTACATATATACACACACACATGTATGTATGTATGTACGTACGTACGTACGTATATGTATGTATGTTGCACATAGTAATGATCCAAACTGTATATATATTTCAATCTACTTCACAGCAACTACTAGCAGCAGGCGTAGACACGATATCTTCAACCTTAGCATGGGCATTATCGTTACTGCTAAACGATCCAAGCGTGTTAGAAACGGCTAGAGCTGAAATCGACAAGGAAGTTGGACGGGAAAGGCTTGTGAAGGAGTCAGATATGAAGAACTTGGTCTACCTCAAAGCCGTCATCAAAGAAACACTTCGTCTCCACCCTGTTGTACCTCTCTCAGTGCCTCATGAGTCTATAGAGGATTGCATTGTAGGAGGCTACAACATCCCAAAAGGCACGCGTCTCATGGTGAATATTTCAAAGATTCATCGCGATCCAAATACGTGGTCAAATCCTCATGGATTTCAGCCTGAAAGATTCTTGACAAGTCATCAGGATTTTGATGTGAAGGGACAACATTTTGATTTGATTCCTTTTGGTGCAGGCAGACGAATGTGCCCTGGTGATACCTTTGCTCTTCATGAGATGCATTTAACGTTAGCCAGTTTGATACAACAGTTTAAACTACAAACACCATCAAACGAACCGGTTGACATGAGTGAGAGCTTTGGAATTACGGTTAGCAAACAAATGCCACTTGAGGTTCTTCTTGCCCCTCGTTTGTCCCGACACATGTATGGTCTTGGTACGTGAGCAATCAGCTTCAAACTAAATTAAGTAGTGTGTGTATGCACCGGCCAACTCAAGCTTAGCTTCTTTATATTAATCTGGTTGTAACATGACAAAATAAATAATATATAAGACGAAATTATTAGCTAAGATCAAGTGGTTCTGTATTTTGTGTTAACAACTTATGTAAAATATGACTTGAGTGGCAAAAATATATGTTTAATATTGTTGGACTTTTTTTATTTTTATTTTTATTTTTTTTAGTTGAATTAATGTGTGTATGTTCTTACTGCAGGATTAAATAATGTGCATATTACGTGTTATATATATAATTGTATCATGTAAAAATTCGATCTCAAAGAGAAAATCATTAAACTCTATATATGCCATTGATTTGGAATTTTGAAAATAAATATGTGGTTCACATTAAATATGAATAAAAAATTGGGTTAAAATTTGGTTTAATATGAACCACATTTTTATTTTCAAGATTCCAAATCAGTGACTTAAATAAAGTTTAAATGTTTTCTCTTTAAGATCATGTTTTCATATTATACAATCCATATATATATAAATAGGTTATTACCCCGTTTATTACATGGAATAAATATAAAATATTAAATAGCTAGAACTGATAATTTAAAAATTATAAAATGATATTTTGGTATAAGATGATTAAGCTATGTATTAACAAATACTTTAAGCATTAAAACAACAATTCGAAAGTTTAGTAACTACATAATTGTATTCGATATGTAAGATACTATTTTTCGTGATTCTTAAAATTATTTTGAACGACTATCGAACACATAAAAAAGGCTTAATATGAATTGAATAAATTTAGCATTTATAAACCAATAGTTTATGAAAATTTGTATATTGAATATCATATCATTTGTTAGTGAAATAAGAAAATAATTAAGATTTGAAAATTATAAATAATAAATACTTAAAAATTATAAAATTATACTTTAAAATAAGATATAATTAAAATATACTTATGATTATTTAGTTATAATAAATTATTAAAATAAAAAAAAATTATATTTACATTTAAGTATGCAATTTAAATATGAGAAAGAATTAACAAAATATAATTAAATGAGAGAAGAATATTGTTGTGGCCATTGATTTGAAATCTTAAAAATAAATATGTGGTCCACATTAGATCTGAATAAAAATTTGGGTTTGAATAAAAAAATGTGGTTTAATGTGGACCACATTTTTATTTTCAAGATTCCAAATCAATGACTTAGATAGAGTTTAAAGATTTTCTTTCTAATATCAGGTTTTCACATTATACAATCCATATATATATATATATATATATTTCACAGAAAACCCTCTTTTTTGAGAAAACTTAGAAAACTAATCACAATTGTTATCAATCAATTTCGTTTTTTGTTTTTTGTTTTATGTTTTGTTTTATCATAAAATTAGATTTATTAACAAAAAGAAAAATGAAAAAAATATACGTAACTCATGTTATTACATATATGTAACTCATTGATTACACATATGTAACTTGTAAACTACATATATGAGTTACATATATGTAACTTTATAGGTTACATATACGTAACTTTATAGGTTACATGTACGTAACTTTGCGATCTACATATTTTTATTAAAAATTTCTTTTTGTTTATAACATTTCTAAGCTAATAATAGAAAATCATGAAAAAAAAATTTAAAAATTAATTGGTTAGTAGGAGTTTTCTTAGTTTTCTCCAAAATGAGGAGTTTTCTTTTGAACCATCCTCTATATATATAAGTGTTCAAATAATAACTCACTCTTAAAGCATTAAACCTAAATAACCCGTTAAAATGAAGCCAAATGTTGGATTTTTTTCAACATCATTGTAGGACATCTACAACACTTTCTTTTTTTATGAGTTTGCGAAAATTTATTGCCCTTTGAGACGTAAAATCGTTGTAAGTTTTTCACTTTAAGCATTGTAACTGTTTTAGGCCTAAAACTTACAACGATGTTACGTCTCAAACGGTGATTAATTTTCGCAAATTCATAAAAGAATAAAGTGTTATATATATCTTACAATGATGTTAGAAAAAAACCAAGATTTTGGTTTTATCTTGGCAAACTTATCTGGGTTAATGCTTTAAAAGTGAGTTATTATTTGTTCACAATCCTATATATATATATATATATAAAACTAAGTTATTACCCCGTGTATTAAACGGAATAAATATAAAATATGAAATAGCTAAAACTGATAATTCTAAAAATTATAAAATGACATTTTGGCATAAGATGATTAAGCTATGTATTAAAAAATACTTTAAGCATTAAAACAACAATTCGAAAATTTAGTAACTACATAATTGATATTCGATATGTAAGATACGATTTTCGTGATTCTTAAAATTATTTTGAACAACTAACGAACACATAAAAAAAGGTTTAATACGAATTGAATAAATTTAGCATTTATAAACCAATAGTTTATGAAAATTTGTATATTGAATATCAAATCAGTCGTTAATGAAATAAGAAAATAATTAAAATTATAAAATTATAAATTATAAATTATAAATAATAAATACTTAAAAATTATAAAACTATACTTTAAAATAAGATATAATTAAAATAAACTTATAGTTATTAAGTTATAATAAATTATTAGAATAAAAAAATTATATTTGCAATTAAGTATGCAATTTTAATATGAAAATGAGTTGGTAAACTATAATTAAACATGTTATAAACCCATGTAGTACACTAGTTTGCGGAATAAAAATTATGTGATTTTATAAATTCTTCATAAGTTTATATAATTAAAATAATTTTATTTTATGCGTTTAATTTTATGCATTTAATTTTATCCTATTAATTTAAAAAACAAACAAAGTTGTTAGAAGTTGAATATTTTGTAATTAGTTGTTAATTAATTAATATTTCGAGCCAAATGACTAACAAATGAACACATAGATGATATTTATGATGATATTATTGTTTATTAAAATTAATTTAGTGTGTTTATGTAAATAACATTAATTATAAGTTTTTATATACAAAAATAAACATTTTGTTTTAAATAATAGAAAATGTCATGTACTTTAATTTTTTTGAAATACATTTAGTGTTGATATTATTAGTTTTAAAATAGGGTAAAAAGTTTTTATTTACAATTGACATTTGAAAATAACTTTTAATTTCAGTTTTAAATTATCAAAAGTAGCAATCTTGATTATTACCAAAATTAGATCATATTACCAATTATACAAAATACAAAAATATAATCGTTAAAAAAAGGTCAAATATTGACTATAATATTTAAAAATTTAATTTTTTAGTAACTTAAGGTTTGGGCGGGAATTTAAAAGCATGATTCATTTTGGTGATAGTAGGTGGCATAAAATAGAATCAATTATTAGAAGAAGATGAGAGATGAATATTGTTGCGACAAGTGTCAAAATTTAATGATAAATGAATATTAAAGTGACATGTGGCAAAAATTAATGATAAATGAATATAAGAATGATAAGCGTTCAATTTGTTATTATTTTACTAGGTAATATGTGTGTGTGTGTGTGTGAATACCCATGACACAATGTTGCATCTTCCTATACTTTTCATGAAATTTAGGGTGTGTTTGTTTTTATGAAAAAATTCTTTTAAACCTCTTTTGTCTGCGCCCCGCATACAACGGGCAGATAAAGAGTGTTTGTTTTTTCGCAGACATTTCATTAAAAAGGGTCTGCGAAACCTCTTTTTGTTGCAGACATGGTACAACACCTTTTAAACTTTTCAAACCTCTTCTAGGTTTAACAAAAATCACGCCCCTCTTCTTTTCCAGACACTCCTGCATAACCAGCCTCCATCTTTCATCTTCGGGTTTTTCCACCACCGTCAAGCCATCCACCATTGCCGAGCCATCCACCGCATCTCTCCACCACCGTCGACCTTTTCCAGAGATTCCCAAGTCATCGGCGCCCCACCAACAACCACGTGCTCAACCACATCCCACCACCGTCGAGCTTTTCCAGACCTTCCCAAGTCGTCGGCGCCCCACCAACAACCACCTGCTCCACCGCATAAGGTTTGATTTTGTGGTTTGATGTTGTTGTTGGATTTTGTGGTTCGATGCTTCCTTGTTTGATTTTGTGGTTTGATGCTTCCTGATGTTATTTTTGTGATTTTGTGGTTTGATGCTTCCTGATGTTATTGTGGTTTGATTACTTCTTGTTGTTGAATATAGTTTGATGTCAAAAAACAAACAGTCTTTTTGCTACAGACTGCAGACGTTTAGTCTATCTCCTCTGCTACAGATGTGGTCCGCAGGCTGCAGACGTTTTACCTCTTCAAAAACAAACAACACCTTACTATTCACATGCAATAAAAATGGATCTAGTTAAAATGGTAACATTTCCAATAAGTTCAAAAAAAATTAAAAAAAAAAAAGCACATTATGTGATTTTAATCGCATGAAGCCACATAACATCGTATAAATTACCCATGACCCATTCTTGTGTCTTTCTATTATTTCAAGAAGTTTGCTTTTCACATGAAATAAAAATGGTAAAATTTCGAAGTATGAGAAATTATTTGCCACCTGTCAAAACAAACTAATATTTAATATTTTGGATGATGAGTCATGTTATTTTCACATCCAGCCCTCTAACTCCATACCATTTATATGTCTCGTAACCAAAGGGTTTTGTCCTAGCGGTACCCCTTGCTTTCCAAATGGAAGGTCATGAGTTCAAATCCGTCCCAAGGCGAAATAAGGGTCCTTAAGAGGTCAGGAGGTTTCCGGTGCGATTTCCTCCTAGGGTGGTGGTCCTTAAGAGGTCAGGGGATTTTTCGGTGCGGTTTCCTCCTAGGGTGGTAGGGGTCCTTAAGAGGTCAGGGAGTTTTCCAGTACGGTTTCCTTCAGGCGAAATAGTGGTCCTTAAGAGGTCATGGAGTCAATCATTATTTGTACTGAGAACAAAATAAAAATATTGTTACAAGAAATACAACATTAATTAACTTTAGTTAGGACTTGGTACAACCATTATAGTGGCTATCATTGTTGTTTCATCTGGCATTTTTAACTTATTTATTTGTGTAAACAAAAAATATTGTTCAACCGAACAGCCTTGCGTCTCAAATAATCGAGTTTCCATCGATAACCTAAAATGCGTTAGGGAGGTGAAATTGTCATGGTTAAATACGTTAAAAGAAACGTATAAAGTTGTGACGGTTTGATTTCAAATATGAAAACGTAAAAAAATGGCGTTCGAAAATGACTCTTGTCATTGTGAACATGAACACTAAAATATACGAAATCATATTTAAAAAATAGTAAATATAAAGTATGCATAATCAGAAATTGTACTAATCAGATATGCACAAATATATGATTATGTAATGAATTTATATATTAAAAAAAGAGGAATTTGTTCTCAAGACAGATGTGCATGTAAGAAAACAAATACTCAAAAAATAATAATTAAATTTGAGATTAGTAAACTTAAAAAATATTTTTTTTATATGGGGCCAAACATATAGGTTGATTAAACTATAAAGACTATTTATACAATCCTTTTACAAATGTTTAACTTGTTTGTATTTTTTTAATGCTAGAAACCAAACCTGCAACTTAATCAAATCGCAAGTATTATTTATACAAATTTTTAAGATATGTTTGTACTAATTTTGTAATTTGGTATCAAACCTATAATTATGTATTACTTACTAGATTATTACCCCGTGTATTACACGGATTTGATATAAAATATTAAATAATTAGTAATAAAAATTTAAAAATTGTAAAAGGATATTTTAAGAGAAAATGATTAATTTAAATATTAATGAATACTTTAACTAATAAAACAGTAATTAAAAACTTTAATAACTATAAAAACGATATTTAATCTTTTGATTTTTAACAGTTATATATAACTAAACTAACTGATAATAAACTTAAATCATGTATTCTATTAAATGCTAACTTTTATAAATAAATAAGGTATAATATAATTTATGTAATTATTAAAATTTAAACGAATGAATTAAAAAATAGCGTTAAACATAAGGACAAAAGTCGTAACTTTGTCTATCACTTTTTAACTTTGCTTTTTTAAATTAATTAAAAAATGGCATTGGATTATAAATATCTTATTGTTTAAAACTCTGGGTTATAGTTTATTTTATTTTTTATAAAAAAAATCATTTTTATAGAAAAATTGTTTCTTATATAACTTAGATATTCTAAAAATAACTTTTTTCTTATTTCAAAGAAAAAAAATATTAAAAAATTTCATATCTTATAACATTTTTTAAAATTTTTTTGAAATAAAAAGATAAATAATATTATTAGTTAGTAGTATTATAATTATTTAATTAAAAGAGAATATAATTATTTAATAGAAGAAAATTAAATGAATTTAATAGAAAATTGACATTTGGCATTAGTGTTCTAATATTATGAAAAGTGGCAAAATTTATTTTCTTTTATTAGTATAGTAAGATAAGATAAGATAAGATTAATTAACTCTTTCAAATAAATGAGAGGCGAAAAGGTTACTAAAATTTGGGCCCATCAGAAGCCCTAGACCCAAAAAAAGCTTTGAATGCATATTGTCAATTTTCTATGGTGCCTTCGGGCTTCGTATTATAAACTAGAAAACACGAATAAACTTATAAACATTTACTCTTTTAAAATAGTTATTATAAATTGTGCAAAATAAAGAAGCAAGCATTCTTGTTTCTAGGGGATATTCTCTTTTTCATTAACAAAAGTAAAGAATTAGAATAAACTGGCAGGTAAACGGGCAACTAGTTGAGTCTAATAAAGCTTGCTAATCAACTTCTTGTTAAAGCGAACATGTAGAACAACTTCAATATCCAACATATATTTTGGTCTACGGCTTCCCTAATAAAGCTTACTAATCAACCCATAACACTTTTAGAACGGATAATTAGAGTATGGTTATTGTATAAAATGTTAGTTTTGTAAAACTAATGAGAAATGATCTGGACCATGTGATTAGCAATCTTGCTACAAATTAGGATTATTAAATCTACATTATATTTAAATTTAATAAATTGCCCACATATTATAATTAAATAATAATGCATGTGTCAGCATATCATTGGTTTCTACTATTTTTAAAAAACTATCTATTTGTATATAACCCTACCTCACACTGTCACACATGTTATTTGAGTGGAAAGATCAAAAAAAAAATATTATTTTGCCTAAAAAGGCAAAAAAAGATCTTTTTTTCTTTAAGAAAACCTCCGAAGACAACTCAACGAAATCCGATTGAACTTATATCGATGACTTTGGAACCGTCTCATCGAACCCTACAATATTAGATGTAAGGTTTTAGCTTTAACAACTAGTTTTAGAGTTTAGATTTTAGGATTTGATTTTAGCTTTTAGGTTTTATCTTTAGGTTTAGGTTTTCATTTTAAAGTTTTGGTTTGGGTTTCTTGTTTGTGATTTAAGGTTTGAGTTTTATGGTTCAACAATCCGACTCCAATAATGCAAAAATGATTTAATCGGAGTTTGTTTGGGTCGGTTTTCAAGATTTTAAAAATCCTTCTTAGTTTTCTTAAATAAAATAAACTTTTTAGGATAACATTCCCCATTTGAAGTAATATATTTGGTAAGTATATAATTGTTATAATTAGTAGGTTAAACCATGTGTGTTACACTGTTTGAAAACTAACATATTATATATACTTTCTAAGAAAATCTAATTTAAAAATAATGTTTTTTCAAATAACTTATTTTTTATAAAACCTTCATTTTTTTAAAATTATAATTTTAGAAATATCGATTCGGCTCGGTTACAAACGAGCTGGCTCAGCTCGTTTGTACAACTTGATACACCAAAATATAAAAATATAGGGTTAGTTTTCATAATAACTATACTTTGATGTAATATTTGTAATTATGTTAAAGAAAAAAATAATAAATAATAAAAGAAAACGTGATCTAGAGCTCACTACAAACTAAATTATGTTAAAATCTAAATTATGCAAAAACCGAGCCAAAACCGAGCCGAGCCGAGTCCAAGATAAGACAGGCTCCGTTTTAAACCGAGCCTAGTCTAAGCTTACCCCTGGCTCGGTTCGGTTTGACTCGTGAACACCTCTACTCTTAATTTGATTTTATTTTACTTATTTATGAACAATATATTACTAGTTTGTTCCAGCTTCTTGAACTTGACTAGCCATGTTTGTTATCAATATGGTCACAGAAAAATTAGTCTACTCATACTAGGTTTTGTTTCCCTTCATGTATTTTATCCCTTCACAACACTAGTTAGTTCCAACTTCTTGGTATTTCTAAAGCATTACATCAAATCATTAACTTTTGGTTTAAATTCAGCAACATTTAAATTTTACAATAGTTGTTTTTTTATAAATCATTTTTTGTAACATGACCAATTTTTGAGTAATCCCAAAAATTTCCCAAACAATTTAGACAAAGCAAAATCATTGCTACACATTTTAAGGATTCGAAGGAAGTCATAGACATAATACAATGTTTGAACTTTAGGGATACTAAGACATATTCTTTACATAAACATTAGGGTGAGATTGCTAGTTTAACTTCCTCAAACACAGACATTTGGACAAGATTAGGCTTAAAATAGTGAGTTCATTCGCACTCCTTCTTTTACTTTTGTAAACTTTTTGGGATGTTACATATGTCAATATACAAAAGCATGTTTATTCATATAGACAAAACATATACATGATGCGAATTTATAGACTTAGTAGACTTGATTTGATTGCTATATGAACTATGTGTTTAATTGCTATTTGAAATATAGGATAGAAGTCGTTTCATACATCAAACATATACATGTACATAGTACCCTAAGAATGTGGTTACATTCTTCGCAATAACTTTTGTTTTGTGTAGAAAAAGATGAAATGTACATAAACATAAACATATGACATTGCTTAAACCAAAGACCCAGCTAGTCTAGATTTAAGCTTTGTAACAACACCCGGATTTGTAACAACACCCGGATGGAGTCTTGGTTTGTGCTTATACTTGATACATGAAATTACATATGTCGTTAGATCTAGTTCTACATAGATTATGGTGAAGACATAGATTAGGTTTATAGAACCTAGTTTAATTAAAACATTGTTTGAATATTGTTTTTTTGTGAAAAGAATTTGAAAGTTATATAATGAATGTTGATTTGTTGATTTAAAATGAATGTTTTGATTTAATTATTTATTATGGATGATTTAAATGTTAAAATTTTAATGTAGCACCATGAGCTTTCGAACAGTCAAAATCGTGTCCTGACGTATTTCACCGTCGGTCAGGTTGTCACACCCCGGCCACTGTACATCGAGCCAAGCTTCACCACTACTCTGGCTTCTCAAAGTAGTGCTTAAATGCATGTTTAAATAACATGAATTTTGTATGTCGTGTGAATGTAACATAAAAATTTTCAGCTAAGTGAAATATTTTCTAATGGATCTATAAGGGGAGCAAAATTTTAAAACATGTATGATTCTTAGTAAATTTATATCATTTAAATCATTAGAATTCCAAAACCTGCTAATTATACATATTTTAGATTAAGAATATGAACAAATAACTTTAACAAACATCCTAAGAACGTAAGAGATTAATTCCTGATTAAGATTAATAATGTGAACAATATGCAAAAGAAATTGAATTAACCTTTTTCTATGAGTTAAGGGAAGAAACACTCGCCTAAAGAATAGAGACATTGCCTCAATATTCTTTTTTTATAAAAACTTTTTTTTTCTTGGGAAAGATTTAAACAGATTTTTTGCTACAATTTTCACAACACATCCGAACACAACCCTTGATCACAGGAAGGAACAACGCAGAGGCCGCCTTGCCATTAGAGGAGCACAAACCGGTTAACCGGTGGAAAACCGGTTTTGAAATAACCGAACTGGTTAACCGGTCAAAGTCTGGCAACCGGTTTTTACCAATAACCAATTTTTCAAGATCTAAAATCGAAACCGATGTATAACCGAAACCGGTTAACCGCCAAATAAGCGATTTTTTCCTAAGTTACACCGGATAACCGGTTTGAAAAACCGGTTAATAACCAGTTTGGTCTCTTAAAACTTCAAACCGGTCCTAAACCGCCGGTTTTTTCAAAAACCTAAACCCGATTCCAATAACCGGTTCGGTTAACCGGTTTTTTTGTGCATGTCTACTTGCCATCGATTATTGAAAAGAATTGATATGTATCATTATCTAATTTTGTTTCATGTCTAGCCAGACTTGATGTTGTGATGAAACATGTCTAGCTATCTCAAGTTTAGATTTGGGCTCCTATAACAAACGAGATCTCGCCTCAACCTCTCATTCATCTTTCTTATTTAAATAAAAATCGAACTTTGATTTCTTTGTATGTATAAAATCATCAATGAAATTTAAGGAAATTTGAACTTTATATTTGCTATTTTATTTATAATACGGTGTTAAATCATATTAATGTTAATTTTTGTAAGAATATACAATTAATCAAGTATTATGTTTCATATCAAACTATAAAAACTTTGTTTATTCCGAAATATTAATTATATTAACAATTGATTGCAATATTTATCAATTAATAAACTTTCTTCATTTTTAAAATTAATTATGTATGTTTAAATAAATTAAAAAAATTCTCAATTTCAAATAAAATTAAAAATGTAATGTATAAAAAAATGTTTATAATTGTACTTTTATTTTATATTGTTTTATATGATAAAAATCCTTTCAATGTAATTTTTATTCATAAACTTATTTGAATAGACGGGTAATATATAATAGCATGCATACCTATACAAAAAAAATATATTGATATTAGTGTTTTTTTAGCTTTTCGCCAAACCTACAATGCTACAAGATCATTCCAAAATTACTCCCATCAAATTTCATGTATAAAACCTTTGGATTTACATGTTTTTATTTTGAGAGTTTACATCAGCTAGAGCAACGGGTGCTATAGTGAAACCGGCTGAGAAAGAGTTATGGGCGCGTAAACGGATCCAAATAAAGAATCCATTTTGAGAGTTTGCATCCAAACGACAAATTTCGTTTTCTTTTGAATTTTAAAAATTATTTAAATAAAAAGAAGGTAATATTATAAGAAATAAAAGTGTAAAATTTTGGTTGTCAACGTAGACGAAGTAATCATATTGGCCACTTGTTATTGGTTGACATAGCGATTCATATTAGCCTTTTGTTTTTGGGTGACATGGCGATTCATATTGGCCACATGTTTTCATTATAAATTAAACCCATATTTTAAATTATAAAATATCGTAAATCAGTTTCATTAATCAGTTTTACTAATCGCTTTCAATAAAACTTGGACTTTTCTAATAAAGTAAATGGTTTAATAGCGATTTTCTAGAATGCTACATGCTTAGTTATCAATATTAGCATGTGTAGGAGTCCATGGCATTTGAATATTGGCTTGACAAATACACTTTTGTCTCTTTCGCGTAAAAAAGATCATTAATTTTTTAAATAAATTGTCGAGATAGTATCTATAATACTTAGCTCATATGGTCGCATATTTTAGGCATTTGTAATACATGTGGTTCTTAAGTCATCAAATTATCTAAATATGCTTGATCAAATTAATCTCACTTAAGAACTGTATGTGTTACTGATATTTAAAATTTAATACCATACAAATAATTTATAAAAATCTATGTATTAAGAGTAAAATAGTAACAAAATACATTGATTATCTCGACAATTTACTTCTTTATTTTAAATAAAATATAATCTACTTTTAATACTATATAATTATTTATTGTAAGGCTTGAAGCCTTGAACTACTTGTAAGAGACAGAATTGAGTATTACTATGATACAATCGCAACACCAAGTACTCAACCTTATAAGACGCAACACAATTGAGTATTATTACTATATCCCACGCTGCAAGCTCTTTGATACAAAAATTTCTTACAAAGACAAAATTTACATTTGATCAACCAAATTATACATATGTATGTGTGTGTATTAAAGGATGAGTGGTGAAATTGTGTCTTTCTGTTTTTTAGTAAACTTTGTTTTTTGTTTATATGCATGTTTCTATACATTCGTTTTTTACGACTAAGAGTGTTTTCAGGTTCTATGACGTTTTTGGTCCATGTGGTTTAATTGTTTTAACTATTTTAACTCAAAATAGAATCATCTATCAATGCAGCCATGTGCTTTAAACAACTAATGATTTTGACCCTCAAACATAACTATTCTAACGGTTTTGGCCATCAAACCTAACTATGGTTGGGGGCCAAAAAATGATAATTATTTAAACCATAGGGCTGCATTGATAAAATATTTTATTTTGAGTTAAAATAGTTAAAACACTTAAACCATAAGGCCAAAATCGTAATTTAATCTTAATTAAAGTGACATGCATAAATTTATTAGAGTAAACTTCGTTTTTGCTCCCTGTTGTTTGATCAAAATAACGCTTTTGCTCCAAAAGTTTCAAAATGCTCGTTTTGCTCCATAACGTATGCATTCGGTCTCAATCAGCTCCAACCCACTAACACCGTTAATTCTTTCTGTTAAATGGAAGGGTATTTTAGACTTTTTACACTTAAGGACTAATTGTGTCATTTACCTAAATTACTAATATAACAAGATAATAAAACAAATGACTAAATATGTAATTTACTCAAATACCCTACCCACCCCCTTTTCTTCCCTTAACCAGTGACCACCACCACCATCGTTGGCCGCCATCACCACCACTGTCGACCGCACCACCAAGTCCGGTAACCGGTAACTCGTCGGAGCTCAGCTCTTTCGATTATAATAGAACTGAGTTATTATCCTCTTGATTTACCTTATCTTCCGTCCTTTTTTCACTCAGATTTCGAAACCCAAAATCCAAATTTAAACCAACTTTTTTTTTTGATTTGATGAGCCAGCATGAACAAGGAAGCGAGTTCGAGTTTAGGAACGAGTTGACTAGGCTAGCCGAATGCTTTGAAACTCAGTCGTTTCAGCTGGCGCAGGTGATTCTGGCGCGGCTCAATCAGCGGCTACGTTCACCTACCGGAAAACCGCTTCAGCGAGCAGCGTTCTGCTTTAAAGAAGCGATTCAGTCTATACTCAACGGGTCAACTCGGAGGTTTCAGAGTTGTACCTCGTATGAAATTGTACAACTGTACAAGTGATTAAAGCGTACAAGATGTTCTCCACCGTCTCTCCGATTCCGATGTTCGCTAGCTTCACCGCCAATCAAGCGATCCTTGATGCTGTAGACGGTGCGATGATTGTCCACGTCATCGATTTCGACATCGGAATTGGTGGTGCGGCGGTGGTGCGGTCGACAGTGGTGGTGATGGCGGCCAACGATGGTGGTGGTGGTCACTGGTTGGGGGAAGAAAAGGGGGTGGGTAGGGTATTTGAGTAAATTACATATTCAGTCCTTTGTTTTATTATCTTGTTATATTAGTAATTTAGGTAAATGACACAATTAGTCCTTAAGTGTAAAAAGTCTAAAATACTTTTCCATTTAACAGAAAGAATTAACGGTGTTAATGGGTTGGAGCTGATTGAGACCGAATGCATACGTTATGGAGCAAAACGAGCATTTTGAAACTTTTGGAGCAAAAGCGTTATTTTAATCAAACCACAGGGAGCAAAAACGAAGTTTACTCAATTTATTAGGAGAAGAGGCGAGAAAGATTATATGCATATATATTATATAAAATATATATATGTATAAAGTAGAGGAATATAAAAAAACGAGTCGGTTCGAGGTTTTTACAAGATCTTTATGGCTTGAAAGAAATTTCAGCTCGGCTCGGGTTCGGCCTGAAAATCCACGAGCAAAGCTGGAGCCATGTTTGACTTGGTTTGGCTCAACTAGATTACATCCCAATAAAGTTGTTGTAACAGGTCAAATCATTCGACTGTCGAATTGGGCAAATAGAGTTTTTGCACATTTTCGTTAATCCGAGTTAATCTAGAAGGAAATAAATCTAGAATATTGATCATAGATCATCAATGATTAAGATATAAAGTAAGTCACGTGTATATACCTAAATAAATCAAAAGTTTCAAGAAATAAAATTTAAAAAGTTGACTTTTTTTTCAAATTTCTTATTTTAACATTTTGATATGATATATTTATTAGAAAAATTACACCATAAATCAGGAGTATAGTACTACTATATAAAAGTATCAATTATTTAAAAAATATGTCTGACAAAATAGACGGGTTGAGTTTGGTTGAGTAATGGGTTAGAATGAGTGCGAGTCATGATGAGTTTTAAAAATAAATCAATTTGAGTCTAAATTGATCACTTTTAAGAAAACATCAATTTAGGATAAGTTAGAATTAGTTGTAATGACACAAATAGTTTAATTGAATATTTTTAATGATTTTATTATAAAATATATTATTAATCATTTTTACTTGCTTAAATTCATTATATTCACAATTCACATAGTTTCTAAGTTACCCATCTTGACTTGTATTGTGTTAAAATGTTATCCATCTCAACCCATTATATGTCTTAATGTTACCCGTTTTAACCCAAAATACAATAATTTTTATCCAAATTTACCCATTTATCTTGTTGTGCGACAAGATTACCAGGTTTATTAAAAACCAAATCATTGTATGATTATAGCGTTATTTTATAGCAATATAGGCGTGATTTAACAATACGAGCATGATATATTGTTGAAGCACATAACAATCGCCTCAGATGTTGCATTTTTTGTTACATTAATTTCAATTTGTGTAATAAACCACTCATAATACACACATGCTGAAATTTAAATGCTTGAATCAAAGTTTTGGCTGTGGGTGACTGAGTGAGTGGTCACAAATTTAAATTAGAGAGATGTAGGCCCAAATATTAAAAGATCAGTTAATCCATAGACCATAGTGTGCCATTTTGCCTGGTTTATATTTGTTTCCACAATCGTGGCATTCGATTTTATTTTTAATGCGATCATGAGCATCATAATAGGTAACTATATGACCTGTTAAATAATAATAATTAAAAGACATTTGTTTCAATGATATCAAGGTGTGTTACGGTGTTTTTTTTTTAAAATAGGTTGAGAGTTCTAGTCTAATAGCAAACAAAGATTGAAAATTTTGTTGTTCAAAATAATAATAATAATAACAAGAGTTGGTCTAACACATCAAAAAGTATTTTTCTCAAGAGTATTCTCAATGTAATAAAACTGTTTTTATGTTGTTTTTTTTTGTCAATTCTTATGCTTCTTTCAACACTCTATTTTGTGTTCGATAAATTGTTTTTATCATCCGATCCATGTTCTTTCATGTTACATTTCTTCCTAGTTTCATGATTTATGACTTTATATTATAAGTTAATTATTCCAATTTAGTCTTTAGGCATTTAGTTTTGTAGTGGTTTAATTTTTCATTTAATATTTGATATTATGTAGAATTTTAGTTATAATTTGGTTATTTTTGATCAATATATCATGAGAAAGATGAAAAGTTTAACTCGAAAAACATAATTGCTGAATTCAAAAATCTTTAAGAACGCCAAGCTGAATTGCAATTATTCTAGTTACTCAACATTTCTCAAGCATCATGATCATTATTATCACACCCCAACCAACGGCGGAATACGTTGAGGCGTGAATTTGATTGTGCATAAGCTCATGGTGTTATGTTAAACTTTGAATATATTAACCATTTAAATAAAAGCATTCATTCAACCAACAAACATTTAAGAGTCATTACAATAATTCGAGTTCAAACCAAAACATTACAATAAACCAAGTCTAAACATTTGATTTAAATAAATTAAACTAGGTCTTTAGACCTATCATATGTCTTCATTTCCTTGCTTCCCTAACATGTCACACAAGTAAAATAGAGTTTGTCAACTATTTGTATAGTTGGTGAGTCCACACTAAGTTTGAATACTAAGTATAAAAGGATGCAAACTAAAACCTAATTAGAATATGTATCAAAAGCATAGCATATATACAAGTTTGAATAATAGAATGAATCAATGAATAACAATAGCTTGTGTCCAAACATGTATTCTTACATAATAATTCAAGTATAACAATACAAGAAACTATCATTTGTAATTCAACTAGTTTGCTTGGTGTACTTTTAACCTTTTTCACACAAAGGCAAAAGCCATTGCGAAGATAGTATTTAACCATTTTAGGCTACTAAGTACTAGCTTGCTTGATTGGCAACACACATAAAGCTAACTAGGTCTAAGGCTTGCATCATAGATTTGAATGAATAATAGAATGAATAATATTTTGAATATGACATGTGAAACATCCCAAAAACAAAAACTAAAAGGGCGTGTGAAGAAAACTCACATGTTAGGATGCTAGGCTAGTTCCAAGTCCTTAATTTAAACAATGAGGAAGTAAGGCTATCTGCTCACCTATAATTTGAGTAATTCAAGTCTTAGCAATCCTATAGTTCAAGTTCAAGGATTCAAGTTTGAATGAATCTATGTTTTGAATAGATACTTAGAATAACTAAACTTATATTATTGATTTGAATAAAATAGAATACCAAATGTATTCTTTTTATTTAGAGTTAATTACATAAATGGTCCCTGTGGTTTGACCAGCTTGCAGATTTGGTCCCCAAACTTTAAAAATTGTAAATTTAGTCCAAATAATTAAAGTTAATTGCATAAATGGTCCCTGTGGTTTGACCAGCTTGCAGATTTGTTCCCCAAACTTTAAAATTTGTAAATTTAGTCCAAATAATTAAAGTTAATTGCATAAACGGTCCCAATGGTTTGATCAGATTGCGGATTTGGTCCCCAAACTTTAAAAATTGAAAATTTAATCCAAACATTTAAACTTAATTGCATAAATAGTCCATGTGGTTTGATCAAATTGCAGATTTAGTCCCCAAACTTTAAAAATAGCAAATTTATAATAAAAATAATTCACAAATCCAAATTAAATATCAAACAATATTAAATTAATTTAAATATTCTTAAAATAATTTGTATTATCTATTGAAATAAATTAAAATAGTTGTATTCATATTTATTTATTAAAAAAATAGCAAAAAATATTGAATAATAAACATTAAATATACAAGATAATATTGTTAAAATAACTTGCGAATTCAAAATCTTGGATATTTAATGTTTATTATTCAATATTTTTTGCTATTTTTTGAATCAATGAGTATGAATACAACTATTTTATATAACTTCCATTAGTTAAACAAATTATTTAAATAATGTTTAAATTATTTTAAGAATGTTTAAAGTATTTTAATAAAGTTTAAATATTTAATTTGGATTTGTGAATTATTTATATTCTATATTTTCAATTTATAAAGTTTGAGGACTAAATCTGCAATATACTCATACCACAAGGACCATTTCCGCAATTAACTTTAAATATTTGGACTAAATTTGCAATTTTTAAAATTTGGGGACCAAATATGCAATCTGATTAAACCATATGGACTATTTATGCAATTGACTTTAAATGTTTGGACTAAATTTGCAATTTTTAAAGTTTGGGGACCAAATCTGCAATTTGATCAAACCACAGGGATCATTTATGCAATTAACTCTTTTATTTATCAATATTATTTGTATGAATAAATTAGGCTAATTGTTTAAGAATATTTAATAATATTCTTATAATAAATAAAATAGAATATTGGTATTCATTTTATTTATTATATTGTAATTTGAATTTCTAAGTATACTAATTTCCCATCCATTCAATTATTTATTTACATTTATAAAATTTTATAAAATTGGTATATTTAAAAATTGAATTATCTTGATTCTCAAAACAAGTATTTCATTCATTGAAAATATTCTTAACTTTTATTAATTAGAATCATTGTAATATGTATCTTTTTGGTAAAACCCATTTTATTGTATTTAATTTTTAAAAGAAAACATTTCATCAGAATGTTTATCAAAAAAAAATTTTGATGTTTAAAAATCCTTTTATCTTAGTTTTAAAATAATCTTTATAAAGAGATTACTAATCTTATTTAAAACCTTTTCATTTAAATAAAATAACTTTATAAAAAGATAATTAAATTTTATTTAAAACCCTTTCATTTAATTCTTACAGTAAGTTTAGCAATTTCTATTTATTATATGTGTGTGTGTGTGTTTTACACAAACTTTGGTTTTTAAAATCATTTAGTACTACATTTAATTAAACAAGTTTATAAAAAATGAATTAAATTCTATTTAGAATCTATCAGAAAGTAAAAATTAGTAATAATTTCTTTTAGTTTAAAATTTTTAAATAATGATAAAAAAAATTTTACAACTCAATATATTTATTAATTTAGTTTATATTAGAAACTTAAAAAAAATCGAGTATAATGGAATTGCAATTGTCCAGAATTTTATAAAAATGATTTTTAGAATTTTTTTTAAAAATTTATATAGAAGAAATGGGTTTAAAATGGATGGGAATAAAAAAAAACGGTTTCCTGAGCAAGGCTAAGGGTCGAACCCCCGCCTCTCCTCCCTTGCCTGCGTGCTCTTACCGTTGGGCTGGAGAGAGAATGCCTTGAAAGGTTTCGTTCGGATTCATTGTTATACAAGCCCCCAAATCGAACTCAGGAACCGTATAAACCCTAATCTATTTGGCTTGGAATTCGTTTGATCTGTAAGTTAATAGCCTCTGTAATCATAGGGCTTTTAATCCCTAGTGAATCACGAGTAGACTCATATAGAGATTACCTAGTTTGGTATTTGATTGAGTGGAGTTCGCCTAAGCAGCAGGTTCGGACTTTTCTCGAGCTTCAATCGCGATCCAAGAAGTTTTGAGAGTGTTTTGGTGGTTCAGACTCGTTCGCAAGTGTCAAAGGATCGAAATGATGCGATATGATTTGGTTTTATATGCGTTTGGATTGGAACCTATTTTAGGTTCGAATGGCTAAACATGGAATGTCATTAATCCATGATTCGTGATTGATTCGCAATAATTGTTGATTTTAGTTGAAACCGCGTGATAATCCTTGCCTAAATTGTTCGAAAATGAGCTGGAAACGATCGGAGAGGAGTTTGGGTCGAAATCGGGTCCGGTTGGGTATCCAGATGGTAACCAGGTAAAGGGGATGGGAAGTTTGGATGATTTGTTGTTTTGGTCCCTGGGCTTTCCTTTTGTTTAAACTCTAGTTTTAAACTTCTTCCCTCACATAGCAGTTTATAAAATGTCATTTTCAGTCCCCCAATTTGAATAACTATTTTATAACTTCTAAATTTATAAAATCTTTTATATACTTTTAAATAACTTGGGCTTTATAAATTTAAAACTTTGTATAGGACATAAAAATTTATAAAGACCCTTTTATTTATATATATATATATTAAAAGGTCTTATGATGATGATGATGATGACTACTACTACGACTACTACCACTACTACTACTATGTATATGCATATATTTAATAACTTTAAAAATAGTTTATTTACTAATAAAGTTGCTTTTATTTTTGTTATAACCTATTATGACTTTTTAAGCTTCAACCATTATAATTCTTTTATAGAAATGAAATTTATAAAGCTTAGATTAAGTATTTTATTATTAGTATTGCTTCATTATTAGTATTGTTTTATTAATGAATTTTAATTAAATATAAATCCATAAATGTTCAAAGAATATCCCAAGCTTTTATTTATTTCAAATTAAACACGATTACAAGACTTGAAAGAAAATTGAAAGTAGTAGGGATTACAATTATTTGACACACTTCTATATAATTTTTATTGTTTGACCTGACCTGACCTGAATATTTAAACCGACAAACCGTGACATGCCGATAGATAGAAACAAATTGTGGGATATGTAAATTTCACCTTACTTTCAAAATGTTCAAGCTTTGTTACTGCTTTAAATCAAAGCAAACTAGATAACAATGATGATTTCTTTGGCATCAGAAAAAGAACAATGTCAAACTTTAAAAACAAAGAAAGAATTGTACAAGAACGCCATTTGGTTACGCATATGTAATCAGAAGAGGAACAATCAAATATCACCTTAATTATACATATGTAATCACATATGTAATCAGTAGAAGAAAAGATATCATCTAGTTATACACTACAAATAAATAATGCTTATACTAATTTCAATCAAACTACATGAACAAGAATATGAAGCTTCAAACATTGTATTAATAAACAATTTTATGATAAAAAAAAATCAGTTATCGTGTTCGAATCCTAGTTGAAAACATTATATAACTCTCTTTTCTTGATGTATCTACAGAATTTGAAGAAAATTGTTTGCATAGTGAGAAAAAATCATGAATATAGGGTTTCATTTAACATCGAAAATTGTTAGAGTTAAGATACCTTTTTGCCGGTATTCATATATAATGTTTTTATAACTGGATCGAACATTGAACCAAGTGTTTTAGTGGTTCACTTGGTAGAACCAATCCAACCGGTCGAACTATAATTAAAAATCGGATTGCATCATAAATATTTAAAAGATACCAAAATTAAAACTTATAAAATTTTAAAAATTTTCAACAAACATAATCATGTTTAAAAAACTATTTGTTTGGTTTAATGTGTAACTAGGTTAGTATCCCGTGTAGTACACGGGATTGAATAAAAAAAAATGAATAAAAGTTATCAACGTAACTCTAAATTCTAATACGAAATATTATTCAAATTTTGTATAATTTAATACTTTAATTAATAATTGTATTATTCTTTAAATATTAAGTTTTTTAAAGTTTGTTACTTTATACATTTCATTCAAAAAACTTAAAAAAATTTATATTTCATAATAATTTGATTTTTTAAAATGTATGTATTTTAATATTAATATATTTTTAATGTACTAAAAATATTTTTTATTTAAAAATGTATAAAAAATATATTTCAGTATGAAATTTATTTAATAGGAGAGAGAAGCGGAAAACAAAAGTTGAGGTGCTATAGCCTATAGGAACATGACATGTGTCCCTGAAAATCTTTATTTATTATAATATATAGATATAGATCCTTTGGATTTTAGAGGTAAAAAATATGGTCCAACTAGTATCGGGTTCGACCAATCTGACTGATAATCAATTGTTCAACTGAGAGCGGTTCACTAGCAATAAATCGAACCGATTTTATTGTGATTGTGGTCCGACCATGAAAACAATGCACATATGTGAATCACCGACCTCATCTTACAACTTGAGACTGAAACCTAATTACTATATTATATAATATAATATAATACAATATAATATATATATATATATATATATAATTATTATAATATAGTATTTTTGTAATAATAATATTAAAATATAATATTAATGTAATACTAATAATAAAAATATAATGATAATAATATTATAAAATATTGTTATTATAATAATAATAAAACAATAATATTATATAATAATATTATTATATACTATTATTATAACAATAATATTAATATACAGTAATGATAATAATATTATAAAATATTGTTATTATAATAATAATAAAACAATAATATTATATAATAATATTATTATATATTATTATTATAACAATAATATTAATATACAGTATTACTACAATAAAAATAAATTATATATATAATAATAATAATAATATATTATAATCTAATTTTTAATATTTTTATTCGTTTACGTTATATTCGCGTTTCTTTGAGATTTTACAACTAATTGAGATTTATATATACAATTATGTGACGGAAGTTAAGCCTATACGATATCAAATTTAGGAAATATTGTGATTTAATTTTTTTTACTGATCAAGTTTTTACTTAATTAGTTATGATAATAGATATATGACATCTAATATTTAATATTAGAAAGAGCTCTACGGGTTATTTAATAGTCTTTTAATAGTTACCTCTTAACGGTTCATAGTTTCTTAATGGTCAAGAGTCTACCTCTTTTTTTTACTTTTTAACTATTTAAACTTAAGATTAACTCGTAATTATTAAGAGATTATAAACCATTTAAATTACATTCTTAATGACTACTAAAAACCAGCAAAAATCCTCTCACGGCGATGAGAAATAAAAAAGTTTGCTTTGATTTCTTTTGAAACCGAAACCAAAACCAATTCTAAGATCCAGCTTTCAACTGTTTATCTTTCTAGCAAAAGAAAATTGCTATTGTTCAATGAAAAGCATCAATGTGAAAGTCATCAACATTCATAACTGTTATTATATCAATTGATTTTAATCACTGTTTCAATCAATCGAATGATTTTCTTAAAAAAAACAAAAAAACAAAAAAAACTGGTTTTCTTAAACCTTATTTTTTTTAGTTATTTCACCGATATAATCATATGAATAATAGACATAAATATTGGTTTAATTTTGGTTATATGGTCACACTAATTTTAGAATTATGTATCGTCATGTACATTAAATTTTTGCATGTGAAATCTAATGTTAAATATATGTTGATATAAACATTGTATTAAAAATAAAATTTACACCATCACATGCACTATATTAAGAATTTAGTTAGATTCAAAGTATTTCTTATATTGTGCTTTTTGGTAGCCAATTGTCGGCATGGGTTAAGTGTATCATGTCATTAAAGTTGGTCTTATCAAACCATTTTACAGTAAAGTGTTGATCTGAAACTTCACCATGTCATTAAGCATTACATTAGACAATATCACATGCTCAAATGTTGCTTTTATAATAATTAAATGTCTTGTTTGTCAGAAAGATGAATTATATATTTCTAATTATAAGATAGCATCCAATGCGCTCTTCTCAGCCGGCGCATGTTTGACGTGGACCACCGCACCTCCGACGGACGCAATGGAGAAGAAGAAGCCGCGGGAGCACGTTGCCCACACGCACGTGAGGACGTGCGTTCAAATGCAGAGAGAGAGAGCGAGAGGGTGGGAAGGATGGGTTGGTGATGTAGAGGAGAGATGATGGATGTGAGAAATGATGAATTGAAGTTAAAAAGATGAGAGATGATGCATGCAAAAAAATAGGTAAAAAGCTAATTTGTCAGTGATGACTAAGATGCATGTACTAAATGCATCCTTAGGCATTGCGGATAGTCTAAGTAACATTTAAATAATTTTCACTTTTCATTAAACATTACATTAGACCTATACGCCTAGTGTTTGGGTCGTATTGGGTGTGTTGTACGGCCCATACAGTCCTATACAAGTCGTACAAGATCGTGTCATGTACAAGAAGCGTGCGCCTCACCGGGATTTTTTTAAAAAACTGAGCTTTTTATGCGCTTTTGATACAAAATGCGCCTTGAGTCGCATAAGGCGGGAAGCCTTGCAATTGCGCCTAGGCCCGTCTCAAGCGTGCTTTTTAAAACCAAGCTCCTAAGCCCTAAATGCAAGCGACAGTTGCAACCTTGTCTTGTGTTGCGATTGGGGGAAGGGCTTACCGTTATTAGCCTTTGTGTTTTTCAAAGAGCTGACCAATTCTATGGTGATGATGAAAAAAATTAAACGAAGATGGAAATTGGGAATATAGTTAAGACTTGGGAGGAAACTCGGAAACATGATCAATAAAAAATAAATGTTATAAATAATTTGTTGTAAAATTACTAAAATGCCCTTTTGATTATAAATTAAAAGAATACGATATAAATGATGTGTTTGGTCAATAGAAGTTTTCTTAAAAAATATAATTTCTTATGAACATTCATATATATATATATAGGAGACGGTTAACATACAAATGAAATTAATTTGCTAAACGTAGGAAGCCACATGAACGCGCCATGTAGTAAGGGGCATTATCGTTCATATAAAATTACAGACCGTGATTTATATATAACAATCACAGATTCACAAGCCATATTTTAACATACATAATCAGATACAAAATATATAATCACGGACCACGTTATATGAAAATCACGGACCGTCATTTAACATGCATCATCAAATGACCAACTGCAAAATTACGTACCAATAATCACATACTAAACATAAAAATCACGGAGCACGTAAAAAAAACTTAAAAACTATAACAATACTATACTCAAATAAAAGATAATAAAATTCTCAATGGTGTAATATTTTTTTAAAAAATAGTAAAACATGTAAAAGTTATTTAATTTTTAAAAAACGAGTGAAACTTGTTGTAACATAGAAAATGTGGTTGTTTATCTTTTGTCCTTCCAGTTATTTTTTACACTTGTTTTGTAGAAAAAGTTGTATAAAATGAGGACCACTAGATCTTACCCATAAAAGAGTCCAGAATTCATCCTACGCTTTGTACGTTAAGCAACATATGTATTTGATCCGCTCATATATATAATTATATACACACACATTATTATTCAACATTATATATATTTGTGATGAATTATGACTTGTGTTGTTGATTTTCTATATAGTTGCAACATTTTTTAACTATATGCAATAATTGTAATTTTATGTTTTTGTAAGCTTTAAAATCTAGCATTTTATTCTTTTTTTTAGTATAGTTTTGTTATATTTGATTAATATGTTTTAAAAGGTATATTTACTAGATGTACGACAGTTTTGTCAAAACCTTTAAAAACAGTCTATCCAACTCGTATGCTATATATCTAGAACAAGATGCATCCAAAAGACCTAAAGTCTTATCTTGTATATTTGGAGTAAAATATTGTTATATTTAGTTAATACCTTTTTAAATACGGCTTGGTTTGTTGGGGAGCTTTGTTACATGAAAAAAATATAAACTCAGCAAATAACATTTGTACTAACGGAAGTTCCATATAGTTATTTATATAAAGAGAAATTATATTAATTTTTAATATTTAAGATAAATCTATCTTATTGTCGTAACTTAATGAGTTAATTGTATAAATGGTATATGTGGTTTGATTAGATTGCATATTTGGTCCCAACACTTTAAAAACTGGAAATTTAGTCCAAACATTTAAAATTAATTGCATAAATGGTTCTTGTGGTTTAATCAGATTGCAGATTTGGTCCCAAACTTTAAAAATTGCAAATTTTGTCCAAACATTTAGAGTTAATTGCATAGTATATTGTTTATCATTCAATATTTTTTTGCCAATTTTTTAATGAATTAATATGGATACAACTATTTTAAATAACTTAATGAGATAATACAACTTATTTTAAGAATGTTTAAATTATTTTAATATTTTTTAAATATTTAGTTTGGATTTGTGATTTATTTATATTCTAAATTTGCAAATTTAAAATTTGAGGACCAAATCTACAATCAGTTTAAACCACAGTGACCATTTATGCAATTAACTTTAAATGCTTTGACTAAATTTGCAGTTTTTAAAGTTTGGAAACCAAATCTGCAATATGATCAAACCACAAGGACCATTTATACAATTAACTCTTAATGTTTGGACTAAATTTACAATTTTTAAAAGTTGGGGACAAAATCAGCAATCTGATTAAACCACATAGAACATTTATGCAACTAACTCTAAATTAACTAAAGTTTCAATGACAATTTGTGTAAAAGACCAACTGTTGCAACATACAAATCTAAGTGTCATTTGTTGTAAATACTAAAATTTAAGAACTCAATATACACGAGTGTAAAACCTAAAGGAATACAAGGGTATTTTTCTTAATATATGTAAAACTTCACCTCATGAGTTATGTGTGTATATATATATAAGAAATACAAACCAAGACACCTCTTGTCTAAAAAGTTCTCTATTTCTTTTGTAAGTTTACCCAAAAACTTCCAAAACCAATTTTTTTTTTTAATTTCTGTCATATTATTTTCTTATTATCCATTCCCATCTTCCTCTGATCTATGAACAAACTCTGTCACAATCAAATCCACATGGGCTTTTACAGCTAAGGCTGTTCTTTTTAGGTGACACAAGAGTAAGGTCCACATGAATTAACAGGGAGGTTGTGTAACTGTAAACACCCCCATATTCCTTTCAATTCCATAAAAAAGAAACAATTTTTGTTTTTTGTTTTTTGTTTTTTGTTTTTTGTTTTCTGTTTTCTTTAGTAACAGTTATTAGTTTTAGAGTAATCTTGACCCATACCCACTTGATTTTAACGGTGTTTAGGGATTTTTTTTGTTGGCCATTATATAATTTCAATAATCTTGAATACTCTTCAAAGAAATTTTCAAGTACCTAAGATGAAACGGGGTTTAGGGTTTTGTTAGGGTTTGATTGAAAAGGATCTTTCTGATTCTCGAAGAATGAGGGGCAAGGGGATGAGTATGTTGTTTGTGGCTTGATGAATATTGTGGATAATTTGTGTGTAAAAATCATGGTGTCTGGGAATAATTACTTGAACATGGTCAAACCCTGTTGGAAGCCATTGATGGAAGATGATGAAGATTGTGTAAGAAAACCCACAGATCAAACAGGAAGAACAGATGGGTTGTTATGGTACAAAGATTTAGGGTTTCATATAAATGGTGAATTTTCAATGGCTTCCATTCAAGCAAACAATTTGCTAGAAGATCAGACCCAGGTCGAATCAGGAGCGTTAGGTTCTTCAAATTTGGGGCCACATGGAACACTCGTCGGTGTGTATGATGGTCATGGTGGACCAGAGGCATCAAGATTCGTGAATGACCGTCTGTTTGCTTATCTAAAGAGTAAGTTCTGTTAATAATTTCAAGAACAAGAATCAATTGGATCATGAAATTTTATACATTTTGACACTTTGTTGCTTATTATGGTTCAGAATTTGCGTTTGAAGATCAAGAAATGTCTGCAAATGTAATCAAGAAAGCATTTTTTGCAACTGAAGACGAATTCCTTGCGCTTGTGAGAGAACAATGGCATATTTGCCCGCAGATAGCGTCTGTTGGGACTTGTTGTTTGGTGGGTGTTATTTGTGACGGTTTAGTATACGTCGCGAATGCCGGAGATTCGAGGGCGGTGTTAGGGAGAGGAGATAGGGGCGTTAGAGGTGTTTCTGCTATACAATTATCGACAGAGCATAATGCAAGCTATGCTTCTGTAAGAGATGAGCTTTATTCATTGCATCCTGATGATCCAAAGATTGTTGTTTTGAAACACAGTGTTTGGCGTGTCAAAGGGATCATACAGGTTAGTTTGAATTTAGATAGTCAAACCTGGTATCTTTCAAATTCAAATTTGGTTGTTGCTTTTGGGATTTTTGGTTCAATTGTTTTTCTGTTGGTACTGTTTTGCAAAGTTCAGTAAAGAATTGTTGTTTTCGATATGATGATAATAACTGTTTTTGTCAATTTTGTAGCTTTTTGACTCCTTAAATTGAACTGTGACTGTGTGCTCTTTCTTTGTTCTATTGTAGCGCAAGTCTTAATTCTGGTCAAATGTTTGAATTTAGAAAGTCAAACTCTGTATTCTTTGGACTTGAATTTAGCAGAGATTTTTGTTGCTTCAATATTTTGCCTATGATCATAACAGTTCTAGTTGATTTTATTGATAAACTACAACTCGTTTGACTTCTTTAAGTCAACTGTGATTGTAAACTCTTTCTTTGTTCTATTGTTTTATGAAAATTTGCGATTTTAAACTTCTTAAATAGTTATTACAAGTATTGCTTCTGGTCAAATGTTCTAATATCCTAAAAATGAAAACTTTTCACTTGATTTACATGAACTGTTTTGCTTTAAAAAAGTCAAATCTGGTACCTTTTAAACGATACGTCTACCATTGATGTTTTGTTGTTTTTGTGCAATTGTTTCTTAGTTGTATTACTTTTTTCAACAGGTCAAGAACATGATTTTTCTTCCCCTAAGGTGATGGTATTTCTCATATATATCAAAGATAAAGTTAACTCGTTTGACTCGTAAAAGTCAACCATGAAATCTATATGAATGCTTCTTTGCTTCCATGATAAAGTCATAAAACACAATAGTTTAAGCATAACTCCTACAACACTCTTTAACAATGTAAATACATAACTTTAAGCATCACTAAACAAGAGAAATTAATAATAATATAGTTTTGGTTTTCAGGTTTCAAGATCCATTGGTGATGCATATCTAAAGAAGTCAGAGTTCAATAGAGAACCTTTATTAGCCAAGTTTAGGCTGCCCGAACCCTTTTCGAAGCCAGTTCTGAATCCAGAACCGTCAATATACATACACAAACTAAACCCGAAGGATCAATTTCTCATATTTGCGTCCGATGGTCTGTGGGAGCATCTTAGCAATGCCGAAGCAGTTGATATCGTTCATAATTATCCACGTAACGTAAGTTTTATTATCTTTTTTTTTATTATTCTCAGATATTTCCTGCTCCCACAAGATACAATCTAAGGAAAAAGTTACTAATTAAGATTTAACAAAATTTTCTAGTTAGGGAGTGTTTTGATTACTGTTTGAAAGTGATTATGTGATATGGAAATATCATAATCAGATAATTAGTTGTTAATAAAGCGTGTGGCAGATATTAATGTTTGGATTTGCTTATTTGGTGTTTAGCACATTATTATATACACAAACATCAAATATAATCATTTGATGTTAACTGTAAAAATATTTAAATAATAATAATATTTAAATATTAAATAATAATAATATTTAAATAATAATTATTATTAAATATATAATATAACATACCCAGTGAAATCCCACTTAGAAGTAGGGTCTGGGGGAGAGAGATGAAAACAAACCTTACCCCTACCCCAAGAAAGGTAGAGATGCTGCTTCAGAAAGAGACCCCCGGCTCGCGAAAATTCCTCTTTTTTTAAAAAAAATTAGATTTTTTTTTTTATTATGATTATGATTATTATTATTTTCAACAAACACACTTGAAGAATATAAAGCATATGTAGACAAAGCATGGATACACATAAACATGTATAGGCACATTTAGTAAGCACATTTAGTACATTTAGTAAAACAATAAACCAAAATAGCAGACCACAGTAAACAAAGGCACATGTAGAGCAAGCATGGGTAAGTAGTAGAAAAATAAACCAACATAGCCCACTAACGAAGTATCTAGTAAACCAACAAACCAGATGCACATACAAACTATAACATTCACCAATTAAACAAGTTAAACAGGTTAAACAAGTATAAAAACACATAGAGCTAACATACCAACATGTCAATCATGCATCTCTCAAAACTAATAATTAATAATAATAATAATAATTAAATTTTTGTTTGTTTTAGATTTTAGCTTTACGACTGCGAACGTCTATTTTTATTGTTTTAATTCTATAGTTTTTAACATTATACGCTTATGGTTCGGTATAGTATTCTTTGGGAATGACACTTGCTTTTGTGACGGTTTGATTTATTGTTTTATGACGAGCTAATAGCCGTTGCAAGTTTTAACTGGTTTTTTGGTCTACTTTATTATATTTCGTGACGTTTCCACCACCATCATGATCTAATACCCATATCATCTAATACCCATATCGACAAAGTGGTATAAGCAAATTTTTTTTCCAAGCATAATTATAATTGGGTAGATATCATATTTTTATACACTTAGATACGGGTTACCATCACAACACGACGATAAACACCTGGTTCTATTTATTTAAGAAATAAGCATATAACATAACAAAAAGAATTATTCTTTTTTTTTTTCTGTGAAAAATGAAAGTTTGTAAAATAGGAGTAAAACATCTCAAATTACCTTGAAATAAAGTTCAATATTTTACTTTACCCATTTATCAATAACCCATTATTTAACACAGAATCTGTTTATTAAAACTGATTATATGATAAATATTTTCTAATATGCAAATCCTAAATACCTGTTTGACTCATTTAGGTTAAAGAGTCGTGCTTTTGTTGTCTCTTCATCCTAAATTGGGGTCATACCGGTGGTGACCCCAATTGATTAAAATCTCGTTTTTTTATTTTATTTTTTTATTTATTTTTAATTTATTTATTTAGGGAATTGCAAGAAGACTAGTGAAGGCTGCACTTCAAATAGCAGCCAAGAAAAGAGAAGTGAGATATTCAGATTTGAAGAAAATTGACAGAGGGATTAGAAGACATTTCCATGATGACATCACAGTAGTTGTCTTGTTTTTAGACCCACCATCAACAAACCAAACTTCTGCTCATACTTCTGTTGTATCAATAAAAGGAACCCAAGGGTTACCGCGCGCCAACAAGTCTTAGCCACCGAGGGTTTTATTTGAGCCCGCACGACCGCACCCACCCAAAATATGGTTCTTGTTTTGTGAATGTGTGTAAATGAAGAACATGTGTTTTAACAGGAGCAAAAAGGGGTTGGCTTGATGAACTATGAAATCAAGAATGGAGCTTCCATGGTGTCTTTATTCTTCACAGTTTTCTTGCAGCATATGTATAGTTTCAGACATTTATATTTTGCACAATCAATGAAAAGAAAAGGGGGAAATTGATTTACACAAAAATGGGGGGAAAAAAGATCCCAAAAGATTCTAGAGGCACACTTTATATTTATGTAATTTGGTAATTATGCCAACTATGTTTTAGTTATTATAAAATTTGTTGGTTTTCTTGACTTCATGCACGAGTTGTTTGGTGGCAAATGTGCGTATAGATCAAGATTCCATTCCAGTCGACATTTGATTCTGAGAAACAGATGATGGTGTAGGGATTATTCTTGAATACGAGAACACGATTGAATCACCGGATATTTTGAAGGTCATGGATCACACTTTCGGATCAAACTATTTGTGGTTTACTCACATATTTGATCGGATAAAATTCAATTTGAAATCAAGAACAAGTATGATTTTTGGAATTTTCGTGAATTGAACCATAAAGAAATTTGATCGATCAATTTTCTTGGATATATGCAAGATTGGAAAACTGCCTATTTGATCGATCAACTTTTATTATTCCTGAATTTGCCACTAAAATTATAAAATAAAATTCGTAAAATCAATTTTTCTATTGATTTTTCAACATATCAACTTAGGTTAGAAAAAAATTTTCCAAGTTATTCCCGAATTTGCCACAAAAATTATAAAACGAATTTTATGTTAAAATTCATAAAATCAATTTTTCTATTGATTTTTCAACATATCAACTTAGTTTAGAAATTTTTTTTCCAAGCTGACATGTTAGCTCGACCTCAACCAGGGGTTCCGCCCCTTGGACCCCGCCAAGGGCGCTGCCCCCGAACCCCGTCGTTGAATCATAAAACCTTAAACAAGCATGCACTCAACACCCAACTTGTTTAATGAATTTCATGATTCTTAATTATCGATAAAATTAATTCAATTACACTAAAATATCGAACAGATGGGGAGGAAAGCTATACACCTGATTTTCATCATCACATTATAGATTCTATGGACTGAGAGGAACAACAAGAGATTTAAATATCAAACTTCATCAAAACAAAAATATGCTGGCAAGATAAAAGAGACATCATTTTCATGAATATCAAATAGATCGAAGAATTTATCAATTTAATGGGAGAGATGAAATACCTTCAATGTCACAGAGATGTTTGTGTAATTTTGTATGCTTATTTTTTGTTACCAATTATGATGTGTCTTGGCTAGTAGAATTTTTTGATGGTTATAAATAAAATCTCGCTTGCTATTCAAATATAGGGAGAGGTTCAAATGTTAACCCTCCCTTATAGCGTTAACCGCTTAACCCTAGCGTTTTTTGACCGAATCTTAAAATTTTTTTTCATGGTTTTTATTATGCAAAAATAGGGGGGTTTCTTTTTTGTGTTTTTGCTAATTCATCACCGTTTGTAAGTTATAGTAAGTGTAAGTTACTTACACTTACTTACATTTACTGCATCAGATACGGATTTGTAAGTAAGTGTAAATAACTTACACTTACAATAACTTCTAAACGGTGATGAATTAGCAAAAACACAAAAAAGAAACCCCCCTTATTTTTGCAAAATAAAAACCATGAAAAAAATTTTTAAGATTCGGGCAAAAAACGCTAGGGTTAAGCGGTTAACGCTATAAGGGAGGGTTAACAATGGAACCTTCCCCTATATATATATATATGGGAAGGATCCTTTGTTAACCTTAGTTTATTGCGTTAACCGTTTAACCAATTATGGGTTGTTGGATCAATCTTTAATAAGGGATCTAATGGTTAAGATTTTTTTTGAATAAAAAATTAGCATTCAAAGGATAGTACAGTACAAAAAGGGTAATTTGGTATTTTTCATTCTTTGGATCTGTCACTATCTCCAGAAGCATCAAATCAAATCTTCAATTAACAAACACCTTTTACACAATTTAAATTATAAATTTTAGCTATCGTTCCAGGCTTGAAGATTCAACAAAACCTTATGATCTCTAACATGGCACCTTCATTCCGTTGATCATTCGATGTTGTTGTTTCGTTATTTCTCTGCAGCTTATATATCTTGACGATTCAACTAAAAGACCACCTTGAATCTGGCGTTAATGAGGTTGGTTTTCTAAAAATTAAAAACCTTATGATCTATAAATTAATGGTAGATATCGAACAACGCTGAGATAATTCTTTGAAAAAAATTGGTTTGGAGTTTATTTTTGTTTTAAAAAACGTGTTTTTAAAGAAAAACCTTTCAATTTGCTTCATTTTGTTTCCGATGTTCTAAAATTTATAGTTAAAACATTACGGACTTTCAAATAATTTTCGATTTTTGAACATCCTTTTCATAATTTTTTTTCCGCAAATTTTTTAATATATGTTATTTATTGTTAACATCTTCACTCGTGCATCAAAGTCATATAATTTTTATTTGTAAATAGAGATCTTGGTGTGTTGAAGATTTGAAAAGTTCTTCTGTTCTTGACCATTGAAGTGTTAAAACCCTTGTTTCTAAATATTTCACTTGAATGTTTAAATTCTTTTATGTGTTTGAGAGTATTTATTTTTTATAATTATAGACATTTTTGCCATTGATGATGACTCATTAGTCGTTTGTTGTTTATTATTTTGTTTGGATCGATTTAGTAGTCATCAAACAGAGTCTTGATTTTGATCTAAAACTCACAAAGTGTTATGGATAGTGGTTTCACATAAAATTTGATATTAGCTTGCTTTTGCTGCTATATTTACTCTCTTAATTCAATGTTATTGAGCCTTAACATGTTAAGAAACTGTCATTTCTTTCTTTCAAAATCTTGTGCTCTGAGTGTTTGAAAAACTAATCATATCCCTAATTTGAATGCCATATTTATGTTTTAGTTTTTAGTCTTCATATACATCCCTAATTTTAGTTGTATACAACTTGTTCCAGAAATATAGAGTAGGAACATATATATCGAATGAAGACTTACACATTTGATTCTAGTGGTGAAATCATAACAAGATGACCCTCTAGATCTTGTAAGCCGTTATTTGCATTGAATTTGTGGTTATAGGAACTCTGTTTTGGGACTACATTTTATTACGTAAGTTGCATCAGTTGATTTTATTGGTTATGTGGTTCTAGGAACTCTATCATACTATATAATAGGGGCCATGCTACACTAACGCTACATTAATGTAATACCTCAAGCTACTATAGTGTAATACATTGTTTTACATTAATATAATGCCTCAAGCTACACTAATGTAGTACATTGTTACACTAACGTATTACATTTTGACTTGGTAGAAAATAGTTTTCTTGAGAAAACATGTTTGTTTAGTATCTCTAGATATAACTAATGATTTAGTTGTAATCTGATTTAGAAATGGCACACGCTACTACCTATAATATAAAGGATTTATGTGTGCCAAGTTTCAGCCTTGGATGACACAAGAAGAGGTTACTGAAAGAGGTAATCAGATGTGATGAGATATCAGTAATTCTTTGTGAAAAAACTAATACGTTATTTTGAATTTAATATAGTATTACTGTAACATGACGATTGCATCACTGTAATATCTACATGGTAACATTCACTAATGTAATACATTGTTACACTAACGTAATTGTTAATTAATATATACCTATGCTATTGTAGTGTAGTAGAATGCTTTACATTATTGTAATACCTCATGTTACATTAATGTAATATGTCATGCTACATTAATGGGCATTGTTCATCAAAAAACATTACAAAAAACTAAGATTAATGGGCATTGTTCATCAAAAAAACATTACAAAATAATAATATATCACATTAATGTTTGCCCCATGAAACAATTTGGGCTCACTTTTCTACCTTTTCCTCCCACGATTTAAGGATTGGCTCAAGCAACCTATCTTACTAATAAGAAAGTGGCTATTAGTTACATATAACAAATGAAAAATAAATGATATCGGGCATTAAAAAAGGGTCACGTTCTGGTTACATTGATTTGGACCCGTTGGACCGAATAACAACCTTGCACATAACTGAGTTAAACTGCTCAATTACATATTTAAGGCTATATATTTCATGGCAAACATATTTAGTTTACTGTAATTACATTAATTGCCTACATCAATAATACTTACCATAATGTAGTAAAAATCATACTTACGGTAATGTAGTACCAATTACATTATCGTAATTACATTACTGTAATTATATTACTTTACTACATTAATAATACTTACCATAATGTAGTAAAACTCATACTTATAGTAATTTAGTAATCATATTTAAAGCTATATATTTCATGGCAAACATATTTAGTTTACTATAATTACATTAATTGCCTACAGCAATAATACTTACCATATGTTTCTAGATGCACATGCTCGAGAGCAACGACCAGTTAGAGATGAAAAAACAAGATGAAGAAATGCAATTAACAATTGACCGACACATATACACGATCTTGCATGACAATGGCATCGCTGTAATATCTATAGGGTAGCATTCAATTAAACTTATATAATCGTAAATATATTTACTACAATGCAACATGTGCATTGCTTATAAATTGCTTAAATAATTAGATATGTTGCTTACATTAATGTAAATATGTTCAGGCGAAAGATGGTGGAGCCGGCGAAACCCTAGACGGTTCAGCTGATTTTGAGCATCATGAAACCTTGGATACCTAAAATGATAATAATAACAGTCATTTGGATTGTGTTGCGATTGATGGTGCGGTGGTGTAGTGATGGTGGCGATGGCGGTGGCGGATTAACTTTACTTCCATATTTTGCTCGTTCTAACTAATCATTATGAATTACAACACTGTAGTAACAATTACATTACTATTTTACATTACTTGCCTACAGTAATAATACTTACCATTATGAATTACAACACTGTAGTAACAATTACATTACTATATTAGTGTAATAATCGAATACAAATTTAGTGTAATAATCGAATACAAATTACCTTACATTACTGTAATTCAGTTACATCACTGTAATTAAAATTACACTAATGTAAAATATACTTTCTTGGTAATTCAATTACATCACTGTAGTTACATTAATGTAATTTGTTACTTACTGCTGTGTATTATAAAGCATAGTTGTTGTAATGTAATCAAAGATATCAATTACAACACTGGCATGACAATTACATTAATGTAATTCATACTTGTCGTAACGTAACGAAAGATTTTAATTACAACACAAACGTGACAATTATATTAATTTTATTCATACTTGCCTCCATTGCATGTAACTGAGTTAACTTGATCCTACAAATATTTAAAAATATTAAATTAACATGCAAATATTTTATTTGTTTATTTACTTATTTATTTTTTGGAATTGGAAGAAAATGGAAAGTGACCAATAATATCGTCCTAAATTTTATTTGTAACATGCTTAAATTATGTAATGTAAAATCGGCAAATTACTCCACTGTAACATGTATGTATCATTAACTACATCACTGTAAAAAGATATACTATTTTTACCTCATCCATGTAATATGTTTAATATATTTACAACATGTTGACTCAACGATTTAATGTAGGGTTTATGTGACCTTACTGTAATCATAGTTAGTGTGTCGCAAAAATACGATTTACTAACCGTATTTATTGTAACAACACAACATACTTATCATAATGTAAAGATAAATATCAATTACAACACAGACACGCCATTTACATTAACGTAGTTCATACTTGTCGTAATGTAATGAAAGATTTAATAATTGAATACAAATTTAGTGTAATAATCGAACACAAATTTGCATACATTATTGTAATTCAATTACATCACTATAATTACAATTACCATACTGAAGTAAAAACCATACTTACCGTAATGTAATGAAACTAGTGGTATCATAAATTGCCTAGTGTAGATGCTTCTAGTGGCATCATAAGCATAATATATAGTTCCTGGAAAACTAAAAATGTAAATTGCATCACAACTACTTTTTTGATGTAGATGCACCATAAGCATCCTTCTTACCACACTTACAAAAGTGATCCAATCATGGAATCATGCCAATATTTATGAGGAGAAATGTCCTACAACCCTTGTAATTACAAATGCGAGAAAGGTATATGTATGTCTTATCAACTACATCACTCTAAAAAGGTATAATTACAGTAATGTAGTATGTATTTATTATTACTTACATCACTGTAAAAGGTATAATACTTTCACTAGATCGATATTTACAACATGCACACAACCAATGGTTATCGGGTTTTGATCATTAAAAACAATTGAACACAAAATCCATACTAAAAACACTGTTATATTACTTTAATGTTCAAAAAAATTGCAGAGACAAAATTCGAACTTAAAACATAATTATATTACTTTAATGTTTGCCCATGAAACAATATATACATATAGCAAATGAAAACATAAACCAAACCTCAACAAACATAACAAAAAGAGGCACATGCTTCTAGTGACATATAGTTGCCTACTAAACATAACAAAAAGGCAAACTAAAGCAACCAAGGTACATGAACATGCTTCTACTTACCATAGTTAGAAAAGTCATGGAAACCCATTTAATTACATTTATGACACAAGCTTGGATTCTTTTTCGTCATATTAATTGCTTTCTAAAAAATATTAAATGAACATACAGGGGAGCTTCTATTTGAAAGCAGAACAAGACCACGAGAACTAAAATATTTCAAATCTTTGTCACCCCGTAAGTGAGATATTTGGTGGTATCATAAACTGCCTAGTGTAGATGCTTCTAGTGTCATCATATGCATAATATATAGTTCCTGGTAAACTAAAAAAGTAAATTGCATCATAACTACTGTTTTGATGTAGATGCACCATAAGCATCCTTCTTACCACAGTTACAATAGTGATAACAATCATGGAATCATGCCAATATTTATGAGGAGAGATATCCAAGAACCCTTGTAATTACAAATGCATAAAAGTTATATGTATGTATTATTAACTACATCACTGTAAAAAAGTATAATTACCATATTGTAATATCTATTTATTATTAATTACGTCATAATAAAAGGTATAATATCCAAGATTTATTCTTCCTTTGCTTCAAAAGTCAAAAGACAGATCTTGACATCTCTTCGTCTTCCTAGGTTATCGACCCATCGAAGCTCAAATTACCCAGGATTTGACCCGATTGCATAGGGTTTGAAGTTGTTCATTGCATTTCCTCTGTGTTTGTACCTGTGTTTGAGTGGGCATTGTTTTGAGATGGGTTATGAGTTTCTTGAACTTGAAAGCCCCAAAATTATGTTTCCCCCAAAGTCAAACTCAATAAACCCTAAAACCCAAACGAATCAAACACCACATATGAACAACTGACAACAAAAAATCTCTAAAAATAAGAATCAAACCTCACGAATGGTCGCCAAACGTCTGCTTTCTTCGTCAATCTGACCTAGTTGAGCTTGAACCCGTTCCCTAACCTGCAACTTCTTCTGAATTTATTCTTCCTTTGCTTTAAAAGTCGAAAGACTAGAACTGACATCTCTTCATCTTCCTAGGTTATCGACCCATTGAAGATCAAACTACCCGAGATTTGACCCGCTTGCATCAGGGTTTGAAGATGTTCATTGCATTTTCTCTGTGTTTGTACCTGCGTTTGAGTGGAACAAAAACAAGAAATTCTGATGTATTCTTTGATAATCATGTTTTGGGGTGGGGGAGGAGGAGACCTTCGATGTCAAAGTCGTATATGACCAGATAACAATGTTCTGGTGTGAAAAAGCAGGTTTATTGATTTTATTTTGGTGGACTAGAAGAGGAGACCGTCGCCAGAGGGTTGTGGTGTGGTGGTCCGATGGTGAACGTATGTCGCCTCTGATTGAAACCCATGTGTGATGTTTGCTCAAGTAATCGAAGCCCTAACTGGAAGCAAATGGAATGATAAAAAGAGTTTGGAAAGATCAGTGGTTGATGAAAAATCAAATGAATGGCTTCTTGGAAAAGCTTTTCAAATAAATGCTGACATATATCTTGAAATGACAGAAGAAAGGACAAAAGTTTAATACAAAAAATTAAATGTTGAATGCAAAATGACCAAAGTAACACCCAGTTGTTCTATTAGTAAATAACACATGGCATCTTATTATTGGTAGAAGAGGGTAAATCGGTTAAGTCAATTTAGGTGGGTTATGATATGATGCAGATCCTATATATATATATATATATATATATATATATATATATATATATATATATATATATATAGGGGAGGGTTCAAAAGAAAACTCATTACTTTGAAGAAAACTCATACTAAACAATCAATTTTTTTAAAAAAAAATTCATGATTTTTTATATTTAGCTTAGAAATGGTATAAACAAAAAAAATTTAATAAAAATATGTAGATTACAAAGCTACGTATATGTAACCAATAAAGTTACATATATGTAACTCATATATGTAGTTGTTTACAAATTACATATATACATATATGTAATCAATGAGTTACACATATGTAATAACATGGGTTACATATATTTTTTTTCTTTTTGTTTATAGATCTAACCTTATAATAAAACAAAATGTAAAACAAAAAACGAAAAACGAAATTGATTGATAAAAATTGTGATTAATTTTCTAAGTTTTCTCCAAAATGGAGGTTTTATATGCCTCCCCTATATATATATATATATATATAGGGGACGGTTAACGTACATATTAGTGTTAACGTACTAAACGTAGGAAGCCACAGGAACGCGCCATGTGTCATTAGGGTAAGGGGTATTATCGTCCATATAAAATTACAGACCGTGATTTACAAAATTACAGACTGACATTTAACACACATAATCACAGACCATCGGGATAATCACAGACCAATAATTACGGACCACGTTATATAACAACTACAGACCGTATTTTAACACACATAATCAAGGGCAAAATGTATAATTACGGACCACGTTATATGAAAATCACGGACCGTCATTTAACATGCATGATCAAAGGATTAACTGCATAATCACGTACCAATAATTACGTACCAAGCGTAAAAATCACGGACCACGTAAAAACACTTAAAAAAACTATAACAATACTATACTCAAATTAAAGATAATAAAATTCTCAATTTTATGGTGTCATTTTTTTTAAAAAATAATAAAGCATGTAAAAGTTATTTAATTTTTAAAATACGTGTGGAATTTGTTGTAACATTATAAAATGTGGTTGTTTCCTCTTTTGCCCTTCCAGTTATATTTTACACTTATTTGTGAAAAAAGTTGTATAAAGTGTGGACCACTAAATCTTAACCATTGATTAGTCTGATCCAAGGGTCTAGAATTCATCCTACGTTTAGTACGTTAAGAAGCATATGTATTTGATCCGGCTCCTATATATATATATATATTATATATATATATATATATATATATATATATATATATAACAATAAATAAATAAACAAATAAATGTTAATGTGCAAACTTAGTGATTGTTGGTGGTTGTGTAAGTTGACAATGTATTGATAAGCGATAACCTCAAACTTTGTAAAAGTTGATTTTGCGTTAATTAGCTTAAATATTTCATTAAGCCATCATTGTCAGCTCAAAGACTAATTAATACTTATCATATAAAAAAGCTAAAAGCTATAGTTCCAAAAAAAAAACTGAAAATACTACTTGAGTTCAAGTTAAAGCCAAGAATAAAAGACAAAATGTGAATTGATTTGATGCAACGTGAGTACGAGACAAACTAGTCATAATTCAATTTAACATATAGTTTTTATTTTTTATTATGAAAGCTGGTTTTTTAAGGAAGATTTCATTTGCACATCGCACTTTTTTATTTAAACACCACAACAAAATTATACGGTCTGTACTGGTTAGTACAACCCGTATATGATACAGACAAACATTTCAGAATAATGTCTTAGATTCAGTGTAGGTTTTGTGGACATGTTTTGTATTCACCAAGTAAAACAACATTATTTAAAGCATTAAGATAACTAGTTACATAAACACACCTGTAATTTATTCTCATCAAAGTTGTTTGACTTTAAAGCTTACAAATTAATTAATAGTTAGATGGATTTTAAAAGTAGAAACACTAAATAAAAAAGAATTTTAAGAATAAGAATTTACATTATATTCCCGACTTTTATAAACGAAAGAAAAGAAGAGAAAGAAAACTAAGGAAATAAAAATAATGTAGGAAAAGAAAAAAAAATTATTTCATGTTTCACGGTGAACGAGGGATACGACCCGCGCTTCGCAGCGGGACGAGTTATTTTTGGCAAGATTTTTATTTTTTTGTTACTCTTTTATTATATATTCATAAAGATATAAAACATTTATCTTTATTCCTTTGTGATATTGTTCGAGTTCATAGTTGTCTGAGATCTTTTATAGGAGGTAATTGTAATAGTAAAAATGGTAACAGTTTCTTCGTAAGAAGAGCATTAGGAGATGTTTATGGGAATTGATAGACTAAGCTAATCCCGCAAGGAGTGTTAATTATGCTAGACATTGCTATTACTCAATGTACCAAAAACTTATTTTAGCATAATATTAAAGTTATGGGTTATTAAAAAGAATACAAAACAATTTTGTTATGAACATATGTGTCACACCCCCACCTCTCGTCACCTGTTGATGATGTCACTGAGAAAGTTGCGGAAGCATAGTGGTGATGTCTCAGAGATGAGGTGTGTTTTACTTGATCCGATATCACAGCACATAGATTAACTTAAAGTAAATACATTTCAAGGACCGTCTTTACAATCAACAGAACAGTTTACAAATTAAGTTTATTACATAACTAACTTATTTAATTACAATTGTATAAGGTGCATTCTCACATGACAGTCACTGTCTTCCTGCAAAAATGTTTGAGTTTGAAAAGTCAGCACAAAGCTGGTGAGTTCGTAAAGTTCACGTTCAATAATATGATATGATATGTCAGTTCTCAATATGTTTAGTTCAAGATAACCATGAGACCCATATCTAGTTCCTTTATAACCACATACAGCAGACACTACCCGTCGGTAATATCTTTATGCCTCATTCTCTTAATGTCTATCACAAACATTAAGCTGAGATTGAATACATGTACAAACATTCACACAAGGGGAGGAGCAACCCTCCCAGCGAATGGGTTGTCAGCCGATAGTACTATCATTGATTCTTGTTCGGCCCCACATGGGTTCACTAGATACAGTTCGATGAACGAGGACTTTTTGAAATTGTGATAAAGATACTAACGGCAAAAATCCCATGAAACCTTGCAGAAGTCACGTGCAATCACACAGATTACAGTGAAACATATGATATGTTTAAAAACAAATTTACAGATATACCCCAGCGTTTGTAAACATTAAAATAATAGGGTTGCACGAAACTCACATGAAGTATCACAAGTAGCAGAATGTCACACAAACTGATAATAAAGAGGTGATTCTGCATTTATTTATGTTAAATTAGTTATTTATGTTTTAATTTACTGATTAGATGGTCTTGAAAGTCATCAAACCGATATTAGGTTTTTAATTAATTATTTTGATGTCATATCATACAATGTATGATAATGTAGGAACCTATACTGATTCAGGTTTCGAATATAAGGTTAAAACAAACCGTTACCTAATCAGACAGAGTTTTGACTGCAAAAAACGATCAGCACTTGCAAATACATTCCCTAGCGCGATCCATGGGTTTTGGCAGCTTCAAATTGGAGTTTTGATGGTACAAATCTCGTCTGGTATGTGTTTTGAGCATGTATGTTTGAAGGAAAACAAAAATGAGAAAATCTGCATGAAAATGAGCTTTTCAATCTGATCCTTTACCCTGCCCTTCTCGTCGCGTACCGCCAAGGAAAACAAATTGGGGCTTGGCGTACCATGAAGAAATCCGGAAGATTCAGATATTTTTGGTCCTTTGCGTACCTCCAAGGATGCTCATCTCAGCCTTGGCGTACCGCGAAGACCCCTGGAGTTCAATACTTCGAAATTTTTCTTCGTTTTTCGATTTCGGAGAATCCGGAACTCCGTTTCGCGCACGGTTTTCGCCCACATTCATCATTTCTCGCATACTATCAACCTGCAATAATTACGATAGCTAAATCAACATGGTTTTCAAGCACGACCAAATGTGCTCACATCATTAATGACGAAATTCTCAATTGCAATTGTCACAATATGTATATGAAGATGGTTAACGTCAATTTTTAGTCTTCAATTGAACATGAATGAATGTGTCATGTTTACACAAAGTTGAGTCTAACGGTTCATTATATAATGTCTAACTATGTTTGATTTAAAACTAATCATAGGACACTGATGTGTTATAAAATCAAAAACACATTTTAATACACTTTCTAAAGGTGGCTTTCAACCCAATGTGAGTGTATTGTAAGCAAAAATAAGTTTAACATGTTAGCATATTAAAAAAAACTTCTTAGATAAACTTTTAGCCTCAATATTCACCTAACACACAACCTCGTATTACCTATTTAGATTTACTGGTGGCAATTGCCATCCACTAAGGTGGTGTTTGTTTTTTCATAGGTAAAACGTCTGCGGTCTGCGGACCACATCTGCAAACCTCTTTTGCAGAAGAGGTGGACCAAACCCCTGCAAGAAGAGTTTTTGAGGGTGTTTGTTTTCCAAAAACCTCTTCAAACAAATAAACCTCTTCTTATGAAAACCCAACCTCCGATCACCATCACCTCCGATCGTCTGCTCAACCCCACCGATCACCATCACCACCGTCGACCTGTTCTTGAGCCACAACCGTCAACCTGTTCTTGAGCCACCACCGTCGACCAGGGACGATGACCGAATGAACCAGGGGCGAGCCCTAACCTCGATCGAGCCTTCGTGGACCAAACCCCTCCCGTCAATTGAGCCCTAACCTCGATCGAGCCCTCGTTCTAAAACCTGAACGATCTAACCCTAACCTGCAATCTCAAACGAAGGAACCCTCGATCGGTGGTTGCCTGAGGCGGAATCACGAACGAAGGAACCCTAGATCGAACGGCAGTGGAGGAAACGGAGTAGGTCGAAGACGGCGGTGGAGTACGGCGGTCGAAGGCATGGAGGAGATCGGCGATGGCGATGGTGGTGGAGTAGGGCGGCGACGGCTACGGCGGTGGAGGAGTTCGGCCGAAGGGATGAAAAATGGGGGAGTAGGCTGGAAGAGGTTTGAAGAGGTGGGAAGAGGTTGGTTCACGTCTGCGCCAAGAAGAGGACGCGCAGACGTTTTTTAATGAAATGTCTTCGAGAAAACAAACAGTCTAACCTCTTCCCACGTCTACGTGGCGCAGACATAAGAGGTTAGAAGAGGTTTTTTTAAAAAAACAAACACCCCCTAAAGTTACCTTTTTAATTGTACTTTGTATATTCCATCATTAGCTTCTAGCGAAGCTAATGTACTTATGATGCCTTATCATAGGGACCAAACTGACGCTTTTAATACCTTTATCTTTCAATGGCTGACACAATAAAATTCACTTCTGATAGTGTGGATGTTACAGGATTCTCCTAACTGAAAATTGCATTCTTCAAGTGACCAGGAGAGTAACATTCATAGGTGATTGTAATAATAAATACCCGATAACATGATTCGAAAAATAATAATAAATGACTCGAGTATCTCCATAAAGAATCATCAGACTCTAGAATACAAAGAGGTCAACTACACTCTTCAATTAACCGCATGAAACAAAAACGACGAGTAAAACTTGCATACAATTCAAACATATCTAGAAACAGAGCAAGTTTGATGTAGTACCAAAAATTGTCAAGCATCAAGCCAAACTGATCTATTAAACTGCTTTACAACTATCCTCATTTGATTCTCAAGTTTCTATTTATAAACAACATTTGGAGGATTTGGAGCCTTTTCACCAATGTTCTTAACAGCAAAATCAGATGTTGCTGTTTTAAGTTGCTCTAATGTGAATTCTTTGAATGTTTTGAGTCAGTTGCATCGTCATCCCTATTCCCTGCAGTGATAACAAAAGCGCACGATATGGTCTTAAACCTCATCAAACAAAGATTCAGATTTCAACCTTTACAAAATCGATAATGGAAGAGTGGGAGCTCACTTATAATCTGTTTTTATAGGGGTAAGAAATCTTATTCTGTAGAATATATTAGCTGATGTGTTTATAAACTCGTAAAAATTTAAACATAATATAGCTTCCACCTACATGGCTACATGTCCTTTTTATTATTCTTTTTTTTAGTATCTAATATTGTTCTCAATTATCATTCTTTTTTGTTTTTTAAATTTCATGTGTTGATCATGTAGGTCCTAGACTTCATTATACAAAGAGGTACAAATTTCACCCTTTACAAAATTTGTAAATAAAAGTGCAATGTAAACACTTCCTGTGCTAAATGAAGTAATGGATTATTTGTAAACACAGGCTCTTATAGCAAGCACATGTATAGTATTATTGACCTCATTCAGTACATAATAAATTTAAATATTGTGATGACTTTAGAATTTTAAAGCTATCTTTGTTGTAGATATTGTGTCGTTACAAAAAAAATACAACATAAATTTGTTTTGAATATGTGTACATCGAGATAGTTGACTACAACTTTTAAGTTTAAATACGTATCATATGTACCTTAAAACCAAAATCACGCAATCACACATCATTAGAACTACTCCTCTGTAGGCCAACGTGAACGTATCATTTTAATAAAAAAAAAACTTAGGAACATAGCCAAAGGGAAAATAAAAGGAGAATCCATTCAAGAACCTATGAATTAAACTATTGAACATGGTAAAATATTTTCTAAATGATTAAGTGCAAAGCACTCATTGAACATCAGATAATGGTTCATATCTACAACAATTACGTTTTGCATATCATTTTAGCCAAAAATTGACCCTAGTGATTCAACATATCAAAAAACACAATAGATACACCCCTAATCCAACCTAGAACAAACCTAAATGGAATGTAAAGACGTAGTTTACCCTGTGAATTTAACCTGTTCCATATTTTACAATGTCAACACCCATCTTCATGCTAGTTAATAAATCTCAAAATGTTTGGGTCTTTAGATGCAATTTGAATAATACTACGGTATTTGATTCAATAAACCAACACAAATTCTCTAAAACAATTAAAAATGGTTGGATCTCTACAGAAAGCCCAAATTTATCCTCGGCCACATGAATCTCATTAGTTAGAAAAGTATATGTCAGAATTACTAATAGGAAACACAAGAAAACCACAAAACAACCCTAATTTCATCAAGCAATGGAAGAAGAAAAAAGAATTCAATCAGGCAGGAAAACCGAACCCAAAATCAAACGTGAGTAAAACCTACACCAGAAAATTGAAGTAGACAAAATATAAGATGATAAAAAACAAAATGAAAGTCGTACCTACAAGAAGATACCCAGGAGCAACATATACACGGTCGAAGGGTAAATGAAAAGTAAATAAGAGGGCACCAAAAAAGGCAAAGATGAAGCAGGAAGAAACTCACGTAGAGGAACTCAATGTTTTAAAAAACGATATTTTATGTGTACCGGATTTGGCTAAAAAATGGTTCAACCGGTTCAACCGGGTTGTACCGGATGGTTCAACCGGGCACACTAACCATAGAATTCTATATAATACAACTTATACTCAAATAAGTTTCCAAAAAGTATACAAATTTATCCAAAATCAATTCAAAAAGTAATCGAATTCATCCAAAACAATTTAAAAGTATTCAAATTATAATCAATTTTTTTTAAATAAAAGGTGCATAATAGGATCATGACATTGGCATGTTAAACGCATCAAGTTCACGATCGCTTAAAAGCCGAAATTTTGTGATTTTTTTCAAACCGGAAATACCGGAAAAACCTGATTAAACCGCCGGCATGATCGATCTAAAGAAGCTGCATAATACCGGCCGGTTCGAACCGGTTTTTAAAACATTGAGAGGAACACGTTTAAGACTAAAAAAAGGCGGGAAAACCATCCTTGAGCAGAGTGGAACATCAAATGACTCATAGGCGTGAAAGTAGGATATAGATCTTACTTTCTTCATAAAAAATGAGTCCAGTAGCAAAAGCAGGATATATATCTTGAATAAAAGGCGGCGGAACAGACAAAAAAGAGAAGCATCGACATTCACTTTTAAGAGATATATAATATAATAAACAAAAAAGAAAGAAGTAAATTACGGTTTTGGCTCCTGTGGTTTAAATGTTTTAACTATTTTAGCTCAAAATGAAATCTTTTATCAATTTAGCCCCTGTGATTTAGATAATTGTCGGTTTTGACCCCTCAAACTTAACTATTATAACGGTTTTGGCCCAAAATATAACTATGATTGGGGGCCAAAAACGTTAGTTTTTATAAACCACAGGGGCTGAATTGATAAAAGATTCTATTTTGGGCCGAAATAGTTAAAACATTTAAACCGCATGGGTCAAAATCGTAATTTACTAAAAAAGAAAGTATAGATTTTTCTGGTTCTCAAGTTGAATAAAAAATATACAAATTTAAAGTTATATTCTTATTGAGTTTTATTATACGATAAATGAAAGAGTGAAATGATAAATAATAAAATTTTATAATTATTTTCGGTTCCTTTTCTTTTGCTTATTTTCATTTTGGATGAAAAGTTAGAAGGATAGATTATTAAAAACTTTTTATAAACTTTTTTCACTTTCTCTTTTTAGAAAACCTAAAAAATATTTTTTTTTTATTTCATTTCGCCTTCAAAATGAATATATAATCATGATAAATTGATGATCATATATTATTTTTTTGTAGATTGGATTTTAATAATCCAATCTACCAAAAAGTTAACGTTGTTATCTTTTTTTTCACACTACTTTCTTCTGATGGATCTTCTTTAAAACGGATCTTTGAAAATTGTCAATAACAGCTATTTTCACACTACTTTCTTATGATGGATCTTCTTTAAAAAAAAAAGTTAACGTTGTTACATTTTTTTCGAATTTCAAACGGATCTTTTAGGACTTTTGATCATAATGAGAATTTAAGTCGAATTATGTATAACTACCTCGAAACGTTGCTCAAAATGATGATTGCATGGATTAATTAAAAGTTTAAACACCCGATTGAAGAACTATTTCATCATTTGCAGCAACATTTCGAGGTAAGTTATACATTATTCGACTTAAATTCACATTCTGATCAAAAGCATTAAAAGATCCTTTTAAAATTCGATAAAAAAGTTAACGGCGTTAACTTTTTTTAGTGTATGTTTACTAGAAGAAAATAGTGTGAAAGTAAAGACCGTTATTTAGTTAGTAACCACCAAAGGGCTTCTAGCCTAGCGGTATTGCAATGAAGGGGAGAAGCTGCACCTCATTGAGGTCAAAACCTGAGCAGGGAAGAGAGTTTACGGATTTATCCGGTTCCCGTTTATCTGGTGAGTGAAGGGGTGACAAGTAGGCCTGCCCTTGAATGTGTGTCTGTTTTGGCTTAAATCAATCGTTCATGCTGAAGCTGTTTAAAAAAAAAAAAGAAATGTAGTTGGTAACCAATTTAAAGTTTAGATTATTATAATCAAAGCCCTTTTTTATTTTTCTTATATGCGGCAACAATGGAAGAAATGAGTAAGAATTCAAAATATTCAATTCGAAACCCTATTTGCTGTCAGTCTCTTCGCTCGATTTCAATTTCGACTATTCTCTAACCGATTTGTTCAAGTAAGTTTGCTAAATTAGTTGATGCATCATCGATATAAGTAGTTGAGCAATTTGTTTCGAGCAATTCGTTTCATAGCTGTGCACGCAATTGTTTTAATTGGGCCATTCATCGGTATAGGCGTGCAGATCGGTTGCATATACACTACTGATCTGCAATCATTCTATGCGTTAATTGTTTAATGTTATTTTGTTGTAATGGAACCTGCTTACAGCTTCAATTAATCGTGATTCAATTCTGATTCTCACATTGTGTATATTGCTCTTAAACGCTCTGTAGTTTATTCCTGAAATGAAAATTTGGTACCGGATTATTGCTGATAATCGATGACAAAGCTGTAACTCCTAATTCATTAAATTCAATAGAACAAGAATAAGATTAAAAAACCTAAGCCATGAATCATCATTTCCCATATGTGAATTGTGTTGGAAAAATTGAATTATTGGGTCATGACTCCTGAGACTAATCCATCTAAAGGCATATTACTGTGGGTTAACCCGTCATCACAAAACCATAAGAATTGGTTACTTTTGTGTGCAATTTAGGTTGATTCTTTACAAGACCCTTATTGCCATTTTCTTATATGCTAAGAAAATGCAATAACCAGTTGCTTTTGCTCAAAGAGGTTTTCAGAAACTGTTTTGACGGAGTAGGAAATAACATCATCATCATCATACTGAGTACATCTCACTATTAGCAAAACTAAGGTTGGGTCAGAAGGGGTAAAATGTAGACAACATTGCCTCTATTCTCTAAAAAATAGAGATGGTGCTTCTAGTGAGACCCCTGGCTCATGATGCCTGATTAACCGACAAACCCTACCCTTTTAAATTTATTTTCACAACAATTAAGTAAAATAATGTTAAAACTAGTGCAATTTTTTTATTTTTGCCCCTCAAAGGCCAACACATATATACATTATATGCGCACACCGCAATGGTATATAATTATAGAAGAATAGATTATTTTTATGGTGACCTCAAGACATTGGTATATAATTTTAGAAGAATGGTTTTTTTTATGGTGACCTTAAGACATTGTCATAGCTCTTCAGTCTTCATTGCCTTCTTGTAAGAACAGTGAAAGCTTTGAGATTTGTTAAATGGATGATAGCAACACTTATTCAAGTTTCAGAAATAGTTATCTTGAAATACACTTAATTAGTTAATATAACAAAAGGATGAGTCTTCCTCAACATTGATATGCTTAATTTGGAATATAGGAATAGGCAATCACTGGAAAAAAGTTGAACCAAAAACTATGTGAATTAGTATAGCAGTTGGCTAGAATGGAAGAAATATAAGTTGAACATAAGCAGAAATATAGAACCAAACAACAAGCAAACCTTTGAAGCACAAATTATTGCTGAATGGCAACTTAGTTTCTAGTGAAAAGCTAAAGTTAATTTTTTTAAAAACGAAGAACAAATCTAAAATAATCTACAAATTAAGTACTCTAATCTAGAGAGAAAAATCAGATAGAGAAAGTTATGGGTTCATGTGTTTCCAGATTGTGTTTGGACTCAATCTTCCTGTCATTTTTTGTTTCTTTCTAAAAAATCCTGACAGGCCTTTTTTATTTCACAAGAATGGGAGAGCTAGCAGCTGAAGAACACGCCAAATACATCTTGACTGTTGAAAAAAAGAAAGATGATATTGAATCTGTCTTAATGGAGCATCTCAGGATCAACGGTGCATATTGGGGTTTAACCACACTCGATATGTTGGGTAAACTTGCAGCTTTTGATCAAGAAACAGTTATTTCCTGGGTCATGGGTTGCCAACATGATTCTGGTGGTTTTGGTGGTAATGAAGGGCACGACCCACATTTACTCTACACCCTTAGTGCAATCCAAATTTTAGCACTTTTTAACCAAATTGAAACACTTGATATCGAAAAAGTGTCAAATTACATATCTTCCCTACAAAACGAAGATGGTTCTTTTTCAGGAGACAAATGGGGTGAAATTGATACGAGGTTTTCCTATGTTGCCATATGTTCTCTTGCACTACTAAAAAAGTTGGATAAAATCAATGTTGAAAAGGCAGTTAAGTACGTTATAAGTTGCAGGAATCTTGATGGCGGGTTTGGGTGCACTCCCGGTGCAGAATCTCATGCGGGTCAGATCTTTTGTTGCATAGGTGCACTTGCAATAACAGGGTGTTTGCATTATGTTGATAAAGATCTTTTAGGATGGTGGTTATGTGAAAGACAAGTGAAATCTGGTGGGTTAAATGGGCGACCCGAGAAGCTTCCGGATGTTTGTTACTCCTGGTGGGTCCTATCTAGTTTGATAATGATTGATAGGGTTCATTGGATTGATAAAGAAAAGCTTGTTAAGTTTATTTTGGATTGCCAAGATAAAGAAAATGGTGGGATTTCAGATAGACCAGATGATGCTGTTGATGTCTTTCATACTTATTTTGGAGTCGCGGGTCTTTCGCTTCTTGAATATCCAGGATTAAAGGCTATCGATCCGGCTTATGCATTGCCTGTTGATGTCATAAATAGGATTTTTCTTCATTGATTTGTATTTTATTTGTTACAAGATGAAGTGCTTCTGAATGTTTTGAGATGAACAATTGGACTCTTGAAACGCTTCGTGAAACCTTTTGAATCAAAGTCAGCTTGGTTAAAAGTCAACTTTATGTTGGTGTTTTATGAGCATGATGAAGAGAGATTATGAAGTCAATTTCATGTTGTTTTGTGTGTGTCATGTTAATAAATAATTTTGTTTTGATATATTATAAATAAATTTACTAAATTATATTTAAATATTTGATAGCTTGTACTGTACTAAAGAAACCATAACATACTCTAATTTCTATTGGTATAGATATAAATTCTAACATATACAATTTATGAAAGACAAAATTACACATTTGAACCTTTATGTTTGTAAGAAATAACAAATATGAACCTTTAACTATCTTAATTACGCTAAACAACCTTTAAGTATTTAATTTGTTTCAACTTTTAACCTTCACATTAACCTCGGTTAGATTTACCAGTTAAATCTAGTCATGTGCAAAACATGTGATGGGTATTCTAGGTATTTTGATCTTTTGTTATTTTTAAACCTAAAACCCACTATTCACGTATCACCGTATCTTATTCAAGAATTTACTCCAAACAGGGGTGTTCGAAAATTAGGGCTAAAACCCACCCAGAAGTTCACGTGGTTCCTCCGTCTTTGGTTAGTGTTCACCCAGAAGTTCACGTGGTTCCTCCGTCTTCGGTTAGTGTTCACCCAGAAGTTCACGTGGTTCCTCCATCTTCAGTTAGTGTTCGAAACCTAGTGTTGTAGTTGGATAGGATTTATCATTGTTACTACTGCCATTGTTACATAATGATAAAAAGAAAAATGATAAATCCTATCCAACTACAACCTTAGGTTTCGAACACTAACTGAAGATGGATGAATCACGTGAACTTCTGGGTGAACACTAACCGAAGAGGGAGGAATCACGTGAACTTCTGGGTGGGTTTTAGCCCTAATTTTCGAACACCCCAATTTGGAGTAAATTATGGAATAAGATACAATAATACGTGAATAGTGGGTTTTATATTTAAAAATAACAAAAGATCAAAATACCTAGAATACCTATCATATTTTTTGCACATGACTAGATTTAACTGATAAATCTAACCGTGGTTAATGTAAAAGTTGAAAGTTGAAACAACTTAAATACTTAAAGGTTGTTTAGCGTAATTAAGATAGTTAAAGGTTCATATTTGTTATTTCTTACAAACATAAAGGTTCAAATGTGTAATTTTTCCTTTATGAAAATTTGAATTGATTTTTATGAATAACAAATACAAAATTATATTTTGTGTGAAACAGTTAAATAAATTAAATTAAGTTAGTATAATCTAGAAATAGATTAATAGTAGATGAAGTTTATCGTAAGGGTATAGATAAAATACCACAGGAGGTTATTCAGATTCAAGCAAGTTTCAATAATACAATTCTGACTGTTACAGATGTATGAGATCGAGTGTTTCTTGGTTATCTTAAAACCCAAGTAATTCATGTATTACATAGTAACTTACAATAGTACACCACCAATGTTAAAAATCTTCCAATAGTTCAATCTCAACTTTCCATATATTCAATTTTTAATCTAGTGTTACATGTTAGCAGAAGAAAATCTCAAAACGACATTCATATAACCATCACAAAAGTAGTGATGAACTGATGATGCTAGTAACCAAACTAATATCAATGATATCACATGTACAAGTATTTTAACTTGTGTAGTTCTATACAAATAACTCATATTAAACAATAATTAATCTACACGAACTTAACAATTAAAAAAACTCTCTTCAGAATTAGTTTCCATGATAATGTTACAACTAACAACAAAAACTCAAAGTAAGTAGTTATCATATCTTGACAGCTTACAACAATGTTACAACCAACAACAACATATCAGGACAGTTTACAAGGCTCCCCTAAAGATTGGTTATTTAGTAAGGAAAGAAAATAATAATAAAGTATCGTTTCATTGTTCTTTCATCCAAAATTGGCCATGCGCGCGCGAATATGCACGCGAATAATATTAATTATAGTATATAGCTGCTATTTCACGCCACTGCTGACCTTTTGATCTCAGACTCTACAAGGTTAAGTGCTTCCAGCAACTTTGGCCATGATTCTGGGATTCCTCCAGGCAGATCAAACTCCATTAACTTGCCTTTTGTTTTGTAGAAATCTTCAACAGGTTTACTCTGCACAAACATGCAGGAAGAGAATATCATTATTGTTTTAGCAACATGAAAGTGAATTACACCTCATATGCTCTTAATTCACGGTCCTAAGGGTATTTTAGACATTTGACACGTACCCAAAACGATTTCTTGAAACCATAACCTATATTAATCCTAAGGTATCTCACACATTTAACGAGTATCCAAAACATTTTCTTGTAACCATGAGCTATTCAAGGTCCTAAGAGTGTTTTAACATTTGACAGGACCACATTGTTGTTTTGTAACTGTGAGCTATAAGCTATTCAAGGTCTCGAGGGTATTTTCGACATTTAACGAGTACCCAAAACATTTTCTTGTAAGCATGACCTATTCAAGGTCCTATGGGTATTTTAGACATTTTGAGTACCCAAAATGTTTTCAAAACCCTGCCTGCTCAAAACACTTTCTTGAAACCATGAGCTATTCAAGGTCCTAAAGGGTATTTTAGACATTTAACAAGTACCCAAAACATTTTCTTGCAAGCATGACCTATTCAAGGTCCTAAGGATATTTTAAAATTTTGGCGAGCACCCAAAACGTTTGCAAAACCCTGACCTATTCAGTATTCAAGGTCGTAAAGATATTTCAAACAATTGACGAGTACCAAAAACATTTTCTTGAAACGGTGACCCATTCAAGCTCCTAAGCCCACATTCCATAAGTACCAAAACGTTTTCGAAACCTGACCTATTCAAGGTCGTAAATATATCTCAAACAGTTGACGAGTATTCAAGCTCCTAAGCCCCCATTCCATAAGTACCAAACGTTTTCTTGAAGCTGTGAGCTTAGTCCAAACTAACGTTTTTGGGAAACCATGAGGGGAGGCAGTCGAATGCTTGGATTGGCATACATGAACTGATTATCTAATTTTTGTGATTGAAGTATTGAAGTCACAATAATCGGTTCAAATATTTATATAATTATCTATTTATAGGGATAATAAGCTTTTATTTTATACCATGAAAATTCATTTTTACCTGTTATTTTAACCTATACTCAGCTTTTATTTTCGTCTCACAAAAAACATCCATTTTGGTCATTTTATTTACTAGTTTTATAAATGGTCACAAGTTACCAACCAAATCAACATCAAGTTATTTGATCAAAACAACTTACAGCAAAAGAACCCCTTTCAATAACTATCTTCTCCAACTAATTTTATTACAGCTAATTATCTGATTATCAATACTTCTGATAATTCAATATCACATAGCCCTTTCAAAACGAGCATCCAAACACCCCCTAGTGGGCAATGTGTTATAAGAATAACTTCTAAAAAGTAAAAAATAATAAATAAAAAATAGTAGTAAAATACCTTTTCATGGTACACACGAAGACGTTCTTTGACAACTAGTTCGGTGTCATCTGCACGAGTAACGAGCTTTGAAGCACAATGCTGAGGTGGAAGAAGTGGGGCCATGCTCATACCAGGTTTCCCATTCTCTGCTTTTGCATTAATTGATGCCACATTAAAACCTTTTCCACATTGACTGCATATTCTTCTTCCCAAACATTTCTCAATTAATACATCTTCCCTCAGCTTCAGATTCACCACCAAATCAATTTCTGTTACTTCATCTAGAATTTCCTGTACATTTAAAAACAATATAGAACATAAAATAAACAGGATGAGTTGTTTTGAGCTTTAATAATCATTATATGTCAATTTATAATTTTATACACAGAATTACATAATTTTAGTTATGGAGCATCCAAAGAAAGTTTAGTATGGTTCAATCTGGTTAAGAAAGTTGCTTACAGCTTGTCTTATGGTTCGTGGAAAACCATCCAGAATAAATCCTGATTCACCTTTTAATTCTCCATCTTCGAGTCTTTTTGATAATAAGTCGAATATAATTTCATCAGAAACTAACTTCCCTTGATTCACTATCTCAGCAAGCTGAATAACATACAAAGATGAACAAACAGAAAGCGAACAACAAATTAGCAAGTTTTTATCCTTTTTAACAGATGAATCACGAAACTAATGCCACTCATTTATCATGTGCTTATAAGTTATAACAAATGTCAACCTTTACATCTTACACCTTCAACAATGGTAAAATCAATACTCTTCTTGTCTCAAAATAAATACAATATTTGAGTTGGCACATAGTTTAATGAGAGTATGAGACTTCTAGCTAGAGAAAAGCATCTACATTTCCCCTCAATATTGAGGATAGAACAGAAAGAAAAAAAAAATAGTATATGGAGAAAAGATTAATGACACCAATATCTTGTAATGACGAAGATAAAATTCGTATTGAGGTCTCACATTCTCACCCTTAAAAAGGATAAAATGCATTTATTTTGGTAGAGGGCATAAAAAGCAAGAGGAGCACCGAGCACTAGGTGCCCGGAGCTGAGACAAGAGATGAAAGCACATGCATCACGTTTGTGAGGCGGAAGGTATTTATATAACACAAACAAACTTACCCAGTATTGTATTTTTTTATATAATATATATTTTATATTTCTGACAGGTTTCCATCATCACATACCCAACAAAACACTTTATTTTAAACTCCCAAAGTCCCTAACACACATAACCATTGTCCTAACCCCCCCCCCCCCACACACACACACACACACGCACACCTCCAAACAGTGGTTAACAGAATTGTTCAAAGATAGTTGTGTATAATAAAAATTCGAATAAAATTCTTCTACAATGCAAAAATTATAATTAAATTAAAAAGAATTGCTAGCTTTCTTCCTAAAACTGGCAAAGGATCAAAGTCATCCGGTTTCTTCAAGTGGTGAGCACAGAGATCTCAAGAACCTAACTTTCTTTCTTTCTTTCTTTCTATGAGCATTCTGGTCAATTTTGGCATTGAAATTCTTTACAACTGATTAGGTTATACAAGAAATCCACCATGTTTATCAACTTCATTGAATATATTTCTGTATGATGCTCCATAATTCATAAACATAGGAAAATAGTGATTACAATAACCCAATTCACATATCACTGTGCATAACACAGGTCAAGTAATAATGGAGTCTAATCTAAGGAAAACAAATGTATCAAAACAAGATGTACCTGATGAGAAAGAGGTCCAGAAGAGGCTAACTCTTCACGAACAAGATCACCAGTGGCGATGTGAGGGACGCCGAGCAGATTCGACAAGCGACTAGCATAGGTTCCTTTTCCGACGCCGGGGCAGCCGAGAAACACCCACTGGAAGTTTCTGGCTGGCTTGGGTTCTGAGAAATTAGGGCTGTGGTGGTGTTGAGATTCGATATCGGAAACAATGGCGGTGGTGGTGGAAAGTGATCGTCTGAGATTGATGGAGATTGAAGGAGATGATGAGGGTTTGAGGAGGCGGGTGAGGGCCGCCATTGTTGGGTTTGATGGCTGAGGAAGAAGAAGTTCAGCAAGCAAATGAGCTGTGGAAGCTGTGGAAGGAATCAAAAGATGGAGATCCCCAATTCAAGAAGCATATGCCTTGCTTGCACCATGGTTTTCTTGAAATAAAAATTAAAAAGAAATCATTAATATTATATTCACAATATGATGATTTATTAACTGTTTCTGGTAGTTTGTATTTTTTAACACACAGTCCATTGCTTATACTTGGCTTATATGTTTTTAAAGAGAAACTTGTGACTAGTTCGGGAATAACATACCATTGTAATAAAGGGTGTGGCTAAATGTACCCCTTTTAAACTTGTCATACCCCTCCCCTAAAATATTAAATATAAATTTGTTATAATCAACCCTTCAACTATATAACACAACCAAAATACACCAAATATTATTTTTACTTTAAATTCTACTAAACGTATCCCCTCTTACTTGGTATACCCTATACAAAATATAAAATTAAATTCATCCAAAATCAGATTTATTTGTATGAACCCTAGTTCCTCTTTGTTCAAATTCGATTGAACTGAGGCCCGATTGTTGTTACAAACATAGGGTTTTCGTTCCTCGAACAAAAACGAGTGTAATTGTATATGAAACACATACCTTAGCTAACTAATTCATGTTCGTTGCTTGATGAACCGAAGTCGAACCGTCGGGTTCTTACATGCCTTTTTCTTGATTTGTGTTGAGATTGTGAATAGCTTTTGTTTACGCAGAGAGTTTCGCAAAGGTTAAAGGATTGTTTGGATTCAATTAATTTTGAGTTTTATGCTCGTTTTAATAGACTTTGAGTTTGAGTTCGACTATGGTTATTTAAGCTTAGATTTCGTATTTATTTGATTTTTAAACGATGAATTGATGATGATAATGATTCCGTGATGTTTGAGTTTTGTAAAAACATTCCCCCATGTTTTTGTTTAAAGGTTTATGGATCTTTTTAGTTAATTAAAAACATAAGGTTTACTTTGTATATATTTAAAAAAGTTAAGGAGGGGGTACGACAAGTAAAAAAAAATACAAAGGGGGGTATATTTAACATAACCCTATAATAAATCCCTCAGAATCAGCATTAGAACATTGAGACCTCAAGAGCCTCAAGCTCTGTGCTAAATGTACATGTTATTCTCGATAATAGTCAATTGACTAACACGTCTTTAAAAAAAAATTGTATATCAATTACACCATCTCATCAATCATGGAGGAAACTCACATTTGTAGTAATACCTCTCAAAACCATTATTTAAACCTTGAAACCTCAAGAAATTCAAACTTTAACATAATTTTTACATTGTCATTAAATCATAAGAGAACTGAACTGTGTTTGCAATTCTTGATGTGTCTTATTGTGATATTGTCTATTGTTTTCTTGTCAATTTTTATTTAATCTTTATGCTAACTTGTTTTCACAATCTTTTTGTAACCGGTGAAGAGAGAGGAGGATATGGTGGTGATGGTTTGGTGTGGTTTGAGGATGTTGTTAATGGCAGTGCTTGTGACATTCTTTATGATTTTAGATTTGATTGACTAAAGTTAACATTTGATTTTGATTATGACTTTTTTGACCACATTTTTGTGTCAATTGATTTAGAGACGTTACACATGTGTTATAAATATATTTGACAAGATTTGGTTATGTTTAAATGATAAGGAGAGTAATCACACACACATTAGTATATAATAAACAATATAATATGTAAGTTTTAGTTCTATAGGCATACATTAGTAATACACAAACAAAATGACAAAAATATATATCAGTATTGTTAGAAAAATATTAATGGTAAGATTATAATTTTAATTAATGAAATATCATTTAAATGTTTATGAAATAACAGGTTATAAGAAAATGTTGAATATAATAGCAATTTTTTTTAAATTTAGTGACCAGGTGGCAGTGGCACGTAGAAATTAAATAAAAAATAAAAGGTGAAAAACATGTTCCAATATATAAATAAAAGACGATAGCAACGTTGATATTTTTTAGATATTTTTCCACCTCTAGTCTCACATAATTAATTAAATGTTGTGAAGGATCAAAGTCGCACATCAGATTCAACTAAAGATGCACAAAAAATATTGTTAAAAATCAAACCAATTTTTATAATATGGCGAAAATTTTGTACATTTATATAATATAAATTGCAAATCTAATACCTGTTTTGTAAAGCCAAAGCAACTACAAGTCATAATCTTTAAAGCAAACTAAAAAAAACTCTCGTGTTTTGCATCAAGAGAAACAATAAACCTTAAAAGCCAGATTACAGGCATAAGAAAGTTTTAAAAGACCTTAGCATAGCATAAAACAACTATTTTGTAAATGTTTTAACTTGAATTCGTGACATCTCCAATATTAAAGTCACATTGTATATCCTTTCAACCACTTGAGCGGAGGATCATTGGTGTCAGGCTCATAGATTGTATGGTGTAAATGCCATGTCAGTTTTTTTTTTGAGCGGCAAAAATTTTATTATAAACACCAAAAAACGAGCAAGCAAGATGCTAAAACTCGCAAGTACACCAAAAAAATACAAAAAAAAAACCACCAGCAATGAAACAGAAAATAGACTCAAAAAGAAAAAATATTCCAATCCTCTCATGTCAATAATTCCCACTTGGCTTTCTGTTTTACCCCGAAAAAGGATAGAGATTGCACCTCCTTAAGTATTGTATGATGTTGTCTAGGCCTCCTTTTGAAAATAATCTCATTTCTATCTTTCTAAATACACCAAATAGCTGTCAGAATCACTACATGAATAGCCTCCTTCTTTCGTTTACACCACTTACCCAATCGATGCACCTCGAGCAAGTCTTTGACGGCTGTAATTTGCACCAAGAGGATATACCTTGCCATAACATTGTGGCCGTGAAACTAGAGAAAAATAAATGAACTGCTGATTCATTCCTCTCCCCCGCAAGGACACACAACATAGACCCACTGTAGCACCCCATCTTTGCCAAAGCCTCCTTCGTTAGAATCCTTTCTATTTGTGTCCTCCAAGCATAGATGTTTACTTTGATGGGGAATTGGGGACCCACTTGCTCCGGTACATAACAAACTGATCTCCCTCATCTCTTGCCTTAGAACATAATACCCTTATTGAATTGACATTGAAAATATTATTTTTGTCCCCCTTTCAAACCCAACTATCTTGCCCACCATAAAAACTTGCGCCCATAATCAGTTCTTTGCAAATATTCATCTCTTCCATTTCACCACACGGCGGAGCTTGAGAGTTAGAGAAGGGGGCGGAAATTTACAAGACTCAAATATACATGTTAAATTTTTTAAACGAGAGGGGCGAAACCCGCATTTTTAACTAAAAATAACCTTTCGGCCCGAAAATTTACACTACTAGCGAAAAAATAGGAGGGGCTAAAGCTACGCCCATGACCACGCCCAACCTCCTGGGAATTCCAATCCCATTGTAATACCCCTGACCATCCACCCACACCAAGTCAGTTTTATTAATTAATTAAACTATGTAAGCCGATAGAGGTGGCCAAACCGGGTTTTTTTTAACCGGTTCCAGTCAACAAAGTCAAGAGCTGGTTACAGTTCGGGTTTGACCGGCTTAAGGGTAGAACCGGTTCCGGTTCCAGTTTCTTTGAAAACCCAGAACCGCCCCGTACCCACCGGTTCCGGGTACGTTGGTCACCTCAATGTAAGCGATTATAAAGGTGAATGCAGATAGGGGTGAGCAAAAAACCGAAAAAACCAAACCGGAACCGAATTAACCGAATTAACCGAAAAAACCGAACCGAATGAATAACCGGGAAAAACCGAAGCGAAAAAAACCGAAACCGAATTTTTCGGCTCGGTTGCGGTTTTTCATTTTATAAAAGCCGAAAAAAAACCGAACCAAACCGATTTTTAATATTTCTTAAAAATTAATATATATATATATATATATATATATTGCTATTTCCATACTTATTTAATGGGAAAAAACATACAAAAAGTCTACCATTGGAGATGATAAAAATTTAGATTATATAAAATCTATCATTTTAAAAGGTAAATATCGGAATTATTGCATATTTAGTTATTTACTTTTGATTTTTTTTAAATGTAAGAACATGATGGTAATTATTTTGTTTTTTAATTAGTTGGTGCTCGTCTGCTCGATCAATTAATTTATTAATTGTTAAACATGTTTGTATTTTCAATGTTGGGCGTAAGAGCGAACAAAAAAAACAAAAACAAAAAAAAAAGTAAAAAAAACCGAAAAAACCGAAAACCGAACCAAAACCGACAAAAAAACCGAAAAACCGAAAACCGAACGGTTTGTAATAACTAAAAACCGACTATGTCGGTTTCGGTTTCAGTTTTAGCCAAAAACCGAACCGAACCGAACCGTGCACACCCCTAAATGCAGATTGGAGTGTGCGAGGTAGAGCATAGAATGATGTCACAATTGTTATAGAATGATGTCATATCTATCCCCTTCTTCTCTCACCCTTTCTTTTGTAACCCTATTTCCCATCTTCAATCCTTCGGTGGCAATTAGCAAAAATAGGGCTGTTCAAATCGCTCGACGCTCGTTGCTCGTTGCTCGTTCGTCACTTGCTCGGAAAAAGCTCGTTCGAATCCCCCTCGGTTCGGTTTATAAACGAGCCGATCACGAGCCAAGGTAAGCTCGCTCGTTGCTCGCCCAGATAGTCGCTCGATTGGCTCGCTCGGATAATCACTCGGTTGGCTCGCTTGTTTAGCTCGCTCACTTAAGTATAACTAAAAATATATATATATATATATATATATATATATAATATTATTTAATGTATAACTAATATAATTGTTTTTATATTTAAACTACTTTCAAAAGACCCAAATGGGCAAATACCCAATACCTAAATATTTAAAATTTATTCCCAGATCCTTTTGTTTCATTTTTTACGTTAAAACCTAACTCCCAAATACCCAATACTTAGTCGCTCGTTTACTTTCAGTTGTGATCATTTTGCTTAGACTAGTATGGATGTTTAGATGTGTTTTTAAAGGTTTAGACTCCTTGGATTATATTTTGAAAAAATTGTCATTGCTTGAGATTATTGTTAATGAGCATGGCTTCCTTTAATCTCAAATTTAATTGTTGTGGTTTGGGATTATTAGATGCTAATGTGAGTGTTGATATGCAACTATAATAACAAAATAAATGGCAGTTGGTAGTTATTCGCTACATTAAATTTTATTTTTAAACCTAGCAAAACCGAACCAAGCCGAGCCGCTCGGTTTTAAAAGAGCCGAGCAAAGAGCACAACATTTGGCTCGATTCTGCAAATCCAAACCAAGCCGAGCCGCTTGTTTTGAAAACAAGCCGAGCACAAGCATACCTTCACTCGGTTCAGTTCGGCTCGTGAATAGCCCTAAGCAAAAATATACTTATCAAAATGTGTAATTTAAAAAATATTTACAAAATAGATGTTTTTCATTTATTTATTTATTTTGAACTAATTTATTATAATTTTTATAATTTTAATCAAAATATTATCATAGTTAGTTGATTGGAAAAAATAGAAAAATATAATAATATTTTGATTGAATTAAAAAATGTAAGTAAAATTGTTAAAAGAAAATGAAAATCACCCATTTTGAAAAATATTTTTTAAATCATACATTTTGATAAATAATTTTTTTCACTAACAGTGTCTAAAAAAAACTTTGGCCAATACAATCTCCTTTCCAAATCAATTTGTTGATTAAATACTGATTGCTTGTAGTTGAAGACTAGAAAATGTCCCGAGTGTATTGTTAAAATACTTTAAATTTGTTTTATTTTATAACATGATGATAGATTAAAAGCTCGCTTGAATTATTCTATTAAAAAGAATTTATGAATCAGTTAAGACTAAAACACTTTGAATGATTCAAACATTTTACTAATCAGCTATAAACTATTTATATATAAATATATTTTAAATAATTTATACCTTTTACTGAGTTAATGTTTAATAAATTGAACAATCTCTTAGATAAGGAGGAAATATCATTTTAGTAATTATTTTTTAAATAATAATATTTTTGTTAATAATTTTGAAGTTCGGTAAAAAAAAAAAAACAAAGGAAAAAAAAAACTAACATAAAAGAGCTAGATTCGCCTCCACTTTCCCGCCTCCTACTCGGAAATGGCTGACAAGAGAAAACGCCGGCGAGCAGACTACGATTCCGACGACGACTCGGTTCGCCTCCCCTTTAAAAACCGCCTGAAGCCGGACTCCGTCATCCTAGCCACACTCAAAACCCTAACCGACGCCACCAAATCAGCTTCAACTTCCAAAACCCTAACCCTCGCCGACCTATCTCTCTCCTCCACCTGCCGTGAAGTCAGCGATCTACCATTATCTTCCGTCCAAAACAAAATCCTAACCCTAGCCATCTCACTCACCAAATCAATCCTCTCCGGAAACGGTTTTTCGTTCTCCGTTCCGTCACGCGCCGCCACGAACCAGCTCTATGTGCCGGAGCTAGATCGCATTGTTCTGAAGGACAAATCATCGGTCCGTCCGTATGCATCCGTCGCCACCGTCCGGAAAACCACAATCACGACGCGCATACTTTCGCTCATCCACCAGCTTTCCCTCAAGAACATCCACGTTACCAAACGTGACCTGTTTTACACCGATGTGAAGCTGTTTCAGGACCAGACTCAATCCGACGCCGTTTTGGACGATGTGTCGTGTATATTAGGGTGCACTAGATCTTCGTTAAACGTAGTTGCAGCTGAAAAGGGGGTGGTTGTAGGTAGACTTACGTTTAGTGATAATGGTGATATGATTGATTGCACAAAAATGGGGATTGGAGGTAAAGCAATTCCTCCTAATATTGACCGAGTTGGTGATATGTCTAGTGATGCATTGTTCATACTATTGGTTGAGAAAGATGCTGCGTATATGAGATTGGCTGAAGATCGGTTTTACAATCGGTTTCCATGTATTATTGTGACAGCTAAAGGGCAACCAGATGTTGCTACCAGGTTGTTCTTGAGGAAGATGAAGATGGAGTTAAAGTTGCCTGTGTTAGCTCTTGTGGACAGTGATCCTTACGGGTTGAAGATCTTATCGGTTTATGGTTGTGGGTCGAAGAACATGTCATATGATAGTGCAAATTTGACAACACCGGATATAAAGTGGTTGGGAATTAGGCCTAGTGATTTGGATAAATATAAGATACCTGAACAGTGTAGGTTGCCAATGACAGAGCAGGATATCAAGACTGGTAAGGATTTGTTGGAAGAGGATTTTGTGAAGAAGAATCCTGGTTGGGTTGAGGAGTTGAGTTTGATGGTTAAATCTAAACAAAAGGCGGAAATTCAGGCGTTGAGCACCTTTGGTTTTCAGTATTTATCTGAGGTCTATCTGCCATTGAAGTTGCAGCAGCAAGATTGGCTCTAATCATGGTTTGCTACCTCTTTCGCACTCATTGTAGCAAGTTTGTTGTTTTTATATTTTAATACTTGTCTTGACCTATGCAAACTAGCAAGTTTCAATCTTTAATATATTTACTTCTTTTCCTGCATTTGTAAGATAGATTTACTTGTGGTCTCAAGAAGTTACTGTTATATTGGTTCAAGCTAAGGTGACTAATAAACAAGACTTGCATAGTTTATCATTCAGTATGATCTATCTTTGGTATTATAGGATGATCGAAGTAACACAGTTATGTGTTTTGGTGTACATAATAGTATAATACATTGACACCTAATTTATATGTGATTCTCTTGTGGATTCTTCTATTCTTGCAACCAGAAAGTTGTTAATCATTACAATACAAAGTCTAGTGACTTCTGCTGCCTTAAGTTCAAAATCACAAAATTCCCCTTACTGTTTTCTTTGCATTATAATTTATAAGAATAATTGTTAAACATTTGTTTAAAGCTCATTAATGATCAGGTAATGAGCCATTTCTTAGTTTATACTTGATCTGCCCACATTTTATCAAATATTCAAATTCATTGATAAAGCACTATCCGCTGTCTGGCGGTACCGTATCACCTGTTGAAAAACTTAATACATCAGAGTTTCCATTTTAGCTAGCTATGCTACAGGTTGAGTCTAAGCTGTGTATTGAGTATTTGAGTTCATTATTTTGCTTTCCTCACGGACACATTTCCAAATTTGATTTGTTGGTGTGGCTTAAATTTTTAAAAGTATTGGTGCTGCCAAGGTTTAAAAAAAACGGAAACGAGGCTCGAGGCGCAAACACGAATCATCAATTCCTTTGACCATTCGTTTTGAGCCTCCCACCCTTTCTTTGAACCTTGTCAATGATCGAACTGAAATTAAAGATACCGGTTGAGAAAGAGATTGATCGTCACATACGACATTGCCCCAGAATGATATTAGTCGTTAGACTCACGAGGCGTAAGTGATGAAGATCGATTCCAGTATATAATAATAATGAAATAGAAACAAACAAGAAATTAGGTTATAGATCAAATGATCAAACGATTACAAAGTGAAGAAGATAATTCCAGGGCTCAGCCCTTTCTCACTGTTAAGAAACAGGAGACCTAGCCCAACTGGCCAATTTCTAAACAAAACTCTTCTTGCCTTCACTCAACCTTCTAACCCTATTTATAACCTACTAACAATTAACTAGAAATCAATATTACCAAACTACCCTTACAAGATTCTACCATTACTACTAAATACTACCAACATATTTAATATAACTATGATCTCTATCATTACTCCCCCCTTATTTAAAAGTCTTGTCCTCAAGACTTGGGAGTTAACCACTGATCCGGCCTCCCTTCAATGACTTGCCTTCCGGGCATGTGTGAGCTGGCCCATATCGATTACCCTAACGCAAACAAATTCCTTTCTTCCTACGTCCTTTCCATTCCAAGCGCAGAGGATATCGAACTCCTCGATCACGATGCAAAACATGTCCCAACTCAGGAGTAGAGCAGGCTCTTGATCGATTGGCAGGGAACGAGTAAGGCTTCTTTGATAGGGGCGTAGATTGTCGGCCATAGGATGGAGGTGACCCAAATGGTTTGGGCATAGACTGGCCCCAAGTGTTAGTAGCTTCAAAAGGCCTAAGGGAATTAAAATCCCTAAAACTAGAAACAGAATTGTTGCTAGGATTAAGGAGACCAATCTCTTCAATGTCGGTTGCCAAAGAATCATGAGTGGAAGGTGTGCCCATATTGAGATTCATCTGTTGAATGTTTTTAGGAAATTCACGTCCACTGAATGCAGGCCATTGGAGCTGCTGCACATCCACTAACCCATCCTTGGAACCGGAGGAGGTATTGGAATCGAACAAAATAATACCAGATGATCCCAATTGAGCCTCAACAAGTTGTTCGTCCTGTTTCTTCATCCAATCAAGAACAGTTTTGCGAAATTCAATTGAAGCCAATTGTTCCTCTTGCAAAAATTTGATAGATGTTTTGATTTCTGCCACTTCATGCTGAAGTTGAATGATCTGTTGTGCGTGAACATCTAAACGAGATGTTAGACTAACCATGATTGATAAAATGAACGTAAAGGATGAGTTAAATAGAACGAAACAGTGGATAATCCCACCGAATGAACAAATAACAGAAATTGAGATTAAGTGATAAGACTAATTGAGTCAAATCGTGATTTGAAATCAAATCGGAATGGAGATTGAAATCGTGACTTGAAAAATACAAATCGCAACCAATTGGAAACACGATACTGAAATTGTGATTGACAGAACCTGAAATCGACGGTTACGTGAGAAGCGAAGCCAGACCTTCAACCATAGTGTGAAATCGTCGGAAATTGCGACCAACGGCGGCGATTAGCTCCGACAGAGAGGAGTCGGGAATGAAAATGAAGGTATAGAACGGCAGATTATCCGATAAGTTGATCCAGCAGAGATGAAATTGGATGTGTAGGTCGGCGGCAATCTTCAACAGCGATGAAATTGGAATCGACAACAGCCATGGATAGAAATCGAAGTGATGGTTGAGAATGGCAGGTCTTCAGCAGGTCGGACCATTGATGAAGATCGATTCCAGTATATAATAATAATGAAATAGAAACAAACAAGAAATTAGGTTATAGATCAAATGATCAAACGATTACAAAGTGAAGAAGATAATTCCAGGGCTTAGCCCTTTCTCACTGTTAAGAAACAGGAGACCTAGCCCAACTGGCCAATTTCAAAACAAAACTCTTCTTGCCTTCACTCAACCTTCTAACCCTATTTATAACCTACTAACAATTAACTAGAAATCAATATTACCAAACTACCCTTACAAGATTCTACCATTACTACTAAATACTACCAACATATTTAATATAACTATGATCTCTATCAGTAAGCCTCAAGGCGGACCGAGGCGTAAGTCTCGAAACATTATTAAAAAATAATTAAAATAATAGATACATCTCATAAAAATCACAATTAAAGCAAAAATACTTCAATAACCTAATTTAATAGTATCATGAGATTTGAATATTATAGAAATCCTTTTCTGCTGCGATCATTCTAATGTTTTTATTAACCAAATTTAATTCCTTATCGTTATCTTCATCAATCAAATTAACCTCAGCGCCTTTTTTTTTCCTAGATAATGAGCTCTAACTTCTTCCCTATTTGACTCGCCAACTCCACTAGTATCATCTTCATCAAAACTTGGGTTGACTATCTACTCATCATCCGACAAAACATCCTCGTGAACTATCAAATCCTCGTTATCTTTTAGATTAGTCTTCCTTATAAGATTTTTTCAATTTCTTAGTGTATATAATTTACACCAATATATTCAACTTATCGAATATGAAATCCAAGAGAATGGAAGCTTTCGAAGTCTGGAAGAATGGAAGGGTGAAGTGTGTGTTCGAAGTCTAGGGGGTAATGGATGAAGTGTGTGTTTAAAGTCTTAGAGAAAAGTTGTGTTCTAATTTAATTTAAGTTTGGGTGGCTAGTGTGTTTTCTATCAAATGGGCCAAAATGGTCTAAAATAGGTCAAATATATTATATATTACAGGGAAAAAATAAGGCTTGTTTAGCGAGGCTTAAGCCTCAACGCCTCGCCTCATAGCTTCAGGCCGCCTCATCGCCTCGGACCGCCTCAGATAGACCGAGGCGTAGGTTCCAGCTACCCCCCATGAGGCTAAGCCTCATAAGCTTTTTTCCAGCGCCTCAGCCGAGGCGTAAGCCTCAAGGCGGGCCTCAGAAAGTTTTTTTAAACCATGGGTGCTGCTTATCTTCTAGATACATCATGCTCATAACTGAACATCGTCATGTGAAAAGAATAGGCTGGGTGAATGATCTTGTAGAGGGTTGAAATTTGTTCAGGTCATTTTCTGTAAGGCTGAAACAAGGCAGGTTCTTAGTGCTATAATGTGAAGAAAGTAATGACAAACAAGCCACATACTTAGAATCATGGTTTTCGAAGGGCCTAGGTGCATTCAAGGCACAAATGATGAGATTGGGGTCCAGGCACAAAGCATATAATAAGCAAGGGTATTTTTTAAGCAACGCATGTAGCAAAAAGATACCATTTATAGAGTTCTTAGACATGTTTTAGGTTTGTTTGGCTAGTTTAGGTTGTCTTTGGTTGATTTCAGGTTTGTTTAGGCTAGTGTGATCGTTTCAAACCTGTTTAGATGATTTTTTTGCCGGAACATAGCCGGAAAATATGCTTGAGTGTTTGAAAAGGGGGCTATTGAATCAAGGTAGCAAGATTGCGAGGGTTTTCTATACGCATGTGTCTTTTGTGCTTTTGACAATTGAGTTCTTAGAATAATTTTTGCAAAATTGGGCCCGGTCGCCCACTTTTTTAGAGGCCCAAACTTTTAAATTTTATCTTTTTTATGTGTTATACAGTATACATACACATATATATAATTTATATAAAAAGTATAAACTATCAATGTTTATTATAATTCCTAGTTTTTTTTATGCCCTAGGTTTTTTGATTTTCAGGGCCAACTCAGATAGGTTCAAATAGTTAAAGCTTAAGTATGCTCTATTGATCACCAAAGTAAAGAATTCAGTGTTGAATGTCACAATGTTTGACCATTTGTAGGAGGGTGGTGATACCGTGATAGTTTTTTTTTTTTTTTTTTTTTTTTTTTTTTTTTTTTTTTTTTTTTGAGTAGGTTAGAGTGTTAGACTTCATAAAACAAAACTAAAATTAACTTTGATCTAAATATTCTTCTCCACATTTTTTATTCGTCTCCATTCCTTGAATACGAATTAAGCAACTAACAAAATGTGAAATATTAGGAACGTGCACTACTTAAAAAAATGAATAGTTAGAGACGTGGGATGAATGGCTTTACCCGGTCATGGATAGTCCGCATCAGGTGATGACCCCTGAATGGGTGACCTACTCTTTCTCACTATGTATACCTCTCAATAACCGACTGGTGAGTAAGTAAGAGGGGAGGGGAGGGGAGGGGAGGGGCGGGACGGGCCGAGGCCAGGCCAGGTCTGCATAGCATAACATTTTGTTGACCATTCGCAACTTTTTTTTCCAGGAAAAGCAAATGTCCAGTCATCCATGATCATTGTGGCAAATAGATCATTCTTTTGTCCGAATAACAAAGTATGTGACCTGACCCACATGCGAAAAAGAAAACCTACAACTAAGAAACTCCTCTGGCTCCACCCAGATCAATAAATGATCTAAGTGAAACTTCACCCGAGACCTCTTATAGAAAAGCCAAGGGCTACCATTAGGCTAGAAGTTTTTTGATACACACTAAAGAAACATGCAAAAACAACTGAAATGTTTAGGAAAGTCAACATCTTAAAAGTAAACAATAGAAAAACAAGCAAGAAGCACTAGAACATCCTTAATCATGGTTGTAGAATTCGCTAGATACTAATCAAGTGATTGGATGGAGGGTAGAGATTAATCAGAATTAATAACATCAAAATTTTTATATGTAATTTTTTCAAGATTATATATATAACCACATTTTCTATATAAATTTTATAAACATAGTTCATGTTTATAAATATGTATATAAAACTTACAAATATTACAAATTTTTGCTGGATTTTCAAAAGTCGTTAAAAAACTCACCGAAATTTCAAAGGTCGTCAATTTTTTGCGAAATTTAAAAAGTCTTAAAATATTCATTGTCTTCGGAACTTGAAAATTCATCAGATTCTGTCGCTTTGGCTGCCTAGGTCCTATTTTCTGTCCAACTATTTTGCTGAAATTGAAACGGCCAACGACTGCTTAGCGCCTAGGCGCAGATTAATCGGTCATATAGGCCAATTTTTGCAACATTTAAGTTAATAGAATATAGGGTTGTGTTATTCACACACCCCATTTTTTAAAAATACACCCCTGAGACGGCCCGTACTGCCCAGTACGGCCCGTCTCAGTACTTGGTCAAACATCCACCGCTGACAACCTGTGACAATGATTGGGATCAAGACGGGCCGTACTGTAACAGCAAGTACCAGATCGTCCGGCAAGTCCGTACGGTACGTGTACTTTCTACAGTAACTATGTGTACTTATATGATTGTGAACAGTATTTGTATTAACAGAATCCTAAGTACAAGAAATTGTTGTACGTATTTTCGTATAAACTTAAATACATTAAGTACAACGTACATTTGAAACATATCGGTTGCGATCTGATGTCCACAAATGACAGGAATCAGATGACCGACAAGTCAGTACAAGAACAATGTGAAAACAGGAGGTTTAGTTGAGTCCGACAGTGAGGAAACACAATTCAAACACAATTACAGTACTATTTCAGAATAATGAACTGACAGTGTGTTTGCATGGATGACGATTCACACAAACATATCTGTGAGTTTAGAATTCTGAAATAATGACTGAAAACTAGAAAACAAAAGTCAGAAAGCAAAACCATCGTCGTATTCGTTCGGGTGACGATTCGAACGAATTACGCGCGAAGGTGACGCGATCTGACGAAACGAAAACGAAAACACGACACGAACGAAAGTAATTTAATAAAATAAAATAAATAACATTTTACAATTTTGAAACTCATCAAAATAATTAAATTAAACTCTTTTTATTTAAATCCATTTAAATTACGCGTAATTTTCCGGAAACGTAACGAAAACGCGAACCGAGCAACGAAAACGAACCCGAACACCCTCGGGGTATAAAAACACTTAAATGAGTAAAAACTTCTCATTCTCCACTTCATCTTCCTCACCAAACACCCCATTCCCGGTTTTGAAAACCCTCTCCATTTTCAAACTTCAAACCACCATAACTTTCTCATTTCTCAACGAAATTGAGTGATTCTTTCGCCTAAACGAAGCTCTTGATGCCCTCTACCCAAAAGTACAACAGATCTAAGCCAAGCTTCACTGATTCGCGAGGTAAGAGGCTGTGAAAGTAGCGAAAAATAGGGTTTTCTCACCTTTTTTGTTCTAGCCTTCTTCTAACCGGTCCAGTCCCTTACCCTTTGAACCCTACACCCTTCAACACCATCTATGACCTATCTACACCTTCGAAATCACAAGTCAAGACCAGGTTCGAAAGGGGCCTAGCTACGGCCGAAGCATAGGCCGAATGGCCTTGGCCGAATGGCCTTTGGCCACCGATTGAGTCCCATTCGTCACTACCTATTCGAGCCTTCTTCATTCGCTGGTCAACACCACCATTCGCCACTTAGCTGCCAGCCACCACCTCTGAATGAGCCTCATTCGGCCATTACAAGTCAACAACCCTACTCATTCGGCAACATTGTTATTCGGCCACCTCTTCCATTGCCATCCATGACCAACAATTCTTAGGTGTAGGCTGCTTGTAATCATTTTGATAACCTTGAACAGACTCATATGTTTTGGTGGCTCAAAAGACTTATTCACAAAACCCTAATTGGCCCAAGTCATTCCCAACAGGCCCAACAGTAGGCCCAAGCGCATTCTGGTTGGCCCAGGATGGGCCCAACATCATACTGTCCAGGCCCAGGTGTATCTTGGCCCAAATAAACTGTTCCAGCCCAGTAGCCCTAGTAGGCCCCAAATATTTAACCAAAAACCTTATTGTGGCCCATATTCATTAGGTAACCAAGGACAAATTGGCCCACGATCGATTTCAGCCCAAAGGAACCAGGCCCAGGTTGGCAAAAGCCATATTTTACTTCAGGCCTTGATGGAATCCAAGGGGCCCAGCAAAATCATCTCAAGGCCCACTGTTTTTGGCCCAAGGCCATGATTCTGGCCAACAGCCCAATTTTTTAGGCCCACAGTTGTTTCAGCCCATGTAAGCAAGGCCCAGATTGGCCTATGGACTATTTTGGTGAAGGCCTGAGACAAAACTCATTGGGCCCAGCAAAATCAGTCCGAGGCCCACAGAAACTGATTCAAGGCCTATTTTGAGGCCCTTGTCCTCATTTTGGAGCCACTTTGCTATTAACTTGGCCAACAGCCTACTTCTGGCCCATTTCTGAATCCTACAGCCCATTCTAACTATAGGCCCAACAAATCTTGACTGGGCCCACCTTTGGCCCAACAATTTCCCTTGTGGCCCAATGAAGGCCCATAAAGACACTTGAATTTTAGTCCTTGTAACATTTGGTCGGGCCTTTGTATTCCAACAGCCCATATCATTGGCCCACACATTCCAATAATCCTCACAACCCTCCATTGTTCAAGAACTATTCCAAGGCCCATAGATTTGGGCCCAAGGCCCAACTTGTTACGCAAAGACCCAACAAGTAACTTGGTCACATTGTTCGGTCCATATTCCATGATTAGGCCCACATGGGTTTAATACATTTCATAAGAACAAAACAAGACATGTTAAAAGAATGTTTGCTTAATTAGTTCATAATTATGCAATAAATGTTCAAAACGTACAAGATCATCAAAGACGAGTTGGAAACTAAGCACTAAGTCTTTCATCAAAACAAATGGCTTATAACTAATGACAAGATGATAACTTATAAGGTCATTAACTTGAATCAAACATATGGGACCGAACAGGGATCATGACCAAGTCTTACGCGTGTTAGCCAACTTTAGGGCTAACACATATATCTATACACACAAAACCCTACAAAACTTATACTTACAAGTTTTAACAACGTGAAATCAATACAGGAACGTGAAAACAAACCCAATTACAACACAGAGCGCGTGCATTCTTTTGTTTAAGCTAAGTCAACTCAACAGCTACAAGGTGAGTTCATTGCCCCTTTTCTAACATTTTGTTTTAAAACGCGGGGCTGAGAAGCATGCGTAAACTGTTTTATGTAAATTGTTTACTTGAATGCTTTTATATGTTTACATGTATAACTGTTATCTTAGACTCCTGGTTAGGTAACTGTTATGTATCAAAGAACTATTTCAAAGAACTATTTTCAAAGAACTAAAGACCTCAAACAAAGAACTATTTTCAAAGATCTATTTTCAAAGAACTAACGATCTATTTTCAAAGAACTATTTCAAGAAGGTGTGTTCAAAGAACTAACGATCTATTTTCAAAGAACTATTTCAAGAAGGTGTTGTCAAAGAACTAAAGATCTATTTCAAAGAACTAAGTACAAAGAACTATTTTGAGGAACATCTGGGAAATGCTCAAAGATAACATGTGCCAAAGAACTAAAGAACTAAAGAACTATGGACGGTCTAAAGAACTATGAAAGCCTATATATCAAAAGATGTCCTAGCTAGACTGATTGATTATAGGTCACATGTTTGATGAGGTTTACAGATCTCCTTTACTACTAAGTACCTTGATTGACAGACTAGTCTACTCGAGTTGACCAAAGGCCCCAATCGTTAGGACTTAGATTTTATTGAATGTTTATTTATTGATTTAATTAAGCATTTATAACAAATTCTACAATTGCTGTTTTAATCATATTTGTATGATGAACATATGAAATCAAGAGGGATTTCAAACGATTGCAATTACAGGAACAGAGAACAGAGGGATCATGGGTGTTTAAAGGTGTATGGTAGGTAAAAACGCTTAATTATCATTAACAACACTGTCCTATGCGGATTAGTATGTGGTGGGACGGCGTCTGGGCGGGGTTGTAGCCTTGACCCAGGGGTATGCCCTATATATAAGCATACCGATCTGGATGATACATGTGGTGTTAATGAGGTTAGGGTCTTTACCGAAAGAAGGATTCAAAACATTTTCAAATTTACAAAACTATATGAACTCACCAACTGTCACACCCCGGGCCGGCGGGAACGGATCGGGTTTTCCCGTCGGGCGGAAGGTTCCCGGGGCGCGATATCTTTGAATGATAATCAAATGATCAGATTGTTACATAGCACATGATAATCAAATTAAGAAATGCTAATACATCAATGATATAGAATTACAAGATTAAATTACACTGTATCGTTCATAATTTAATCAAGTAAATCTACCAAAAGAATCAATGTAACTATATCTTGTATATGTACAAGATATACAAAAGATGATTCAATGTTTAGGCACCAAAAACATGCAACACAAAATAAGCTAGGTCTTCTAAAAGTCCTCTAGCTTAAACCTTGCATGTAAGTCTCTACACCTGTTCGTCACCTGAGAAAACATGTATTTAAACAAAGTCAACACTAGGTTGGTGAGTTCATAAGTAAGTTAGTTGAAAACTCTGAATCAAACACATGCATTGTCCCAATGTCTTGTTATGTTGCTTGTATGTGAAATGTTCATATGTTCACTTGATGGCTCCTCAATAGTTATACTTACAAGCACTATGTTATCCTAGTAGTGATGCTTATATATAGGGCATATGTAAGGGAACTAAGCCCTAGCCAACATCCCACCACATCACAACTAGAACTCCACACTACTTGTAATACAACTATTGATTTCCATTCCCATGTCACCTGATTGTCCCATTGTTGATCACCTGTGTTTCCATGAATAGAATAATATAATGATAGCGTTGTAGTTATCAAACCGAAGTATTGACAGCCATTTGTATAGTAAGGATGTTAGATTTAATAAATCTGTTTCCTTGTATTATTCTATTGTCTGTGTGTTAACTGTTATGTTACACTTTTAATTAATTAAAAGTGTTAGTTAACTGTTATCATGTATTGACCAATGCAGTGTATAGAGCCTAAATGGAACCCATTGTAATCCTCACATAATCAGATTCCAATGCCTTCCATTCACCTCTATCCCACCGTGTGATCCCAAGGCCTTTACGGGGATTGTCTCATGTAATTAACAAAGTCGAATAAGAACTAGTCTTATTACATTATGTTAATTATGTGTGATTGGCAGTGATAGTCATGAAGTTACGTTATCATGGTCGCCGTTCACTGTGATTGGCTGTGATAGTCATGAAGTTACGTTATCATGGTCGCCGTTCACTGTAATCCATATGTTCACCATGTAATCCTTAAGCCGTAGTAAGAACAAGTCTTAGTACCCTTAAGTGACGCAGGTGGTGGATAATCAATGCGATCATACTACCTAGTAGTATGTTTTTAGGGTGTTGATCAAATGTTATAAGAAATTGACTTATCACACTTGATCGTTTATGATGTGGAATGATATTCAGAAGATATTTTATCTTCTGTTCATTCATGTGCTGTGAAGTGTCATCATGTTTCACTGTAATAGTTCTCATTGTTTATTTGTATATGAATTGTCTCAATGTTTCGTTCCTGTAGGAATAACTGAGTGTTATAAGATAAATCTTACAACTGTGTTATTCCCATATGTTGATGATTATGAAAGTACATTATCATAATCTCCTGAGTTTCCCTGTTATCTCATGATCATACAAGCATGCATACAATGATAAGCGATAATAAACAATTTAATATTATCAAAATCAAAGTATAAATAACATGTTAAGCAAAACTTTTAAATAAATAAAAGTAAACATGTTTCTCAGCCCCGAGAGTTAAAATCAGTAAAGATTGAAGTAAAAGGGGCATATGAACTCACCTTGTTGTTGTAGGGTTGACTTAGCTTAAAAGAATGAAGACACGCGCTCTTGACTGTTCTTGAAGTTGATTTCACAATCCTGTATTGTTTACACGTTGTATGTAACTTATAAGTGGCTATTATTGTGTTTTGTGCGCGTGTATGTGTTAGCCCAAACTTGGCTAACATTCGTGGGTCTCGGTAGCGATTCGGCCCTTGTTTGATGTTTATTAACTTCCTACCCTATGATTTTAATGCCTTAAGTTCGTTATTTAATCAAAATCGTAAATTATCACTTGAATTTCCTTGATAAAGATTTTGTGAATAAATCCAAGTCATTCATATGACTTGATTTACTATTTAAAGTTGTCTTGTTATCACGATCACACTTGATTTATATTGTAGTCTCATAATTTTTATCTTAATGTGTTAGATTGTCTCGTTACACATAGACCGGAATTAGTTGGGCCGAATACTATTGGGCCTAAATGTCCATATTAGGCCTTAAAACAAAATGGTTAGGGATGTGTTGTGTGTTGGGCCTTGGTGGTCGATCCAATAGTTTCTTGGGTCAAGTAGATCATATGTGTTGAATTAAGTAGACTTGGCTGTTATTGGGTCGACTATTGGGCTAGGAAGTTGAGCTGATTTTATTTTGTGGCCAATTAAAGTTGTGGGCTTTTTTTTCTAGATATTGGGCCCATGAATTCCGATCAATTGGAAGGTGACCGTAGCACACATGCACTGGGCCGAATTTAATAGGCTGTTGGGCCTATATTTGAACATGATTATTCATAACCGGCTACAAGAATTAGAAGGTTCATGGGCCCAGGCGTTGGGTTGGCCAACTGTTGGGCCATAGCAAAGTTGATCACGATTAGTGGAGCTGGTCTGGATATTAAGTTCTGGCCAACTAGATGGGTTGAAATAATTGTGGTTGTCGAACATAAGGCCCAAAACAATAGAATTTGATCAAAGGGTTTTCCGGCAGAAACAACCGGCCAAGGTTCGTGACATTTAGCATCAGCAAGGTTCGGTGGTTTCCAGCCTCAAGGAGGTTCGGTGCTAAGAGAGATCGCACCAAGGTTCGTCCCTGGAATAAAGGGTTCGGGGTGACTGCATGCAAATGGTTCGTGATGATGCTAGCCGTGAGGGTTTGTCAAGGGTTCGTGGCTTCACTGGTCACCAGGTTCGTCACATTGCATGGGTTCGTGAGTCACTGGATGGTTCAGTGAGGATGCCATGGTTCGCACATGGTTCGTGGGTCTGATGAAGCAGCAGGGTTCGGCTGAGAGGCTCCAAAGGTTCGGCCAACACGCCTTCACTCCTCCCCGACGAACCTGACCTGTAACTATCATCATCTCCATCGAACCCCATGTTCCAGAACTACCAATGCGCCATGGTAACCCAGACCAACCATCGAAGGTGTGTGTGAGGTCCGAAAGAAGAGTGGGAAACCGGTTGCACATGTAGGTCGACAAAAGGGTTTAGAAAACCCTATTTTCAGTGATTTTGCAAGCCTCATACCTCCGATTTCAGTGGATAAATCTTTAGATCCGTTGTACTTTCACGTAGAGGACATCGAGGGCTTCGCGTGGGCGCAAGAATCACTCAAATCGGATGAGAAATGAGGAAGTTATGATGTTTTGAAGGTGTAACAATGGTGGAAGAGAGGGTAGCCGGAAATCTAGAGAGAGAAGGAGGTGTGTGGGTGAAAAATGAGATAAAAGACTCACTTAGGGTTTTTTATATTACGCGGGGTGTTCGGGTCCGTTTCGGTTGCTCGGTTCGTTAATTCGTCACGTATCCGGAAAATTACGCGTAATTAATAATAAATAAATAAAAATGTTATTTTAATTAATTTGATGAGTTTCAAAATTGTAAAATGTTAATTATTTTATTTAATTAAATTTAAGTTCGTTTCGCGTCGTAATTCGTTTTCGTTTCGTCGAATCGCGTCACCATCGCGCGTATTCGTTCGAATCGTCATTCGAACGAACACGACAATGATTTTGCTTTCCGACTTTTGTTTTCTACTTTCCAGTCATCATTTCAGAACGTTAAACTCACAGATATGTTTGTGTGAATCGTCACCCACGCAAACACACTGTCAGTTCGTTATTCTGAAACGACACTGCAGTTTATGTTTAAATTGTGTTTCCTCACTGTCGGACTCAACTAAACATCCTGTTTTCATCTTGTTTTCACATTGAATTGTCGGCCATCTGATTCCTGTCATCTATGGACATCAGATCGCAACCGATTTGTTTTCTGAATAATGTTTGAATACCGTTGTTTCTCATGATTTGTTGTGTTAACTGTCATTAAGTTTTCACTTAATAAACACAACTAATGTTTCAAATGTATGTTGTACTTAATGTATTTAAGTTTACACGAAAATACGTACAACTGTTCTTGTATTTAGAATCCTGTTAATACAAGCACTGTTTACAATCGTATATGTACACATAGTTACTGTGGAAAGTACACGTACCGTACGGACTTGCCGGGCGGTCAGGTACTAGTTGTCACAGTCTCCCCTTGTTAAAGAAATTTCGTCCCGAAATTTTAGCATAAAGATCGGTCTTTACTTCTCGAACAGGTGGGGATACTTGACTTTCATGTTATCCTCGCGTTCCCAAGTAAATTCTGGTCCACGCTTGGAGTTCCATCGAACCTTTACAATAGGGATACGGCTACGCTTCAGTTTCTTAACTTCACGTTCCATAATCTCTACAGGTTCTTCAATGAATTGTAGTTGCTCATCAACTTGTATTTCTTCCAATGGTATGATCAATGACTCGTCTGTTAAGCACCTCTTGAGGTTTGATACATGAAACACATCGTGTACTCCACTGAGTTCATTAGGGAGCCTGAGTCTGTATGCCACAGGACCTATGCGTTGAGTAATCTCAAACGGTCCAACATACCTAGGTGCTAGTTTGCCTTTAGCCCCAAAACGAACTACGCCTTTCCATGGGGACACTTTCAACATGACTCGGTCACCCACATCGAATTCCAAAGGCTTGCGCCGTTTGTCTGCGTAACTCTTTTGGCGGCTACGTGTTGCTTGTAATCGTTGTTGTATCTGGGCAATCTTATCAGTAGTTTCCTGAATAAGTTCAGGCCCAGTTATTCTATTGTCTCCCACTTCGGTCCAACAAATTGGAGACCGACATTTTCTACCATAGAGTGCTTCAAAAGGAGCACAACCAATGCTGCTGTGGTAGCTATTGTTGTAGGAGAACTCAATAAGAGGTAAGTGTGTGTCCCAACTTCCACCGAAATCTAGGATGCATGTTCTCAACATATCCTCTAGGGTTTGAATGGTGCGCTCGCTTTGCCCATCCGTTTGTGGATGATAAGCAGTGCTCAAGTTAACACTTGTCCCTAAGGATTGTTGCAATGATTGCCAGAACCGCGAAGTAAATCGACTGTCCCGGTCTGAAATAATAGATAATGGCACACCGTGTCTCACTACTATTTCATCAATGTATAGTCTTGCTAACTTCTCCATCTTGTACGTTTCTCTGATCGGTAAGAAATGTGCGGACTTGGTCAATCGATCAATGATGACCCAAATAGAATCATATCCGCTAGAAGTGCGGGGTAGCTTGGTAATGAAATCCATAGCTATTTGTTCCCACTTCCATTGTGGTATCTCTGGTTGTTCCAGCAAACCCGAAGGTTTCTGGTGTTCAGCTTTGACTTTTGCACACGTGAGGCATTTGCCAACATAAGTGGCAATGTCTTTCTTCATGCCCGGCCACCAATAAAACGACCTAAGATCTTGGTACATCTTATCGGCACCAGGATGAACTGAATAACGTGTCTTGTGTGCCTCGTCAAAAATGAGTGTTCGAAGTTCATCTACTGCTGGAATCCAAACACGATCCAGATAATAGATAACTCCATCTTCTTTTGTCTTGAAGTGTTTCTCGGCTCCACAATCGAGCTCGCGTTTCAGATTGTCTCTTGCCACTGCTTCTTGTTGTGCTTGTAAAATGTGATCTCTCAGACTCGTTTGCACAGTCATTCCCATTGCGCGAACGCGTAAGGGTTTGACTCTTTCTTTTCGGCTCAAAGCATCTGCGACAACATTTGCTTTGCCCGGATGGTATTTGATCACACAATCGTAATCGTTCAGGAGTTCAACCCAACGTCTCTGTCTCATGTTAAGCTCCTTCTGATCAAATATGTGTTGTAGGCTCTTGTGATCTGTGAAGATAGTGCATTTGGTACCATACAGGTAGTGTCTCCAAATCTTTAATGCAAATACAACAGCTCCCAGTTCAAGATCGTGTGTCGTGTAATTCTTCTCGTGTATCTTCAGCTGTCGTGAGGCGTAAGCAATGACTTTGTCTCGTTGCTTCAACACACATCCGAGTCCCTGATGGGAAGCATCACAATAAACTACAAAGTCATCATTGCCTTCTGGGAGTGTTAAGATTGGAGCATTGCACAATCTTTGTTTCAGTGTCTGGAATGCCTCTTCTTGTTTCTGAGTCCACACAAAAGGTTCAGACTTCTGTGTGAGCTTGGTGAGAGGCAAGGCTATTTTAGAGAAATTCGAGATGAACCTCCTGTAATAACCTGCCAATCCCAAGAATGATCGGATCTCCGTTGGTGTCGTAGGCACATCCCAGTTCTTGATTGCTTCTATCTTGGCAGGATCCACGTGAATACCAGCACTGTTAATCACATGACCCAAGAACTGAACTTCTCTTAACCAAAATTCACACTTAGAGAATTTGGCATAGAGTTGTTCTTCTTTCAGAAGCTCCAAAACTGTCTTGAGGTGTTGTTCGTGTTCCTTCTCGTTCTTTGAATAAATCAGTATATCGTCAATAAAGACAATAACAAACTGATCAAGATACGGTTTGCACACCCGGTTCATCAAATCCATGAACACAGCCGGTGCGTTCGTCAAACCGAATGGCATCACCATGAATTCGTAATGACCATATCGGGTACGAAAGGCCGTCTTTGGTATGTCTTCTTCTTGAATCCGGAGCTGATGATAGCCTGATCTCAGGTCTATCTTTGAAAAGTACTGTGCTCCCTGTAACTGATCAAACAAATCATCAATCCTCGGTAACGGGTACCGATTCTTGATGGTGAGTTTGTTGAGTTCTCGATAGTCAATGCACATTCTGAAAGTTCCATCCTTCTTTTTGACAAAAAGAACCGGAGCTCCCCACGGGGAAAAGCTCGGTCGGATGAATCCTTTATCGAGAAGTTCTTGTAACTGATTAGACAACTCCTGCATCACAGATGGTGCAAGTCTATAAGGAGACTTAGCTACCGGAGTTGCTCCTGGAGTCAAATCAATTCGAAACTGCACCGATCTCTCGGGTGGCAGTCCCGGTAAGTCATCCGGAAAGACTTCTGCAAAATCTCTCACGACTGGTACATCCTGAATCTTGATCGTCTTCTTGTCTTTCTGAATCACGTGAGCTAGAAATGCAACGCATTGTTTTCGTAAACACTTGCGAGCCTTCATGCACGATATTATCTTGACAATGCGTTTTGCTTGGTCTCCACGAATCTCCAAGACCTCATTGTTCTCCATAGGAATGCGTAGTAGTTTATCGGAACAGATGAACTCGACTCTGTTAAGAGATAGCCAGTCCATCCCGATAATGATGTCGAAACTGCCCAGCTCCATCGGTATCAAGTCGATGGAAAATGTATGATCACCAAGTGTTAGTGAGCAATTCCTAAATATAGTGTCTACTGTGATTTGTTTGCCTTTTGCTATCTCAATAGTATAAGGGGAGTCTAACAGTTCCTTATCATAATTAAGATGGCATGCAAAGTCGGATGAGATAAAACTCTGATCCGCACCAGTATCAAACAGTATAGATGCATATGAGTCTGATAAGAGAAATGTACCCGTGACCACATTCGGGTCTTGACGAGCAGCAGCAGCTCCTATCTGAAAGGCTCTTCCTCTTGGTGCTTGAGCCCCTTGTTGGTTTCTCCTAGGACAATCCCGAGAGAAATGTCCTGGTTCGCCACAGTTGTAGCAAGACCTAGGATCTGCAGCAGCAGCTGTAGTAGCTGCGTTGTTGTTTCTGTTTTGAGCTCCCGTGCTCCTGTAGCGGTTTGCCCAGTGGCCAAACTTTCCACAATTTGTGCATTGCATGCACTGAGTGTTTGGTGCGTGATGATACTGGCAAGTGTTGCACGAAGGTGCTGCCAGTGTAGGGCTTTCTGACTTGTAGTGGTGGTGGCTGGTTAAGCATTGGAGCTTGAGTAGTGTCAAGGTAGCTAACTCATGAAATCTTGTGATGGTGGTGGCAGTAAAGCTGGCGGTGGTCTTCTTGGCGGCATTCTGATCATAACCGAAAGAAAATCGGCTAGTGCAGTAATCAGAGGCAGAAGACATATGCAAATAGAATCCTATATCATAAGAACTCTACATGAGGGTCCCTAGGTTATAGTATAGGCCAAACCGTTTAAGTAATATGACCTATATTTCTCTATAACCATGGCTCTGATACCAATCTGTCACACCCCGGGCCGGCGGGAACGGATCGGGTTTTCCCGTCGGGCGGAAGGTTCCCGGGGCGCGATATCTTTGAATGATAATCAAATGATCAGATTGTTACATAGCACATGATAATCAAATTAAGAAATGCTAATACATCAATGATATAGAATTACAAGATTAAATTACACTGTATCGTTCATAATTTAATCAAGTAAATCTACCAAAAGAATCAATGTAACTATATCTTGTATATGTACAAGATATACAAAAGATGATTCAATGTTTAGGCACCAAAAACATGCAACACAAAATAAGCTAGGTCTTCTAAAAGTCCTCTAGCTTAAACCTTGCATGTAAGTCTCTACACCTGTTCGTCACCTGAGAAAACATGTATTTAAACAAAGTCAACACTAGGTTGGTGAGTTCATAAGTAAGTTAGTTGAAAACTCTGAATCAAACACATGCATTGTCCCAATGTCTTGTTATGTTGCTTGTATGTGAAATGTTCATATGTTCACTTGATGGCTCCTCAATAGTTATACTTACAAGCACTATGTTATCCTAGTAGTGATGCTTATATATAGGGCATATGTAAGGGAACTAAGCCCTAGCCAACATCCCACCACATCACAACTAGAACTCCACACTACTTGTAATACAACTATTGATTTCCATTCCCATGTCACCTGATTGTCCCATTGTTGATCACCTGTGTTTCCATGAATAGAATAATATAATGATAGCGTTGTAGTTATCAAACCGAAGTATTGACAGCCATTTGTATAGTAAGGATGTTAGATTTAATAAATCTGTTTCCTTGTATTATTCTATTGTCTGTGTGTTAACTGTTATGTTACACTTTTAATTAATTAAAAGTGTTAGTTAACTGTTATCATGTATTGACCAATGCAGTGTATAGAGCCTAAATGGAACCCATTGTAATCCTCACATAATCAGATTCCAATGCCTTCCATTCACCTCTATCCCACCGTGTGATCCCAAGGCCTTTACGGGGATTGTCTCATGTAATTAACAAAGTCGAATAAGAACTAGTCTTATTACATTATGTTAATTATGTGTGATTGGCAGTGATAGTCATGAAGTTACGTTATCATGGTCGCCGTTCACTGTGATTGGCTGTGATAGTCATGAAGTTACGTTATCATGGTCGCCGTTCACTGTAATCCATATGTTCACCATGTAATCCTTAAGCCGTAGTAAGAACAAGTCTTAGTACCCTTAAGTGACGCAGGTGGTGGATAATCAATGCGATCATACTACCTAGTAGTATGTTTTTAGGGTGTTGATCAAATGTTATAAGAAATTGACTTATCACACTTGATCGTTTATGATGTGGAATGATATTCAGAAGATATTTTATCTTCTGTTCATTCATGTGCTGTGAAGTGTCACCATGTTTCACTGTAATAGTTCTCATTGTTTATTTGTATATGAATTGTCTCAATGTTTCGTTCCTGTAGGAATAACTGAGTGTTATAAGATAAATCTTACAACTGTGTTATTCCCATATGTTGATGATTATGAAAGTACATTATCATAATCTCCTGAGTTTCCCTGTTATCTCATGATCATACAAGCATGCATACAATGATAAGCGATAATAAACAATTTAATATTATCAAAATCAAAGTATAAATAACATGTTAAGCAAAACTTTTAAATAAATAAAAGTAAACATGTTTCTCAGCCCCGAGAGTTAAAATCAGTAAAGATTGAAGTAAAAGGGGCATATGAACTCACCTTGTTGTTGTAGGGTTGACTTAGCTTAAAAGAATGAAGACACGCGCTCTTGACTGTTCTTGAAGTTGATTTCACAATCCTGTATTGTTTACACGTTGTATGTAACTTATAAGTGGCTATTATTGTGTTTTGTGCGCGTGTATGTGTTAGCCCAAACTTGGCTAACATTCGTGGGTCTCGGTAGCGATTCGGCCCTTGTTTGATGTTTATTAACTTCCTACCCTATGATTTTAATGCCTTAAGTTCGTTATTTAATCAAAATCGTAAATTATCACTTGAATTTCCGTGATAAAGATTTTGTGAATAAATCCAAGTCATTCATATGACTTGATTTACTATTTAAAGTTGTCTTGTTATCACGATCACACTTGATTTATATTGTAGTCTCATAATTTTTATCTTAATGTGTTAGATTGTCTCGTTACACATAGACCGGAATTAGTTGGGCCGAATACTATTGGGCCTAAATGTCCATATTAGGCCTTAAAACAAAATGGTTAGGGATGTGTTGTGTGTTGGGCCTTGGTGGTCGATCCAATAGTTTCTTGGGTCAAGTAGATCATATGTGTTGAATTAAGTAGACTTGGCTGTTATTGGGTCGACTATTGGGCTAGGAAGTTGAGCTGATTTTATTTTGTGGCCAATTAAAGTTGTGGGCTTTTTTTTCTAGATATTGGGCCCATGAATTCCGATCAATTGGAAGGTGACCGTAGCACACATGCACTGGGCCGAATTTAATAGGCTGTTGGGCCTATATTTGAACATGATTATTCATAACCGGCTACAAGAATTAGAAGGTTCATGGGCCCAGGCGTTGGGTTGGCCAACTGTTGGGCCATAGCAAAGTTGATCACGATTAGTGGAGCTGGTCTGGATATTAAGTTCTGGCCAACTAGATGGGTTGAAATAATTGTGGTTGTCGAACATAAGGCCCAAAACAATAGAATTTGATCAAAGGGTTTTCCGGCAGAAACAACCGGCCAAGGTTCGTGACATTTAGCATCAGCAAGGTTCGGTGGTTTCCAGCCTCAAGGAGGTTCGGTGCTAAGAGAGATCGCACCAAGGTTCGTCCCTGGAATAAAGGGTTCGGGGTGACTGCATGCAAATGGTTCGTGATGATGCTAGCCGTGAGGGTTTGTCAAGGGTTCGTGGCTTCACTGGTCACCAGGTTCGTCACATTGCATGGGTTCGTGAGTCACTGGATGGTTCAGTGAGGATGCCATGGTTCGCACATGGTTCGTGGGTCTGATGAAGCAGCAGGGTTCGGTTGAGAGGCTCCAAAGGTTCGGCCAACACGCCTTCACTCCTCCCCGACGAACCTGACCTGTAACTATCATCATCTCCATCGAACCCCATGTTCCAGAACTACCAATGCGCCATGGTAACCCAGACCAACCATCGAAGGTGTGTGTGAGGTCCGAAAGAAGAGTGGGAAACCGGTTGCACATGTAGGTCGACAAAAGGGTTTAGAAAACCCTATTTTCAGTGATTTTGCAAGCCTCATACCTCCGATTTCAGTGGATAAATCTTTAGATCCGTTGTACTTTCACGTAGAGGACATCGAGGGCTTCGCGTGGGCGCAAGAATCACTCAAATCGGATGAGAAATGAGGAAGTTATGGTGTTTTGAAGGTGTAACAATGGTGGAAGAGAGGGTAGCCGGAAATCTAGAGAGAGAAGGAGGTGTGTGGGTGAAAAATGAGATAAAAGACTCACTTAGGGTTTTTTATATTACGCGGGGTGTTCGGGTCCGTTTCGGTTGCTCGGTTCGTTAATTCGTCACGTATCCGGAAAATTACGCGTAATTAATAATAAATAAATAAAAATGTTATTTTAATTAATTTGATGAGTTTCAAAATTGTAAAATGTTAATTATTTTATTTAATTAAATTTAAGTTCGTTTCGCGTCGTAATTCGTTTTCGTTTCGTCGAATCGCGTCACCATCGCGCGTATTCGTTCGAATCGTCATTCGAACGAACACGACAATGATTTTGCTTTCCGACTTTTGTTTTCTACTTTCCAGTCATCATTTCAGAACGTTAAACTCACAGATATGTTTGTGTGAATCGTCACCCACGCAAACACACTGTCAGTTCGTTATTCTGAAACGACACTGCAGTTTATGTTTAAATTGTGTTTCCTCACTGTCGGACTCAACTAAACATCCTGTTTTCATCTTGTTTTCACATTGAATTGTCGGCCATCTGATTCCTGTCATCTATGGACATCAGATCGCAACCGATTTGTTTTCTGAATAATGTTTGAATACCGTTGTTTCTCATGATTTGTTGTGTTAACTGTCATTAAGTTTTCACTTAATAAACACAACTAATGTTTCAAATGTATGTTGTACTTAATGTATTTAAGTTTACACGAAAATACGTACAACTGTTCTTGTATTTAGAATCCTGTTAATACAAGCACTGTTTACAATCGTATATGTACACATAGTTACTGTGGAAAGTACACGTACCGTACGGACTTGCCGGGCGGTCAGGTACTAGTTGTCACAGTCTCCCCTTGTTAAAGAAATTTCGTCCCGAAATTTTAGCATAAAGATCGGTCTTTACTTCTCGAACAGGTGGGGATACTTGACTTTCATGTTATCCTCGCGTTCCCAAGTAAATTCTGGTCCACGCTTGGAGTTCCATCGAACCTTTACAATAGGGATACGGCTACGCTTCAGTTTCTTAACTTCACGTTCCATAATCTCTACAGGTTCTTCAATGAATTGTAGTTGCTCATCAACTTGTATTTCTTCCAATGGTATGATCAATGACTCGTCTGTTAAGCACCTCTTGAGGTTTGATACATGAAACACATCGTGTACTCCACTGAGTTCATTAGGGAGCCTGAGTCTGTATGCCACAGGACCTATGCGTTGAGTAATCTCAAACGGTCCAACATACCTAGGTGCTAGTTTGCCTTTAGCCCCAAAACGAACTACGCCTTTCCATGGGGACACTTTCAACATGACTCGGTCACCCACATCGAATTCCAAAGGCTTGCGCCGTTTGTCTGCGTAACTCTTTTGGCGGCTACGTGTTGCTTGTAATCGTTGTTGTATCTGGGCAATCTTATCAGTAGTTTCCTGAATAAGTTCAGGCCCAGTTATTCTATTGTCTCCCACTTCGGTCCAACAAATTGGAGACCGACATTTTCTACCATAGAGTGCTTCAAAAGGAGCACAACCAATGCTGCTGTGGTAGCTATTGTTGTAGGAGAACTCAATAAGAGGTAAGTGTGTGTCCCAACTTCCACCGAAATCTAGGATGCATGTTCTCAACATATCCTCTAGGGTTTGAATGGTGCGCTCGCTTTGCCCATCCGTTTGTGGATGATAAGCAGTGCTCAAGTTAACACTTGTCCCTAAGGATTGTTGCAATGATTGCCAGAACCGCGAAGTAAATCGACTGTCCCGGTCTGAAATAATAGATAATGGCACACCGTGTCTCACTACTATTTCATCAATGTATAGTCTTGCTAACTTCTCCATCTTGTACGTTTCTCTGATCGGTAAGAAATGTGCGGACTTGGTCAATCGATCAATGATGACCCAAATAGAATCATATCCGCTAGAAGTGCGGGGTAGCTTGGTAATGAAATCCATAGCTATTTGTTCCCACTTCCATTGTGGTATCTCTGGTTGTTCCAGCAAACCCGAAGGTTTCTGGTGTTCAGCTTTGACTTTTGCACACGTGAGGCATTTGCCAACATAAGTGGCAATGTCTTTCTTCATGCCCGGCCACCAATAAAACGACCTAAGATCTTGGTACATCTTATCGGCACCAGGATGAACTGAATAACGTGTCTTGTGTGCCTCGTCAAAAATGAGTGTTCGAAGTTCATCTACTGCTGGAATCCAAACACGATCCAGATAATAGATAACTCCATCTTCTTTTGTCTTGAAGTGTTTCTCGGCTCCACAATCGAGCTCGCGTTTCAGATTGTCTCTTGCCACTGCTTCTTGTTGTGCTTGTAAAATGTGATCTCTCAGACTCGTTTGCACAGTCATTCCCATTGCGCGAACGCGTAAGGGTTTGACTCTTTCTTTTCGGCTCAAAGCATCTGCGACAACATTTGCTTTGCCCGGATGGTATTTGATCACACAATCGTAATCGTTCAGGAGTTCAACCCAACGTCTCTGTCTCATGTTAAGCTCCTTCTGATCAAATATGTGTTGTAGGCTCTTGTGATCTGTGAAGATAGTGCATTTGGTACCATACAGGTAGTGTCTCCAAATCTTTAATGCAAATACAACAGCTCCCAGTTCAAGATCGTGTGTCGTGTAATTCTTCTCGTGTATCTTCAGCTGTCGTGAGGCGTAAGCAATGACTTTGTCTCGTTGCTTCAACACACATCCGAGTCCCTGATGGGAAGCATCACAATAAACTACAAAGTCATCATTGCCTTCTGGGAGTGTTAAGATTGGAGCATTGCACAATCTTTGTTTCAGTGTCTGGAATGCCTCTTCTTGTTTCTGAGTCCACACAAAAGGTTCAGACTTCTGTGTGAGCTTGGTGAGAGGCAAGGCTATTTTAGAGAAATTCGAGATGAACCTCCTGTAATAACCTGCCAATCCCAAGAATGATCGGATCTCCGTTGGTGTCGTAGGCACATCCCAGTTCTTGATTGCTTCTATCTTGGCAGGATCCACGTGAATACCAGCACTGTTAATCACATGACCCAAGAACTGAACTTCTCTTAACCAAAATTCACACTTAGAGAATTTGGCATAGAGTTGTTCTTCTTTCAGAAGCTCCAAAACTGTCTTGAGGTGTTGTTCGTGTTCCTTCTCGTTCTTTGAATAAATCAGTATATCGTCAATAAAGACAATAACAAACTGATCAAGATACGGTTTGCACACCCGGTTCATCAAATCCATGAACACAGCCGGTGCGTTCGTCAAACCGAATGGCATCACCATGAATTCGTAATGACCATATCGGGTACGAAAGGCCGTCTTTGGTATGTCTTCTTCTTGAATCCGGAGCTGATGATAGCCTGATCTCAGGTCTATCTTTGAAAAGTACTGTGCTCCCTGTAACTGATCAAACAAATCATCAATCCTCGGTAACGGGTACCGATTCTTGATGGTGAGTTTGTTGAGTTCTCGATAGTCAATGCACATTCTGAAAGTTCCATCCTTCTTTTTGACAAAAAGAACCGGAGCTCCCCACGGGGAAAAGCTCGGTCGGATGAATCCTTTATCGAGAAGTTCTTGTAACTGATTAGACAACTCCTGCATCACAGATGGTGCAAGTCTATAAGGAGACTTAGCTACCGGAGTTGCTCCTGGAGTCAAATCAATTCGAAACTGCACCGATCTCTCGGGTGGCAGTCCCGGTAAGTCATCCGGAAAGACTTCTGCAAAATCTCTCACGACTGGTACATCCTGAATCTTGATCGTCTTCTTGTCTTTCTGAATCACGTGAGCTAGAAATGCAACGCATTGTTTTCGTAAACACTTGCGAGCCTTCATGCACGATATTATCTTGACAATGCGTTTTGCTTGGTCTCCACGAATCTCCAAGACCTCATTGTTCTCCATAGGAATGCGTAGTAGTTTATCGGAACAGATGAACTCGACTCTGTTAAGAGATAGCCAGTCCATCCCGATAATGATGTCGAAACTGCCCAGCTCCATCGGTATCAAGTCGATGGAAAATGTATGATCACCAAGTGTTAGTGAGCAATTCCTAAATATAGTGTCTACTGTGATTTGTTTGCCTTTTGCTATCTCAATAGTATAAGGGGAGTCTAACAGTTCCTTATCATAATTAAGATGGCATGCAAAGTCGGATGAGATAAAACTCTGATCCGCACCAGTATCAAACAGTATAGATGCATATGAGTCTGATAAGAGAAATGTACCCGTGACCACATTCGGGTCTTGACGAGCAGCAGCAGCTCCTATCTGAAAGGCTCTTCCTCTTGGTGCTTGAGCCCCTTGTTGGTTTCTCCTAGGACAATCCCGAGAGAAATGTCCTGGTTCGCCACAGTTGTAGCAAGACCTAGGATCTGCAGCAGCAGCTGTAGTAGCTGCGTTGTTGTTTCTGTTTTGAGCTCCCGTGCTCCTGTAGCGGTTTGCCCAGTGGCCAAACTTTCCACAATTTGTGCATTGCATGCACTGAGTGTTTGGTGCGTGATGATACTGGCAAGTGTTGCACGAAGGTGCTGCCAGTGTAGGGCTTTCTGACTTGTAGTGGTGGTGGCTGGTTAAGCATTGGAGCTTGAGTAGTGTCAAGGTAGCTAACTCATGAAATCTTGTGATGGTGGTGGCAGTAAAGCTGGCGGTGGTCTTCTTGGCGGCATTCTGATCATAACCGAAAGAAAATCGGCTAGTGCAGTAATCAGAGGCAGAAGACATATGCAAATAGAATCCTATATCATAAGAACTCTACATGAGGGTCCCTAGGTTATAGTATAGGCCAAACCGTTTAAGTAATATGACCTATATTTCTCTATAACCATGGCTCTGATACCAATCTGTCACACCCCGGGCCGGCGGGAACGGATCGGGTTTTCCCGTCGGGCGGAAGGTTCCCGGGGCGCGATATCTTTGAATGATAATCAAATGATCAGATTGTTACATAGCACATGATAATCAAATTAAGAAATGCTAATACATCAATGATATAGAATTACAAGATTAAATTACACTGTATCGTTCATAATTTAATCAAGTAAATCTACCAAAAGAATCAATGTAACTATATCTTGTATATGTACAAGATATACAAAAGATGATTCAATGTTTAGGCACCAAAAACATGCAACACAAAATAAGCTAGGTCTTCTAAAAGTCCTCTAGCTTAAACCTTGCATGTAAGTCTCTACACCTGTTCGTCACCTGAGAAAACATGTATTTAAACAAAGTCAACACTAGGTTGGTGAGTTCATAAGTAAGTTAGTTGAAAACTCTGAATCAAACACATGCATTGTCCCAATGTCTTGTTATGTTGCTTGTATGTGAAATGTTCATATGTTCACTTGATGGCTCCTCAATAGTTATACTTACAAGCACTATGTTATCCTAGTAGTGATGCTTATATATAGGGCATATGTAAGGGAACTAAGCCCTAGCCAACATCCCACCACATCACAACTAGAACTCCACACTACTTGTAATACAACTATTGATTTCCATTCCCATGTCACCTGATTGTCCCATTGTTGATCACCTGTGTTTCCATGAATAGAATAATATAATGATAGCGTTGTAGTTATCAAACCGAAGTATTGACAGCCATTTGTATAGTAAGGATGTTAGATTTAATAAATCTGTTTCCTTGTATTATTCTATTGTCTGTGTGTTAACTGTTATGTTACACTTTTAATTAATTAAAAGTGTTAGTTAACTGTTATCATGTATTGACCAATGCAGTGTATAGAGCCTAAATGGAACCCATTGTAATCCTCACATAATCAGATTCCAATGCCTTCCATTCACCTCTATCCCACCGTGTGATCCCAAGGCCTTTACGGGGATTGTCTCATGTAATTAACAAAGTCGAATAAGAACTAGTCTTATTACATTATGTTAATTATGTGTGATTGGCAGTGATAGTCATGAAGTTACGTTATCATGGTCGCCGTTCACTGTGATTGGCTGTGATAGTCATGAAGTTACGTTATCATGGTCGCCGTTCACTGTAATCCATATGTTCACCATGTAATCCTTAAGCCGTAGTAAGAACAAGTCTTAGTACCCTTAAGTGACGCAGGTGGTGGATAATCAATGCGATCATACTACCTAGTAGTATGCTTTTAGGGTGTTGATCAAATGTTATAAGAAATTGACTTATCACACTTGATCGTTTATGATGTGGAATGATATTCAGAAGATATTTTATCTTCTGTTCATTCATGTGCTGTGAAGTGTCACCATGTTTCACTGTAATAGTTCTCATTGTTTATTTGTATATGAATTGTCTCAATGTTTCGTTCCTGTAGGAATAACTGAGTGTTATAAGATAAATCTTACAACTGTGTTATTCCCATATGTTGATGATTATGAAAGTACATTATCATAATCTCCTGAGTTTCCCTGTTATCTCATGATCATACAAGCATGCATACAATGATAAGCGATAATAAACAATTTAATATTATCAAAATCAAAGTATAAATAACATGTTAAGCAAAACTTTTAAATAAATAAAAGTAAACATGTTTCTCAGCCCCGAGAGTTAAAATCAGTAAAGATTGAAGTAAAAGGGGCATATGAACTCACCTTGTTGTTGTAGGGTTGACTTAGCTTAAAAGAATGAAGACACGCGCTCTTGACTGTTCTTGAAGTTGATTTCACAATCCTGTATTGTTTACACGTTGTATGTAACTTATAAGTGGCTATTATTGTGTTTTGTGCGCGTGTATGTGTTAGCCCAAACTTGGCTAACATTCGTGGGTCTCGGTAGCGATTCGGCCCTTGTTTGATGTTTATTAACTTCCTACCCTATGATTTTAATGCCTTAAGTTCGTTATTTAATCAAAATCGTAAATTATCACTTGAATTTCCTTGATAAAGATTTTGTGAATAAATCCAAGTCATTCATATGACTTGATTTACTATTTAAAGTTGTCTTGTTATCACGATCACACTTGATTTATATTGTAGTCTCATAATTTTTATCTTAATGTGTTAGATTGTCTCGTTACACATAGACCGGAATTAGTTGGGCCGAATACTATTGGGCCTAAATGTCCATATTAGGCCTTAAAACAAAATGGTTAGGGATGTGTTGTGTGTTGGGCCTTGGTGGTCGATCCAATAGTTTCTTGGGTCAAGTAGATCATATGTGTTGAATTAAGTAGACTTGGCTGTTATTGGGTCGACTATTGGGCTAGGAAGTTGAGCTGATTTTATTTTGTGGCCAATTAAAGTTGTGGGCTTTTTTTTCTAGATATTGGGCCCATGAATTCCGATCAATTGGAAGGTGACCGTAGCACACATGCACTGGGCCGAATTTAATAGGCTGTTGGGCCTATATTTGAACATGATTATTCATAACCGGCTACAAGAATTAGAAGGTTCATGGGCCCAGGCGTTGGGTTGGCCAACTGTTGGGCCATAGCAAAGTTGATCATGATTAGTGGAGCTGGTCTGGATATTAAGTTCTGGCCAACTAGATGGGTTGAAATAATTGTGGTTGTCGAACATAAGGCCCAAAACAATAGAATTTGATCAAAGGGTTTTCCGGCAGAAACAACCGACCAAGGTTCGTGACATTTAGCATCAGCAAGGTTCGGTGGTTTCCAGCCTCAAGGAGGTTCGGTGCTAAGAGAGATCGCACCAAGGTTCGTCCCTGGAATAAAGGGTTCGGGGTGACTGCATGCAAATGGTTCGTGATGATGCTAGCCGTGAGGGTTTGTCAAGGGTTCGTGGCTTCACTGGTCACCAGGTTCGTCACATTGCATGGGTTCGTGAGTCACTGGATGGTTCAGTGAGGATGCCATGGTTCGCACATGGTTCGTGGGTCTGATGAAGCAGCAGGGTTCGGCTGAGAGGCTCCAAAGGTTCGGCCAACACGCCTTCACTCCTCCCCGACGAACCTGACCTGTAACTATCATCATCTCCATCGAACCCCATGTTCCAGAACTACCAATGCGCCATGGTAACCCAGACCAACCATCGAAGGTGTGTGTGAGGTCCGAAAGAAGAGTGGGAAACCGGTTGCACATGCAGGTCGACAAAAGGGTTTAGAAAACCCTATTTTCAGTGATTTTGCAAGCCTCATACCTCCGATTTCAGTGGATAAATCTTTAGATCCGTTGTACTTTCACGTAGAGGACATCGAGGGCTTCGCGTGGGCGCAAGAATCACTCAAATCGGATGAGAAATGAGGAAGTTATGGTGTTTTGAAGGTGTAACAATGGTGGAGGAGAGGGTAGCCGGAAATCTAGAGAGAGAAGGAGGTGTGTGGGTGAAAAATGAGATAAAAGACTCACTTAGGGTTTTTTATATTACGCGGGGTGTTCGGGTCCGTTTCGGTTGCTCGGTTCGTTAATTCGTCGCGTATCCGGAAAATTACGCGTAATTAATAATAAATAAATAAAAATGTTATTTTAATTAATTTGATGAGTTTCAAAATTGTAAAATGTTAATTATTTTATTTAATTAAATTTAAGTTCGTTTCGCGTCGTAATTCGTTTTCGTTTCGTCGAATCGCGTCACCATCGCGCGTATTCGTTCGAATCGTCATTCGAACGAACACGACAATGGTTTTGCTTTCCGACTTTTGTTTTCTACTTTCCAGTCATCATTTCAGAACGTTAAACTCACAGATATGTTTGTGTGAATCGTCACCCACGCAAACACACTGTCAGTTCGTTATTCTGAAACGACACTGCAGTTTATGTTTAAATTGTGTTTCCTCACTGTCGGACTCAACTAAACATCCTGTTTTCATCTTGTTTTCACATTGAATTGTCGGCCATCTGATTCCTGTCATCTATGGACATCAGATCGCAACCGATTTGTTTTCTGAATAATGTTTGAATACCGTTGTTTCTCATGATTTGTTGTGTTAACTGTCATTAAGTTTTCACTTAATAAACACAACTAATGTTTCAAATGTATGTTGTACTTAATGTATTTAAGTTTACACGAAAATACGTACAACTGTTCTTGTATTTAGAATCCTGTTAATACAAGCACTGTTTACAATCGTATATGTACACATAGTTACTGTGGAAAGTACACGTACCGTACGGACTTGCCGGGCGGTCAGGTACTAGTTGTCACACCAATCATGTGTTGACTTGATCTTTTTGCATGACTTCTCAGGTGACGAACAGGTCAATTAAGAAGTCATTACTTCTGGACTAGGACTTCAAATAGAAGACTTAGTATTTTGGACCTGCATACTTTTGAAGACATCATTACACATACCATTTTGTATATCTTGTGTACATACAAGATAGAATCTTATGATGTTAATAGTGGATTTACATTGTTAAATTATAAACAATACTGATGTAATTTAACTTTGTAATTCTATTATGTTTAGCATTTCTCATTTATGTATCATGCGCCATATAACAATCTGATCAATCCGATTATCACTCACGATATCGCGCCCCGGGAACCTTCCGCCCGACGGGACAACCGATCCTATCCCGCCGGCTCGGGGTGTGACAGATTGGTATCAGAGCCATGGTTATAGAGAAATATAGGTCACTTAACTAAATGGTTTGGCCTAGACTATAACCTAGGGACCCTGCATGTAGAAAACTTAGAATTTAAGATCTATTGCATTGTGTCTTCTGCATTCGATCATTGCACTAACCAATATTCATTTGGTTATGATCAGAATGCCGCCACGAAGACAACCTCCCCTGTTGCAATCATCACAAGACCAAGCTCCACACTCCTCAACGCCATCACCAAATGACTCACCACCGCCACCTCCTCCACCGCCTCCACCTCCTCCCCCACTGATCACAGAGGCATCAGGTTTAGGAACGACTCCCATACTGGATCCTACCACCATCGCCTTGGTGACGTTACTGAGTGGCCAGATGACAAACCAGATGAAAGAAGCCATACCGGAGATGTTCCTTCGTCTTCGTAACGAGATCCTTAACACTGGCAACACATCGAGAGAAGCCAGTGGAAATACTAGAGATTCATCTCATTACTCCTACAAATCTTTTGTAGGATGTAAACCACCCAGCTTTAGTGGGTCTGAAGGCGCCGTTGGATTAATCCAATGGATTGAAAAGATTGAGACGGCCTTGGATCTCTGCGGCTGCCCCGAACACCACAAGGTCCGTTATTCTGCCGGAACATTCAACAAGCGGGCTCTGACTTGGTGGAATAGTCAGATCAACGCCCGGGGAAGGGAAGAAGCCATGGCGATGCCATGGGAAGATTTCAAAGCACTACTGCGCACAGAGTTCTGCCCCAAGAATGAGCTGCAGAAGTTGGAGGTTGAGTTATCCAACCATGTGATGAAAGGGGCTGATCACATGGGGTACACTACTCGTTATCACGAGTTGGTTGCTTTGGTGCCAGACATGGTACCGACTCTAGAAAAGAGGATCGACAGGTATGTAGGTGGACTTCCCGCCTGTATTCAGGGTATGGTTGTTTCAGCCAACCCTACCACTGTCGAGTCAGCAGTGAGACTGTCTGGGAAACTCACTGATCTGATGGTTGCCTTTAGAGTTTTAAAGAAAGAGGCTGATGCTGGCAAGAACAAGGAAGAGTCGTCAAAGAGACCTCATCATCAACCCAAGAAGAAACAAAAGGTCATCAAGAACTACACGATGGCCACCCCTCTCCAACAAGTAACAGCTGCACCAACAAACCCCAACAAGAGACCCTACAATGGTGCATATCCTTTGTGTGCCAAATGTCAGTACCACCATGTTGCTGACACTCCCTGCAAACACTGCACGGGATGTGGAAGGAAGGGCCATTGGGTCCAAACCTGTCGAATGACACCAAAACAAGCAGCCAGCAATGCTGCTTTAGCTCTCCCTCCACCTGCTAACCAGAACAACGGTGGATGCTTCAACTGTGGTGAACAAGGCCACTTTGCAAAGAACTGCCCTAAGAAGGCTCAGCAGGCAGTTCAAGCTCCTCGTGGAAGAGCTTTTGTTATTGGAGCACCAGCAGCACGCCAGGACCCAAATGTGGTCACTGGTACGTTTCTCTTACATGACTTTTATGCATCTGTTCTATTTGACACTGGTGCGGATCAGAGTTTTATCTCTGCCGATTTTGCATGCCAACTAGATTCCATAGAAGAACAATTAGACTCCCCTTACATTATAGAAGTAGCTAACGGAAAACAGATCACAGTTAGTACAGTTCACAGGAATTGCCCATTGACACTTAACGGTCATACATTCTCTATCGATTTGATACCGATGGAGTTGGGTAGTTTCGACATCATTGTTGGAATGGATTGGCTTTCCTCTAACCGAGTGGAAGTTGTCTGTTCTGAGAAGCTGCTTCGAGTTCCATTGCCCGATGATCGTGTATTGGAAGTCAGAGGGGACCAAGCAAAACGAAGTGTCAAAATCATTTCTTGCATAAAGGCACGTAAGTGTTTACAGAAGCAGTGTGTAGCTTTCCTGGCTCACGTGGTGGAAAAAGAGAAAGACAAGAAGAAGATACAAGACGTACCAGTAGTAAGAGAGTATCCAGAAGTATTTCCTGAAGACCTACCAGGTTTGCCTCTTGGGCGACCGGTAGAGTTCCGAATTGACTTAGTTCCTGGAGCAACTCCTGTTGCTAAATCTCCTTATCGGTTAGCACCTTCGGAGATGCAGGAATTATCGAACCAGTTGCAGGAGTTACTGGATAAAGGGTTCATTAGACCGAGCTACTCGCCTTGGGGAGCTCCGGTCTTGTTTGTGAAGAAGAAAGACGGATCGTTCAGAATGTGCATAGATTACAGAGAGCTGAACAAACTAACCATCAAGAATCGGTATCCATTACCGAGGATTGATGATTTGTTTGACCAACTGCAAGGGGCTCAATACTTCTCGAAGATTGATTTGCGGTCTGGTTATCATCAACTCAGAGTTCAAGACGAAGACATACCGAAGACGGCATTCCGAACCAGATACGGGCATTACGAATTCATGGTGATGCCTTTCGGATTAACAAACGCACCAGCGGTTTTTATGGATCTCATGAACCGAGTGTGTAAGCCGTATTTGGATCAGTTTGTTATTGTCTTCATCGATGACATACTGATTTATTCCAAGAGCAAAGCAGAACACGAGCAACATCTCAGAAAGATCTTGGAACTGTTGACAGAACAAAAGCTTTATGCCAAGTTCTCTAAATGTGAATTTTGGCTAAGAGAAGTTCAATTTCTGGGACATGTAGTCAACAGTGAGGGAATACACGTAGATCCCGCCAAGATTGAAGCAATAAAGAATTGGGACACTCCGAAGACACCAACGGAGATACGGTCTTTTCTGGGATTGGTAGCTTATTATAGGAGGTTCATCTCGAACTTTTCTAAGATAGCTTTGCCTCTCACTAAATTAACTCAGAAGAGTGAACCGTTTGTCTGGGAGCAGAAACAAGAAGATGCTTTTCAGACATTGAAGCAGAAGTTATGTAATGCTCCAATCCTATCACTCCCGGAAGGATGTGATGACTTTGTCGTTTATTGCGATGCATCTCATCCAGGACTAGGTTGCGTACTGATGCAACGGGACAAAGTTATTGCCTATGCATCAAGACAGTTAAATGTTCATGAGAAGAATTACACTACTCACGATCTTGAACTGGGAGCAGTGATCTTCGCACTGAAGATTTGGAGACATTACTTATATGGCACCAAGTGTACCATATTTACTGATCACAAGAGTCTGCAGCATATTTTTGATCAGAAGGAGCTCAACATGCGACAACGCCGTTGGGTTGAACTTCTGAATGATTACGATTGTGTGATCAAGTACCATCCGGGAAAGGCGAATGTCGTAGCTGATGCCTTGAGCCGGAAGGAACGGGTCAAACCCTTGCGCGTCAGAGCCATGGGAATGACTGTGCAGACAAGCTTACACGACACCATCATGCAGGCACAACAAGAGGTGATTGAACGAGAAAACTTGAAGAAAGAACTTGATTGCGGTGTGGAGAAACATTTGGAAACAAAGCCTGATGGACTTGTTTACTTCAAGGATCGTATCTGGATTCCTGCAGTAGATGAGTTAAGGAAGCTTATTTTCGATGAAGCACACAAGACCAAGTACTCTGTACATCCTGGTGCTGATAAAATGTACCAAGACTTGCGTGCTTTTTATTGGTGGCCGGGTATGAAGAAGGACATAGCTGAGTATGTTGGTCGATGCCTTACGTGTGCTAAAGTAAAGGCAGAACATCAGAAACCCTCAGGTTTATTGGAACAACCTGAAATTCCACTCTGGAAGTGGGAACAAATAGCTATGGACTTTATTACCAAGCTACCCCGCACTTCCAGTGGCCACGATACAATTTGGGTGATCATCGATCGTTTAACAAAATCTGCTCACTTCTTGCCGATGCGTGAGACTTTCACAATGGATAAACTGGCAAGATTGTACATCAATGAGATAGTGGTACGCCATGGTGTGCCATTGTCAATTATTTCTGATAGAGACAGCAGATTTACTTCAAGGTTCTGGCAATCACTGCAGAAATCTCTAGGGACACAGTTAAATCTGAGTACAGCTTACCATCCACAAACGGACGGCCAAAGCGAACGTACAATTCAGACCCTAGAGGACATGTTAAGGACTTGTATTCTGGATTTCGGTGGGAATTGGGATTCTCATTTGTCACTGATTGAGTTCTCCTACAATAACAGTTATCACAGCAGTATCGGATGTGCACCATTCGAGGCTCTCTATGGCCGGAAATGTCGATCACCGATCTGTTGGACTGAAGTGGGAGATAACCGTATAACTGGACCAGAGCTAATTCGGGAAACCACTGACAAGATTGCTCAGATTCAGAGAAGATTGCAAGCTACAAGAAGCAGACAGAAAAGCTATGCCGACAAGCGGCGTAAGCCGTTGGAATTCCAAGTGGGAGATCGTGTCATGTTGAAGGTTTCTCCATGGAAGGGCGTAGTTCGCTTTGGAACAAAAGGCAAACTAGCACCACGATACGTGGGACCGTTCGAAATCATCGAACGTATTGGTCCTGTGGCTTATCGACTGAGATTACCGGTTGAACTCAGTGGTGTGCATGACGTGTTTCACGTTTCGAACTTAAAGAAATGCCTTGCTGACGAATCACTCGTCATTCCACTTGAAGAGATTCAAGTTAATGAACAGTTGCACTTTATCGAAGAACCTTTAGAGATTATGGATCGCAAGGTCAAACAACTGAGGCGAAGCCGTATCCCTATTGTAAAGGTTCGTTGGAACTCAAGACGCGGACCCGAGTTTACTTGGGAACGTGAAGATCACATGAAGTTAAAGTATCCCCAACTGTTTGAAGAGGAAGCCGTACCCGATAACAACTCTTAAATTTCGGGACGAAATTTCTTTAACAAGGGGAGACTGTAACAGCAAGTACCAGATCGTCCGGAAAGTCCGTACGGTACGTGTACTTTCTACAGTAACTATGTGTACTTATATGATTGTGAACAGTATTTGTATTAACAGAATCCTAAGTACAAGAAATTGTTGTACGTATTTCGTATAAACTTAAATACATTAAGTACAACGTACATTTGAAACATATCGGTTGCGATCTGATGTCCACAAATGATAGGAATCAGATGACCGACAAGTCAGTACAAGAACAATGTGAAAACAGGAGGTTTAGTTGAGTCCGACAGTGAGGAAACACAATTCAAACACAATTACAGTACTATTTCAGAATAACGAACTGACAGTGTGTTTGCGTGGGTGACGATTCACACAAACATATCTGTGAGTTTAGAATTCTGAAATAATGACTGAAAAGTAGAAAACAAAAGTCAGAAAGCAAAACCATCGTCGTATACGTTCGGGTGACGATTCGAACGAATTACGCGCGAAGGTGACGCGATCTGACGAAACGAAAACGAAAACACGACACGAACGAAAGTAATTTAATAAAATAAAATAAATAACATTTTACAATTTTGAAACTCATCAAAATAATTAAATTAAACTCTTTTTATTTAAATCCATTTAAATTACGCGTAATTTTCCGGAAACGTAACGAAAACGCGAACCGAGCAACGAAAACGAACCCGAACACCCTCGGGGTATAAAACACTTAAATGAGTAAAAACTTCTCATTCTCCACTTCATCTTCCTCACCAAACACCCCATTCCCGGTTTTGAAAACCCTCTCCATTTTCAAACTTCAAACCACCATAACTTTCTCATTTCTCAACGAAATTGAGTGATTCTTTCGCCTAAACGAAGCTCTTGATGCCCTCTACCCAAAAGTACAACAGATCTAAGCCAAGCTTCACTGAATCGCGAGGTAAGAGGCTGTGAAAGTAGCGAAAAATAGGGTTTTCTCACCTTTTTTGTTCTAGCCTTCTTCTAACCGGTCCAGCCCCTTACCCTTTGAACCCTACACCCTTCAACACCATCTCTGACCTATCTACACCTTCGAAATCACAAGTCAAGACCAGGTTCGAAAGGGGCCTAGCTACGGCCGAAGCATAGGCCGAATGGCCTTTGGCCACCGATTGAGTCCCATTCGTCACTACCTATTCGAGCCTTCTTCATTCGCTGGTCAACACCACCATTCGCCACTTAGCTGCCAGCCACCACCTCCGAATGAGCCTCATTCGGCCATTACAAGTCAACAACCCTACTCATTCGGCAACATTGTTATTCGGCCACCTCTTCCATTGCCATCCATGACCAACAATTCTTAGGTGTAGGCTGCTTGTAATCATTTTGATAACCTTGAACAGACTCATATGTTTTGGTGGCTCAAAAGACTTATTCACAAAACCCTAATTGGCCCAAGTCATTCCCAACAGGCCCAACAGTAGGCCCAAGCGCATTCTGGTTGGCCCAGGATGGGCCCAACATCATACTGTCCAGGCCCAGGTGTATCTTGGCCCAAATAAACTGTTCCAGCCCAGTAGCCCTAGTAGGCCCCAAATATTTAACCAAAAACCTTATTGTGGCCCATATTCATTAGGTAACCAAGGACAAATTGGCCCACGATCGATTTCAGCCCAAAGGAACCAGGCCCAGGTTGGCCCAAGCCATATTTTACTTCAGGCCTTGATGGAATCCAAGGGGCCCAGCAAAATCATCTCAAGGCCCACTGTTTTTGGCCCAAGGCCACGATTCTGGCCAACAGCCCAATTTTTTAGGCCCACAGTTGTTTCAGCCCATGTAAGCAAGGCCCAGCTTGGCCTATGTACTATTTTGGTGAAGGCCTGAGACAAAACTCATTGGGCCCAGCAAAATCAGCCCGAGGCCCACAGAAACTGATTCAAGGCCTATTTTGAGGCCCTTGTCCTCATTTTGGAGCCACTTTGCTATTAACTTGGCCAACAGCCTACTTCTGGCCCATTTCTGAATCCTACAGCCCATTCTAACTATAGGCCCAACAAATCTTGACTGGGCCCACCTTTGGCCCAACAATTTCCCTTGTGGCCCAATGAAGGCCCATAAAGACACTTGAATTTTAGTCCTTGTAACATTTGGTCGGGCCTTTGTATTCCAACAGCCCATATCATTGGCCCACACATTCCAATAAGCCTCACAACCCTCCATTGTTCAAGAACTATTCCAAGGCCCATAGATTTGGGCCCAAGGCCCAACTTGTTACGCAAAGACCCAACAAGTAACTTGGTCACATTGTTCGGTCCATATTCCATGATTAGGCCCACATGGGTTTAATACATTTCATAATAACAAAACAAGACATGTTAAAAGAATGTTTGCTTAATTAGTTCATAATTATGCAATAAATGTTCAAAACGTACAAGATCATCAAAGACGAGTTGGAAACTAAGCACTAAGTCTTTCATCAAAACAAATGGCTTATAACTAATGACAAGATGATAACTTATAAGGTCATTAACTTGAATCAAACATATGGGACCGAACAGGGATCATGACCAAGTCTTACGCGTGTTAGCCAACTTTAGGGCTAACACATATATCTATACACACAAAACCCTACAAAACTTATACTTACAAGTCTTAACAACGTGAAATCAATACAGGAACGTGAAAACAAACCCAATTACAACACAGAGCGCGTGCATTCTTTTGTTTAAGCTAAGTCAACTCAACAGCTACAAGGTGAGTTCATTGCCCCTTTTCTAACATTTTGTTTTAAAACGCGGGGCTGAGAAGCATGCGTAAACTGTTTTATGTAAATTGTTTACTTGAATGCTTTTATATGTTTACATGTATAACTGTTATCTTAGACTCCTGGTTAGGTAACTGTTATGTATCAAAGAACTATTTCAAAGAACTATTTTCAAAGAACTAAAGACCTCAAACAAAGAACTATTTTCAAAGATCTATTTTCAAAGAACTAACGATCTATTTTCAAAGAACTATTTCAAGAAGGTGTGTTCAAATAACTAACGATCTATTTTCAAAGAACTATTTCAAGAAGGTGTTGTCAAAGAACTAACGATCTATTTCAAAGAACTAAGTACAAAGAACTATTTTGAGGAACATCTGGGAAATGCTCAAAGATAACATGTGCCAAAGAACTAAAGAACTAAAGAACTATGGACGGTCTAAAGAACTATGAAAGCCTATATATCAAAAGATGTCCTAGCTAGACTGATTGATTATAGGTCACATGTTTGATGAGGTTTACAGATCTCCTTTACTACTAAGTACCTTGATTGACAGACTAGTCTACTCGAGTTGACCAAAGGCCCCAATCGTTAGGACTTAGATTTTATTGAATGTTTATTTATTGATTTAATTAAGCATTTATAACAAATTCTACAATTGCTGTTTTAATCATATTTGTATGATGAACATATGAAATCAAGAGGGATTTCAAACGATTGCAATTACAGGAACAGAGAACAGAGGGATCATGGGTGTTTAAAGGTGTATGGTAGGTAAAAACGCTTAATTATCATTAACAACACTGTCATATGCGGATTAGTATGTGGTGGGACGGCGTCTGGGCGGGGTTGTAGCCTTGACCCAGGGGTATGCCCTATATATAAGCATACCGATCTGGATGATACATGTGGTGTTAATGAGGTTAGGGTCTTTACTGAAAGAAGGATTCAAAACATTTTCAAATTTACAAAACTATATGAACTCACCAACCATGTGTTGACTTGATCTTTTTGCATGACTTCTCAGGTGACGAACAGGTCAATTAGGAAGTCATTACTTCTGGACTAGGACTTCAAATAGAAGACTTAGTATTTTGGACCTGCATACTTTTGAAGACATCATTACACATACCATTTTGTATATCTTGTGTACATACAAGATAGAATCTTATGATGTTAATAGTGGATTTACATTGTTAAATTATAAACAATACTGATGTAATTTAACTTTGTAATTCTATTATGTTTAGCATTTCTCATTTATGTATCATGCGCCATATAACAATCTGATCAATCCGATTATCACTCACGATATCGCGCCCCGGGAACCTTCTGCCCAACGGGACAACCGATCCTATCCCGCCGGCTCGGGGTGTGACACGTACTGGCCTATACGGCCTGTCTCATTCATCGTACAGATATTCCTGCAACAAAGGACAATGATTTGAAAGCAAGACGGCCCGTACTGCCCAGTACGGCCCGTCTTGCTTTTTCAATTCTGACAATGCTGACATGGAAGGACATGGATTTGACCCAGAACGGGCCGTATTGAACCATCTTCAAATTTGTATATAAGCTTGAATCGTTTCAAACGAACGTGTAACTTTTCGAATTCGAATATATTTCAAGATAATTCGTATTTGTAACGATGTCGTTCTGGGATGAGAGTTTTTTCAACTATTCCGTGCCAGATTTGAACGAAGAGCCTCCTGTTGAGTATTCACACGACACGATAGATCTGAATGCTGAACCTAACGCTGATGTCGGTTTTGACAGTCAAGCATCGTATGCGCAACAAAACGATTATGGGTTCGTGTATGATGACAATAAACAAAGTAACACGGAGGAGGCTTATGAAGAAAAGCCGTCGAATTCAAACATTAACTGAGAAACCAAAGAGGTAACTTAAATGAAACATAAATGTTGATGATTGTATATTATCGCTACCCATTTACGGTATTTATTATTGATTTTATATGTCAGGAGTTTATGTCTGAAGAAGAACTGGTAGGGTGGGTGAAAAGTAGAGCACTAGACAATGGTTACATTGTGGTCAAAAGAAGAACGAAGAAATCAAAGACAACAGACAGTGTAATCAAAGTCTGGCTCATGTGTGACCGTGGTGGTGAGCATAATAGCATCGCAATCCTTAGACGGTCAGGCAGCAAGAAAATCGGTTGTCCGTTTCAACTGATAGGGTTATACAACGAAGTTCGTGAATCCTGGAAATTACAGGTGATAAACGACAATCACAATCGCGAACCTGCTCAGAATCTAGATGGTCATCTATATGTTAGAAGATTTACTCAGGAGGAAGAAGATTTGGTTGAGAATCTGACCGAGCGACACATGGATCCTCGTAACATTCTTTCGAGCATAAAGAAACATAACCCTGCAAATGTATCCATCTCTAGAGATGTACACAATTTACAGCAGAAAATAAAAAAGAAGAAGAAATTCGGTGATACTCCGATGCATGTCTTGGAAAACGTGCTTCACAGTCAGCGGTACGTTTACTATACCCGGGAGGATCCTGCAACAAACGTCGTGGAAGACATTTTCTTCTGTCATCCAAAATCGTATTGCTGGTGGCGTGCATTTCCGCACGTACTGATGATGGACGCGACGTACAAAACGAACCAATATAGCCTTCCATTTATTCAAATTGTTGGCGTGACTTCCACACACCAGACGTTTAGTATTGCTCACGCGTTCGTAAGCAAAGAGCGTGAGGAAAACTACGTCTGGTTCTTGGAAATGGCTAAGAGTATGTTGAATAAATGTATGGAGCCACGTGTGATCATAACAGATCGAGACCTTGCTGTTATGAGTGCGTGCCGTAATGTGTTTTCAGAAGCTGCAAAATATCTCTGCAGATGGCACATAGACGAAAATATTGCCAAACACTGCAAGGCAAGCTTTTCGGATGCAGACTGGAAGAAATTCAAAGGTCGATGGGCGAATCAATGCCTTAGCGGTAGCTAAGAATGGACGGCCTTAGCGGTAGCTAAGAATGGAAGAGTAAGCTTACCATCACAGACATCAATGGTCGATGGAAGAGTAAGCTTACCATCACAGACATCAATCAATGCCTTAGCGGTAGCTAAGAATGGACGGCCTAAGATCAGTGGAACTTTTTCATGCTCCTCCATATCTAGAATCACAAAATCCACAGGGAACACAAACTTATCTATCTTAACTAGCAAATTCTCCACAATGCCCCTGGGATACTTGACTGATCTGTCAGCCAGCTGGATGCTCATGCGGGTGGGCTCAGGCTCGCCTAAGTCTAATTTAGCAAAAATCGAATAAGGCATCAAATTTATGCTCGCCCCAAGGTCCGCTAAAGCATAGCTAACAGATGAGCTGCCTAATGTGCACGGGATAGTGAAACTACCCGGATCAGTCTTCTTCTGTGGCAGCTTGTTCTGAACAACTGCAGAACATTTCTCACTCAGTGTAACAGTTGACAACTCCTCCATCTTCCTCTTGTTTGTCAACAGATCCTTCAGAAACTTCGCATACTTAGGCATATGCTGAAGTGCCTCAACAAATGAGATATTCACCTTAAGCTGCTTGAACAACTCAAGAAATCTCCCATACTCCTTCTCATATTTCTGTTGAAGGACTCTCACAGGGTATGGTATCTTGGAAAGGTCAATCTCCGGATCCTTCTTCTTCTCGGGAGTCTTCTCAGGTTGTGTTGTACTTGCTGGGACTAGCCTAGTGGGTTGCACCTCTCCTGGAGCCTCCATCTCTATCTCCTCATCCATCACTTCCTCATCCTCAGCCAGTTCAACAACCGGTTTCTCAGTTCCAGTACTCACTCCACTTCTTGTAGTGATTGCTTTAGCATACCCTCTCGGGTTCTCTTCTGTCTTACTAGGTAGAGAACCTGACTGTCTCTCACCCAGCTGACTAGCAATCTGACTTACTTGCCTCTCAAGATTCTGCAACGCTGCCCCTTGACTTTTAATCATAGTATCATGCTCCTTGTGTTGAGCCTTACTCTCAGTAATGAATTGAGTCAACAGTTGGGCCTGTTGTTGCATCATCTCCTCCAAAGTGGACTTCTTCTCCCCATAACCACCACTACTCTGACTTGGTTCTCTAAACAAATTCTGCATCGGAGGTCTAGAGTTAAACCCAGGTGGGTTACCACTCTTCCAGGTGAAACCTGGTTGGTTCCTCCCTCAGATTCGAGCAAAGGGAAGAGATGAGGCGATGGCAATGCCGTGGGCAGAATTTAAGCTTCTTCTGAGGAACGAGTTCTGTCCGAAACACGAACTGCAACTGCTGGAGACTGAACTCTCGAACCATGTAATGAAGGGAGCTGATCATATGACCTTCACTACTCGCTATCATGAGTTGGTAGCTTTGGTGCCATAAATGGTACCAACATTGGAAAAGCTGATTGACCGTTATGTGGCGGGATTACCTTCTTGCATCCAAAGTATCGTGTTGGCTGCTTATCCTGCTACTTTGGAGGCTGCTATCTCCCTCTCGGCTAAACTTACCAAGGTGATGGTAAATTCTGGAGTTTTGAAGAATGAGGCTGAAACAGCCAAAGCTGGAACTTCCAAGAAGTCGGATAAACGTCCGGCTAAGAAGCAAAAAGTGGCAAGGAACTTTGCTGCCACTACTCAAGCCCCAATGCTTAATCAGCCACCACCACTACAAGTCAGGAAGCCCTACACTGGCACTGCACCTTTGTGCAACACTTGCCAGTACCATCATGCGCCAAACTCTCAGTGCATGCAATGCACAAACTGTGGAAAGTTTGGCCACTGGGCAAACCGCTGCAGGAGCACGGGAGCTCCAAACAGAAACAACAATGCAGCCACTACTGCTGCTGCTACTGATCGCAGGTCTTGCTACAACTGTGGTGAACCTGGTCACTTCTCTAGGGATTGCCCCAAGAGAAACCAACAAAGGGCTCAAGCACCAAGAGGACGAGCCTTTCAAATAGGAGCTGCTGCAGCTAGACAGGACCCGAACGTCATTACGGGTACATTCCTTCTATCTGATTTCTATGCCTCTATATTATTTGATACGGGTGCGGATCAGAGTTTTATCTCATCCGATTTTGCTAGCCATCTTAATCATGTTGAGGAATCATTAGACTCCCCTTATACTATTGAGATAGCTAATGGCAAACAGATTTCAGTTGACACAGTACTTAGAAATTGTCCACTAACACTTGGTGATCATACATTTTCCATCGACTTGATACCGATGGAGCTGGGCAGTTTCGACATCATCATTGGAATGGATTGGCTAACTCGTAACCGAGTTGAGTTCATCTGTTCCGATAAACTACTACGTATTCCTATAGAAAACAATGAAGTCTTGGAGATTCGGGGAGACCAAGCGAAACGCAGTGTCAAGATAATTTCGTGTATGAAGGCTCGCAAGTGTTTACGGAAACAATGTGTTGCATTCCTAGCTCACGTGATTCAGAAAGACAAGAAAGAAATCAAGATTCAAGATGTACCGATTGTGAGAGATTTTACAGAAGTGTTTCCGGATGACTTACCGGGACTGCCACCCGAGAGAGTGGTGCAGTTTCGCATCGATTTGATTCCGGGAGCAACTCCTGTAGCCAAGTCTCCCTACAGACTCGCACCATCGGAGATGCAAGAGTTGTCAAACCAGTTGCAAGAACTTCTCGATAAAGGATTCATCCGACCGAGATTTTCCCCGTGGGGAGCTCCGGTTCTTTTTGTCAAAAAGAAGGATGGAACTTTCAGAATGTGCATTGACTATCGAGAACTCAACAAACTCACCATCAAGAATCGATACCCGTTACCGAGGATTGATGATTTGTTTGATCAGTTACAGGGAGTACAGTACTTTTCAAAGATAGACCTGAGATCAGGATATCATCAGCTCCGGATTCAAGAGGAAGACATACCGAAGACGGCCTTTCGTACTCGATATGGTCATTACGAATTCATGGTGATGCCATTCGGATTGACGAACGCACCGGCTGTGTTCATGGACTTGATGAACCGGGTGTGCAAGCCGTATCTAGATCAGTTTGTTATCGTCTTTATTGATGATATACTGATTTATTCGAAGAACAAGAAGGAACACGAACAACACCTCAAGACAGTTTTAGAGCTTCTGAAAGAAGAACGACTCTATGCCAAATTCTCCAAGTGTGAATTTTGGTTGAGAGAAGTTCAGTTTTTGGGTCACGTGATTAACAGTGATGGTATTCACGTGGATCCTGCCAAGATAGAAGCAATCAAGAACTGGGATGTGCCTACAACACCGACAGAGATCCGATCATTCTTGGGATTGGCAGGTTATTACAGAAGATTCATTTCGAATTTTTCTAAGATAGCCTTGCCTCTCACTAAGCTCACACAGAAGTCTGAACCTTTTGTGTGGACTCACAAACAAGAAGAGGCATTCCAGACATTGAAACAAAGATTGTGCAATGCTCCAATTTTAACACTCCCAGAAGGCAATGATGACTTTGTGGTTTATTGTGATGCTTCCCATCAGGGACTCGGATGTGTTTTGATGCAACGAGACAAAGTCATTGCTTATGCCTCACGACAGCTGAAGATACATGAGAAGAATTACACGACACACGATCTTGAACTGGGAGCTGTTGTATTTGCATTAAAGATTTGGAGACACTACCTTTATGGTACCAAATGCACTATCTTCACAGATCACAAGAGTTTACAGCACATATTTGATCAGAAGGAGCTTAACATGAGACAGAGACGTTGGGTTGAGCTCCTGAACGATTACGATTGTGTGATCAAATACCATCCGGGCAAGGCAAATGTTGTTGCAGATGCTTTGAGCCGGAAGGAAAGAGTCAAACCCTTACGCGTTCGCGCCATGGGAATGACTGTGCAAACAAGTTTGAGAGATCATATTTTACAAGCACAACAAGAGGCCGTGGCAAGAGACAATCTGAAACGCGAGCTCGATTGTGGAGCCGAGAAACATTTCAAGACAAAACAAGATGGAGTTATCTATTATCTGGATCGTGTTTGGATTCCAGCAGTAGATGAACTTCGGACACTCATACTTGACGAGGCACACAAGACACGTTACTCAGTTCATCCTGGTGCCGATAAAATGTATCAAGATCTTAGGTCATTTTATTGGTGGCCGGGTATGAGGAAAGATATTGCCACTTATGTTGGCAAATGCATCACATGTGCCAAGGTCAAAGCAGAACACCAGAAACCTTCGGGTTTGCTGGAACAACCGGAGATACCACAATGGAAGTGGGAACAAATAGCTATGGATTTCATTACCAAGCTACCCCGCACTTCCAGCGGATACGATTCTATTTGGGTCATCATTGATCGATTGACCAAGTCCGCACACTTCTTGCCGATCAGAGAGACGTACAAGATGGAGAAACTAGCGAAGCTATACATTGATGAAATAGTAGTGAGGCACGGGGTGCCATTGTCTATTATTTCCGACCGGGACAGTCGATTTACTTCGCGGTTCTGGCAATCATTGCAACAATCCTTAGGGACAAGTGTTAACTTGAGCACTGCTTATCATCCACAAACGGATGGACAAAGCGAGCGCACTATTCAAACCCTGGAGGATATGTTGAGAACATGCATCCTAGACTTCGGTGGAAGTTGGGACATACATTTACCACTTATTGAGTTCTCCTACAATAATAGCTACCACAGCAGCATTGGATGTGCTCCGTTTGAAGCACTCTACGGTAGAAAATGTCGGTCTCCAATTTGTTGGACCGAAGTGGGAGACAACAGAATAACTGGGCCTGAACTTATTCAGGAAACTACTGATAAGATAGCCCAGATACAACAACGATTACAAGCAACACGTAGCCGCCAAAAGAGTTACGCAGACAAACGGCGTAAGCCTTTAGAATTCGATGTGGGTGACCGAGTCATGTTGAAAGTGTCCCCATGGAAAGGCGTAGTTCGTTTTGGGGCTAAAGGCAAACTAGCACCTCGGTATGTCGGACCGTTTGAGATTACTCAACGCATAGGTCCCGTGGCATACAGACTCAGACTCCCTGATGAACTCAGTGGAGTACACGATGTGTTTCACGTATCAAATCTCAAGAGGTGTCTAGCAGATGAAACATTGATCATACCGTTGGAAGAGATACAGATTGATGAACAACTACATTTTATAGAAGAACCTGTAGAGATTATGGAACGTGAAGTCAAGAGACTGAAACGAAGCCGTATCCCTATTGTAAAGGTTCGATGGAACTCCAAGCGTGGACCAGAGTTTACCTGGGAACGCGAGGACAACATGAAAGCAAAGTATCCTCATTTGTTCGAGAATTGAAGCCTGACTTTGATGCTTAAATTTCGGGACGAAATTTCTTTAACAAGGGGAGACTGTAACAGCAAGTGCCAGATCGTCCGGCAAGTCCGTACGGTATGTGTACTTTCACTGTATTCTATGTGTACATACGTAAGCTTAAACAGTACTTGTATTAACAGAATCTTAAATACAAGAAACCGTTGTACGTATTTTCGTATAAACTTAAATACATTAAGTACAACGTACATTTGAAACATTAGTTGTGTTTATTAAGTGAAAACTTAATTACAGTTAACACAACAAATCATGAGAAACAACAGTTTACAAGTGAACAACGAAAACGTATCGGTTGCGATCTGATGTCCACAGATGACAGGAATCAGATGACCGACAAGTCAGTACAAAAACAATGTGAAATCATGATGTATAGTTGAGTCCGACAGTGAGGAAACACAATTAAAACATAATGCAGTGTTATTTCAGAATGACGAACTGACAGTGTGTTGGTGTGAGTGACGATTCACACAAACATATCTGTGAGTTTAACGTTCTGAAATGATGACTGGAAAGTAGAAAACAAAAGTCGGAAAGCAAAACCATCGTCGTGTTCGTTCGAATGACGATTCGAATGAATACGCGCGATGGTGACGCGATTCGACGAAACGAAAACTAATTACGACACGAAACGAACTTTAATTTAATTAAATAAAATAATAAACATTTTTACAATTTTGAAACTCATTAAATTAATTAAATTTACAATTTTATCTATTTATTGTTTTTAATTACGCGTAAATTTTCCGGTTACGCGACGAAAACGCGAACCGAGCAACCGAAATGAACCCGAATACCCGCGGGAGTATAAAAACAACAAATGAGGCATTTTACTCATTTATCATCTTCATCCTCTCTCTTCTCACCAAATTTCCGGCCACCAAGACCCACCACCACTTCACCACCTTCTCTCCCCCATATCTCCCTCAATACTTGACCAAATCGCCCCATTTTTGAACCCACACGAAGCTCTCATCATTCCCTACACGAAAGTACAACCGATCTAGAGCAAAACCAACAAAAATTCGAGGTAATGAGCTGTGAATAATGCGAAAATTAGGGTTTAAAACCCTCTTTGTTCAAACCTCATTTCAACCGGTTAGCCACCTTCCACCGTGAACCTTATGCCCACGAGAACCAACTTTGGTAATCACCATCCTCAAAAACACCAGTTGGCCGGAAATGGGGACGAGTCTAAGCACCACCACTGTGACGGCCGAATGAGACACACCGGAGGTCGATTGACCTAGGGTCGAATGAGCACCCTCACTCGCTCATTCTATCGGTTAAGACACCCTCATTCGCCAGTTCACAGTCGCCGAACCAGCCTCCCATTCGTCCACCTCCTTCGCCGACCACCTCTCATACTCCACTGTTACATTCGCCGGCCAACCTCTACATTCGGCCACCCCGCTTCGCCTACCCTCATTCGCCGAACCACCATCCCCTATTCGGCCGAACCATGGAACCACCACCCTTATTCGGCCAGGCTAGTCACCCAATTCACAGCCGACCGTAGCAACACCCTTCGGCCAAGAACCCTACTCCACTCGATCATTTACAAGCAGCCACTGTACAGCCCAACTCTTGGCCCACGATATGTTGTTATGGCCCAGCAAGTTCTTCGGCCCAGTAACAGTGTGGCCCAATTGGTTGGTGCTGCAAGGTGACAATCGGCCCATGTTCAATTAATTAGGCCAGCCCATAATCACCCTTTTCGACCTATGGCTTTAACTCGGCCCACACATATCTTCTAGGCCCAACATTGAGCCCACTCTATCCATTTCACAGCCCATTATTTCGGCCCAACTGAATCGGTCCAAGATTTGTAGTCGGCTCACATCGAAAAATCATAAGGCTCAAAGGCTCAAATATGACAAGCCCAATTAACCGGCCCAATAGCACACACCTGTGGATCATATTCAACTCCATTCGGCCCATTTCAAATATAGGGTCCATTTACTTAGATGCGGCCCAACACTTAACCCACAAGGTTTAAACGGTTAATCACACCAAGAAACATGTAGTAGAGGATGATATACATTTTGTGGGTGCTAGCATATTACAAGAAGGTTAACACAATTATGAAACAAATGGGGTAATAATGAGACAAAGTTTATGACACTTAAGATACAAGTCTAAGTTACTTAGAACTTTCGTGTCATTATAATGAATTAACTGTCAACTTAAAAATCAATGATTAAATAAGATAACTGAGACCTAGTGGGATAAGTGTTAGAAGGTTTATACTAACTAAATGAGGCCGAATGGAGATTGCAATCAAGAAGTGACCAGCAAAGTTAGAGATAACACATACACACACAAAAGCCTATTAAGTTATACTTACAAGTTACAATAAATCAATACAGGATTGTGAACACAACAAATTCAAACTAGAGCGCGTGCATTCTCACTTAGGTCAAGTCAAACCCCCAGTACTACAAGGTGAGTTCATATGCCCCTTTTCTCTAATCTTTACTGATTTTAAACTCTCGGGGCTGAGAAACATGCTTTACTTTTATTTATTTAAAAGTTTTGCTTACATATTGTTAATACTTTGATTATTTGATATTAAATTGCTTATTATCATAAATCATTGTATGCATGCTTGTTTGAATTCAAGAATACAGGAAAGATAAGATGATGATGATATTTTTAATATCATAACTCATCGATACAATAGAATAACTTAGTAGTAAGTTAACTCTTACAACACTTAGTTATTCTTACAAGAAATGACATTGTAACAACTACAAGGGAACATGATGACATGATTACAAGAGCAAAACACAAGAATGATATAAAGATAATATATCTTTATTACATCATTCAATACGAGAGTTAAATAAGTGTAATAAGACTAGATCTTATAATACTTAACCTTACAACTCAACACATATTACAAGAAGAACAAGGAACATGGAATGATAATCATGATAACGTAATTTCATGATAACAACATCATTCACTCAATTAATTAACATAACCTAATAAGACTGGTTCTTATTTAACTTTGTTAATATTACTGAGAACATATGACAATGAGAACAAGAGTACAAGTGAATACAATTACAATTAGTTACATTTGACCTGTTTGCATTATATCACTTCAATCATGTGCCAATTTGTTCAAGTGATCATGTAAGTCCCTTTAATTCGCTGACCAGTTAGTTTGACGTGACTAAACCGACGATAACATAGTGGTACCATAGGTTTGACAAACCTCTAGCTTGTAGGGCTAGTATGTTGATCGTAACAATTCATTGGCCGGTAACGTATGACCGGTGACAGGGCGACCTCAAGTCAGGTTCTGGTAAGCGACACATGGTGATATTAATCTACAGTGATAAGTAATTAATCCAGCGAAAACCCTATTGACTAGTAGGTTGAGAAGGTGATCTGCTCTCATGTTACACTACTAGTAATAGATTTCGTTGAGGACAATAGACATACAAAGTGGTAGAGATAAATCGGATGCATTGAATTCTGATTACGTGAGGATTTCAATGGATTCCTTTTAGGCTCTATGCACTATGGTTCGAGAACAAGTTGCAAGGGGTTAACTCACACTCTTAATATTTACTAGAGTATCATCAGTTAACCCACCTCAAGTATAGAATAATTCAAGGACAAGATTATATTAATCTAAAATTCCTTAATACATTGAGGGTTATCAATACTTCGGTTTGATAATTAAAACCCATTCCGTATATTATTCTATAATCAATACAATAACTGAATACATATCAAATACGATGAATAAGCGGGGAAATGGATATCTTTAGTTGTATCGCAGGTGGTGTGGAACTTGACTGAGTATGTGGTGGGATAGCGTCTGGGCTTGACCCTTTCAGGATTCCCTATATATAAGCATACTTAATCAGGTGATACACTACTTGTACATATAACTAAGGAAAGGCCATTGGGTGGTACAGATGAAACAAGTGTTACAAGCAACAACTATAACATTGTGGATGTGTGCATGATCAATTCAATGGTTTTCAATTTACTTACTTATGAACTCACCAACCTAGTGTTGACTTTGTTTAAATGCATGTTTTCTCAGGTGACGGACAGGTGTAGATACAAATGTGCAAGTGTTAAGCTAGTGGACTTATAGAAGACCTAGCTTACTTTTGATTGCATACTTTTGGATGACAAACAGTGAATCACTTTTGTATATCTTGTACAGTTCAAGATATAAACTCATTGATTCTTTTTGATTAGAGTTACTTAGTTAAATTATGATGTACAATGTAATTTAACTTTGTAATTCTATTTCATGTCATGATTAGCATTTCTCATTTATATCTCATGTGCTATGTAAACCGTCTGATCAATTGATTATCACTCCAAGATATCGCGCCCCGGGAACCTTCCGCCCGACGGGAAAACCCGATCCGTTCCCGCCGGCACCGGGGTGTGATAGATTGGTATCAGAGCCATTGTTATAGAGAAATATAGGTCATATTACTTAAACGGTTTGGCCTAGACTATAACCTAGGGACCCTCATGTAGAGTTCTTATGATATAGGATTCTATTTGCATATGTCTTCTGCTTCTGATCACTGCTCTAACCGATTTCTTTTCGGTTATGATCAGAATGCCGCCGCGAAGACAACCACCACTATTACCGTTGACTCAAGGTTCAGCTCCGCATTCATCGACTCCATCACCAGCTGACTCTCCTCCACATTTACCACCACCACCTCCACCTCCTCCTCCCCCACACTCTCCACCACCAGGCTCAAGCAATGTTCAGATGATAGATCCTGCTACTATCGCCTTGGCAACCCTGCTGAGTACTCAACTGACAAGTCAGCTGAAAGATGTCATACCAGAAATGATAAACAGGATCCAAGGCCACAACAACAATTCTGGCCATACTACAGGAGAGGCTAGTGGAAACACTAGTCATACTTCGGACTACTCCTACAAGTCTTTTGTAGGATGCAAGCCCCCAAGTTTCACCGGGGTTGAAGGAGCTGTTGGACTGATCCAATGGCTAGAAAAGATGGAGAACACTCTGGACATTAGCAACTGTCCAGAACACCATAAAGTTCGCTATGCAGCTGGTTCATTCAGCAAGCGAGCACTGACATGGTGGAATGCTCAGATTCGAGCAAAGGGAAGAGATGAGGCGATGGCAATGCCGTGGGCAGAATTTAAGCTTCTTCTGAGGAACGAGTTCTGTCCGAAACACGAACTGCAACTGCTGGAGACTGAACTCTCGAACCATGTAATGAAGGGAGCTGATCATATGACCTTCACTACTCGCTATCATGAGTTGGTAGCTTTGGTGCCAGAAATGGTACCAACATTGGAAAAGCTGATTGACCGTTATGTGGCGGGATTACCTTCTTGCATCCAAAGTATCGTGTTGGTTGCTTATCCTGCTACTTTGGAGGCTGCTATCTCCCTCTCGGCTAAACTTACCAAGGTGATGGTAAAGTCTGGAGTTTTGAAGAATGAGGCTGAAACAGCCAAAGCTGGAACTTCCAAGAAGTCGGATAAACGTCCGGCTAAGAAGCAAAAAGTGGCAAGGAACTTTGCTGCCACTACTCAAGCCCCAATGCTTAATCAGCCACCACCACTACAAGTCAGGAAGCCCTACACTGGCACTGCACCTTTGTGCAACACTTGCCAGTACCATCATGCGCCAAACTCTCAGTGCATGCAATGCACAAACTGTGGAAAGTTTGGCCACTGGGCAAACCGCTGCAGGAGCACGGGAGCTCCAAACAGAAACAACAATGCAGCCACTACTGCTGCTGCTACTGATCGCAGGTCTTGCTACAACTGTGGTGAACCTGGTCACTTCTCTAGGGATTGCCCCAAGAGAAACCAACAAAGGGCTCAAGCACCAAGAGGACGAGCCTTTCAAATAGGAGCTGCTGCAGCTAGACAGGACCCGAACGTCATTACGGGTACATTCCTTCTATCTGATTTCTATGCCTCTATATTATTTGATACGGGTGCGGATCAGAGTTTTATCTCATCCGATTTTGCTAGCCATCTTAATCATGTTGAGGAATCATTAGACTCCCCTTATACTATTGAGATAGCTAATGGCAAACAGATTTCAGTTGACACAGTACTTAGAAATTGTCCACTAACACTTGGTGATCATACATTTTCCATCGACTTGATACCGATGGAGCTGGGCAGTTTCGACATCATCATTGGAATGGATTGGCTAACTCGTAACCGAGTTGAGTTCATCTGTTCCGATAAACTACTACGTATTCCTATAGAAAACAATGAAGTCTTGGAGATTCGGGGAGACCAAGCGAAACGCAGTGTCAAGATAATTTCGTGTATGAAGGCTCGCAAGTGTTTACGGAAACAATGTGTTGCATTCCTAGCTCACGTGATTCAGAAAGACAAGAAAGAAATCAAGATTCAAGATGTACCGATTGTGAGAGATTTTACAGAAGTGTTTCCGGATGACTTACCGGGACTGCCACCCGAGAGAGTGGTGCAGTTCCGCATCGATTTGATTCCGGGAGCAACTCCTGTAGCCAAGTCTCCCTACAGACTCGCACCATCGGAGATGCAAGAGTTGTCAAACCAGTTGCAAGAACTTCTCGATAAAGGATTCATCCGACCGAGATTTTCCCCGTGGGGAGCTCCGGTTCTTTTTGTCAAAAAGAAGGATGGAACTTTCAGAATGTGCATTGACTATCGAGAACTCAACAAACTCACCATCAAGAATCGATACCCGTTACCGAGGATTGATGATTTGTTTGATCAGTTACAGGGAGTACAGTACTTTTCAAAGATAGACCTGAGATCAGGATATCATCAGCTCCGGATTCAAGAGGAAGACATACCGAAGACGGCCTTTCGTACTCGATATGGTCATTACGAATTCATGGTGATGCCATTCGGATTGACGAACGCACCGGCTGTGTTCATGGACTTGATGAACCGGGTGTGCAAGCCGTATCTAGATCAGTTTGTTATCGTCTTTATTGATGATATACTGATTTATTCGAAGAACAAGAAGGAACACGAACAACACCTCAAGACAGTTTTAGAGCTTCTGAAAGAAGAACGACTCTATGCCAAATTCTCCAAGTGTGAATTTTGGTTGAGAGAAGTTCAGTTTTTGGGTCACGTGATTAACAGTGATGGTATTCACGTGGATCCTGCCAAGATAGAAGCAATCAAGAACTGGGATGTGCCTACAACACCGACAGAGATCCGATCATTCTTGGGATTGGCAGGTTATTACAGAAGATTCATTTCGAATTTTTCTAAGATAGCCTTGCCTCTCACTAAGCTCACACAGAAGTCTGAACCTTTTGTGTGGACTCACAAACAAGAAGAGGCATTCCAGACATTGAAACAAAGATTGTGCAATGCTCCAATTTTAACACTCCCAGAAGGCAATGATGACTTTGTGGTTTATTGTGATGCTTCCCATCAGGGACTCGGATGTGTTTTGATGCAACGAGACAAAGTCATTGCTTATGCCTCACGACAGCTGAAGATACATGAGAAGAATTACACGACACACGATCTTGAACTGGGAGCTGTTGTATTTGCATTAAAGATTTGGAGACACTACCTTTATGGTACCAAATGCACTATCTTCACAGATCACAAGAGTTTACAGCACATATTTGATCAGAAGGAGCTTAACATGAGACAGAGACGTTGGGTTGAGCTCCTGAACGATTACGATTGTGTGATCAAATACCATCCGGGCAAGGCAAATGTTGTTGCAGATGCTTTGAGCCGGAAGGAAAGAGTCAAACCCTTACGCGTTCGCGCCATGGGAATGACTGTGCAAACAAGTTTGAGAGATCATATTTTACAAGCACAACAAGAGGCCGTGGCAAGAGACAATCTGAAACGCGAGCTCGATTGTGGAGCCGAGAAACATTTCAAGACAAAACAAGATGGAGTTATCTATTATCTGGATCGTGTTTGGATTCCAGCAGTAGATGAACTTCGGACACTCATACTTGACGAGGCACACAAGACACGTTACTCAGTTCATCCTGGTGCCGATAAAATGTATCAAGATCTTAGGTCATTTTATTGGTGGCCGGGTATGAGGAAAGATATTGCCACTTATGTTGGCAAATGCATCACATGTGCCAAGGTCAAAGCAGAACACCAGAAACCTTCGGGTTTGCTGGAACAACCGGAGATACCACAATGGAAGTGGGAACAAATAGCTATGGATTTCATTACCAAGCTACCCCGCACTTCCAGCGGATACGATTCTATTTGGGTCATCATTGATCGATTGACCAAGTCCGCACACTTCTTGCCGATCAGAGAGACGTACAAGATGGAGAAACTAGCGAAGCTATACATTGATGAAATAGTAGTGAGGCACGGGGTGCCATTGTCTATTATTTCCGACCGGGACAGTCGATTTACTTCGCGGTTCTGGCAATCATTGCAACAATCCTTAGGGACAAGTGTTAACTTGAGCACTGCTTATCATCCACAAACGGATGGACAAAGCGAGCGCACTATTCAAACCCTGGAGGATATGTTGAGAACATGCATCCTAGACTTCGGTGGAAGTTGGGACATACATTTACCACTTATTGAGTTCTCCTACAATAATAGCTACCACAGCAGCATTGGATGTGCTCCGTTTGAAGCACTCTACGGTAGAAAATGTCGGTCTCCAATTTGTTGGACCGAAGTGGGAGACAACAGAATAACTGGGCCTGAACTTATTCAGGAAACTACTGATAAGATAGCCCAGATACAACAACGATTACAAGCAACACGTAGCCGCCAAAAGAGTTACGCAGACAAACGGCGTAAGCCTTTAGAATTCGATGTGGGTGACCGAGTCATGTTGAAAGTGTCCCCATGGAAAGGCGTAGTTCGTTTTGGGGCTAAAGGCAAACTAGCACCTCGGTATGTCGGACCGTTTGAGATTACTCAACGCATAGGTCCCGTGGCATACAGACTCAGACTCCCTGATGAACTCAGTGGAGTACACGATGTGTTTCACGTATCAAATCTCAAGAGGTGTCTAGCAGATGAAACATTGATCATACCGTTGGAAGAGATACAGATTGATGAACAACTACATTTTATAGAAGAACCTGTAGAGATTATGGAACGTGAAGTCAAGAGACTGAAACGAAGCCGTATCCCTATTGTAAAGGTTCGATGGAACTCCAAGCGTGGACCAGAGTTTACCTGGGAACGCGAGGACAACATGAAAGCAAAGTATCCTCATTTGTTCGAGAATTGAAGCCTGACTTTGATGCTTAAATTTCGGGACGAAATTTCTTTAACAAGGGGAGACTGTAACAGCAAGTGCCAGATCGTCCGGCAAGTCCGTACGGTATGTGTACTTTCACTGTATTCTATGTGTACATACGTAAGCTTAAACAGTACTTGTATTAACAGAATCTTAAATACAAGAAACCGTTGTACGTATTTTCGTATAAACTTAAATACATTAAGTACAACGTACATTTGAAACATTAGTTGTGTTTATTAAGTGAAAACTTAATTACAGTTAACACAACAATCATGAGAAACAACAGTTTACAAGTGAACAACGAAAACGTATCGGTTGCGATCTGATGTCCACAGATGACAGGAATCAGATGACCGACAAGTCAGTACAAAAACAATGTGAAATCATGATGTATAGTTGAGTCCGACAGTGAGGAAACACAATTAAAACATAATGCAGTGTTATTTCAGAATGACGAACTGACAGTGTGTTGGTGTGAGTGACGATTCACACAAACATATCTGTGAGTTTAACGTTCTGAAATGATGACTGGAAAGTAGAAAACAAAAGTCGGAAAGCAAAACCATCGTCGTGTTCGTTCGAATGACGATTCGAATGAATACGCGCGATGGTGACGCGATTCGACGAAACGAAAACTAATTACGACACGAAACGAACTTTAATTTAATTAAATAAAATAATAAACATTTTTACAATTTTGAAACTCATTAAATTAATTAAATTTACAATTTTATCTATTTATTGTTTTTAATTACGCGTAAATTTTCCGGTTACGCGACGAAAACGCGAACCGAGCAACCGAAATGAACCCGAATACCCGCGGGAGTATAAAAACAACAAATGAGGCATTTTACTCATTTATCATCTTCATCCTCTCTCTTCTCACCAAATTTCCGGCCACCAAGACCCACCACCACTTCACCACCTTCTCTCCCCCATATCTCCCTCAATACTTGACCAAATCGCCCATTTTTGAACCCACACGAAGCTCTCATCATTCCCTACACGAAAGTACAACCGATCTAGAGCAAAACCAACAAAAATTCGAGGTAATGAGCTGTGAATAATGCGAAAATTAGGGTTTAAAACCCTCTTTGTTCAAACCTCATTTCAACCGGTTAGCCACCTTCCACCGTGAACCTTATGCCCACGAGAACCAACTTTGGTAATCACCATCCTCAAAAACACCAGTTGGCCGGAAATGGGGACGAGTCTAAGCACCACCACTGTGACGGCCGAATGAGACACACCGGAGGTCGATTGACCTAGGGTCGAATGAGCACCCTCACTCGCTCATTCTATCGGTTAAGACACCCTCATTCGCCAGTTCACAGTCGCCGAACCAGCCTCCCATTCGTCCACCTCCTTCGCCGACCACCTCTCATACTCCACTGTTACATTCGCCGGCCAACCTCTACATTCGGCCACCCCGCTTCGCCTACCCTCATTCGCCGAACCACCATCCCCTATTCGGCCGAACCATGGAACCACCACCCTTATTCGGCCAGGCTAGTCACCCAATTCACAGCCGACCGTAGCAACACCCTTCGGCCAAGAACCCTACTCCACTCGATCATTTACAAGCAGCCACTGTACAGCCCAACTCTTGGCCCACGATATGTTGTTATGGCCCAGCAAGTTCTTCGGCCCAGTAACAGTGTGGCCCAATTGGTTGGTGCTGCAAGGTGACAATCGGCCCATGTTCAATTAATTAGGCCAGCCCATAATCACCCTTTTCGACCTATGGCTTTAACTCGGCCCACACATATCTTCTAGGCCCAACATTGAGCCCACTCTATCCATTTCACAGCCCATTATTTCGGCCCAACTGAATCGGTCCAAGATTTGTAGTCGGCTCACATCGAAAAATCATAAGGCTCAAAGGCTCAAATATGACAAGCCCAATTAACCGGCCCAATAGCACACACCTGTGGATCATATTCAACTCCATTCGGCCCATTTCAAATATAGGGTCCATTTACTTAGATGCGGCCCAACACTTAACCCACAAGGTTTAAACGGTTAATCACACCAAGAAACATGTAGTAGAGGATGATATAATTTTGTGGGTGCTAGCATATTACAAGAAGGTTAACACAATTATGAAACAAATGGGGTAATAATGAGACAAAGTTTATGACACTTAAGATACAAGTCTAAGTTACTTAGAACTTTCGTGTCATTATAATGAATTAACTGTCAACTTAAAAATCAATGATTAAATAAGATAACTGAGACCTAGTGGGATAAGTGTTAGAAGGTTTATACTAACTAAATGAGGCCGAATGGAGATTGCAATCAAGAAGTGACCAGCAAAGTTAGAGATAACACATACACACACAAAAGCCTATTAAGTTATACTTACAAGTTACAATAAATCAATACAGGATTGTGAACACAACAAATTCAAACTAGAGCGCGTGCATTCTCACTTAGGTCAAGTCAAACCCCCAGTACTACAAGGTGAGTTCATATGCCCCTTTTCTCTAATCTTTACTGATTTTAAACTCTCGGGGCTGAGAAACATGCTTTACTTTTATTTATTTAAAAGTTTTGCTTACATATTGTTATACTTTGATTATTTGATATTAAATTGCTTATTATCATAAATCATTGTATGCATGCTTGTTTGAATTCAAGAATACAGGAAAGATAAGATGATGATGATATTTTAATATCATAACTCATCGATACAATAGAATAACTTAGTAGTAAGTTAACTCTTACAACACTTAGTTATTCTTACAAGAAATGACATTGTAACAATTACAAGGAAACATGATGACATGATTACAAGAGCAAAACACAAGAATGATATAAAGATAATATATCTTTATTACATCATTCAATACAAGAGTTAATAAGTGTAATAAGACTAGATCTTATAATACTTACCTTACAACTCAACACATATTACAAGAAGAACAAGGAACATGGAATGATAATCATGATAACATAATTTCATGATAACAACATCATTCACTCAATTAATTAACATAACCTAATAAGACTAGTTCTTATTTAACTTTGTTAATATCACGGAGAACATATGACAATGAGAACAAGAGTACAAGTGAATACAATTACAATTAGTTACATTTGACCTGTTTGCATTATATCACTTCAATCATGTGCCAATTGTTCAAGTGATCATGTAAGTCCCTTTAATTCGCTGACCAGTTAGTTTGACGTGACTAAACCGACGATAGCATAGTGGTACCATAGGTTTGACAAACCTCTAGCTTGTAGGGCTAGTATGTTGATCGTAACAATTCATTGGCCGGTAACGTATGACCGGTGACAGGGCGACCTCAAGTCAGGTTCTGGTAAGCGACACATGGTGATATTAATCTACAGTGATAAGTAATTAATCCAGCGAAAACCCTATTGACTAGTAGGTTGAGAAGGTGATCTGCTCTCATGTTACACTACTAGTAATAGATTTCGTTGAGGACAATAGACATACAAAGTGGTAGAGATAAATCGGATGCATTGAAATCTGATTACGTGAGGATTTCAATGGATTCCTTTTAGGCTCTATGCACTATGGTTCAAGAACAAGTTGCAAGGGGTTAACTCACACTCTTAATATTTAATAGAGTATCATCAGTTAACCCACCTCAAGTATAGAATAATACAAGGACAAGATTATATTAATCTAAAATCCTTAATACATCGAGGGTTATCAATACTTCGGTTGATAATTAAACCCCATACAATATATTATTCTATAATCAATACAATAACTGAATACATATCCAATACGATGAATAAGCGGGGAAATGGATATCTTTAGTTGTATCGCAAGTGGTGTGGAACTTGACTGAGTATGTGGTGGGATAGCGTCTGGGCTTGACCCTTTCAGGATTCCCTATATATAAGCATACTTGATCAGGTGATACACTACTTGTACATATAACTAAGGAAGGCCATTGGGTGGTACAGATGAAACAAGTATTACAAGCAACACTATGACATTGTGGATGTGTGCATGATCAATTCAATGGTTTTCAATTTACTTACTTATGAACTCACCAACCTAGTGTTGACTTTGTTTAAATGCATGTTTTCTCAGGTGACGGACAGGTGTAGATACAAATGTGCAAGTGTTAAGCTAGTGGACTTATAGAAGACCTAGCTTACTTTTGATTGCATACTTTTGGATGACAAACAGTGAATCACTTTTGTATATCTTGTACAGTTCAAGATATAAACTCATTGATTCTTTTTGATTAGATTTACTTAGTTAAATTATGATGTACAATGTAATTTAACTTTGTAATTCTATTTCATGTCATGATTAGCATTTCTCATTTATATCTCATGTGCTATGTAAACAATCTGATCAATTGATTATCACTCCAAGATATCGCGCCCCGGGAACTTCCGCCCGACGGGAAAACCCGATCCGTTCCCGCCGGCCCGGGGTGTGTGATGATAGATTGGTATCAGAGCCATGGTTATAGAAATATAGGTCATATTACTTAAACGGTTTGGCCTAGACTATAACCTAGGGACCCTCATGTAGATCTTATGACATAAGGATCTATTTGCATATGTCTTCTGCTTCTGATCACTGCACTAACGATTTTCTTTCGGTTATGATCAGAATGCCGCCGCGAAGCAACCACCACTATACCGTTGACTCAAGGTTCAGCTCGCATCATCGACACCATCACCACCTGACTCTCCTCCACATTTACCACCACACCCACCTCCTCCTCCCTCCACACTCTCCACCACCAGGCTCAAGCAATGTTCAGATGATAGATCCTGCTACTATCGCCTTGGCAACCCTGCTGAGTACTCAACTGACAAGTCAGCTGAAAGATGTCATCCCAGAGATGATAAACAAGATTCAAGGCCACGGCAACAATTCTGGCCATACTACAGGAGAGGCTAGTGGAAACACTAGTCATACTTCGGACTACTCCTACAAGTCTTTTGTAGGATGCAAACCCCCAAGTTTCACACCGGAGCCGAAGGAGCTGTTGGACTGATCCAATGGCTAGAAAAGATGGAGAACACTCTGGACATTAGCAACTGTCCAGAACACCATAAAGTTCGCTATGCAGCTGGTTCATTCAGCAAGCGAGCACTGACATGGTGGAATGCTCAGATTCGAGCAAAGGGAGAGATGAGGCGATGCAATGCCGTGGGCAGAATTTAAGCTTCTTCTGAGGAACGAGTTCTGTCCGAAACACGAACTGCAACTGCTGGAGACTGAACTCTCGAACCATGTAATGAAGGGAGCTGATCATATGACCTTCACTACTCGCTATCATGAGTTGGTAGCTTTGGTGCCAGAAATGGTACCAACATTGGAAAAGCTGATTGACCGTTATGTGGCGGGATTACCTTCTTGCATCCAAAGTATCGTGTTGGCTGCTTATCCTGCTACTTTGGAGGCTGCTATCTCCCTCTCAGCTAAACTTACCAAGGTGATGGTAAAGTCTGGAGTTTTGAAGAATGAGGCTGAAACAGCCAAGCTGGAACTTCCAAGAAGTCGGATAAACGTCCGGCTAAGAAACAAAAAGTGGCAAGGAACTTTGCTGCACTACTCAAGCCCCAATGCTTAATCAGCCACCACCACTACAAGTCAGGAAGCCCTACACTGGCACTGCACCTTTGTGCAACACTTGCCAGTACCATCATGCGCCAAACTCTCAGTGCATGCAATGCACAAACTGTGGAAAGTTTGGCCACTGGGAAACCGCTGCAGGAGCACGGGAGCTCCAAACAGAAACAACAATGCAGCCACTACTGCTGCTGCTACTGATCGCAGGTCTTGCTACAACTGTGGTGAACCTGGTCACTTCTCGGGATTGCCCCAAGAGAAATCAACAAAGGGCTCAAGCACCAAGAGGACGAGCCTTTCAAATAGGAGCTGCTGCAGCTAGACAAGACCCGAACGTCATTACGGGTACATTTCTTCTATCTGATTTCTATGCCTCTATATTATTTGATACTGGTGCGGATCAGAGTTTTATCTCATCCGATTTTGCTAGCCATCTTAATCATGTTGAGGAATCATTAGACTCCCCTTATACTATTGAGATAGCTAATGGCAAACAGATTACAGTTGACACAGTACTTAGGAATTGCCCACTAACACTTGGTGATCATACATTTTCCATCGACTTGATACCGATGGAGCTGGGCAGTTTCGACATCATCATCGGAATGGATTGGCTAACTCTTAACCGAGTTGAGTTCATCTGTTCCGATAAACTACTACGTATTCCTATGGAGAACAATGAGGTCTTGGAGATTCGGGAGACCAAGCGAAACAGCAGTGTCAAGATAATTTCGTGCATGAAAGCTCGCAAGTGCTTACGGAAACAATGTGTTGCATTTTTAGCTCATGTGATTCAGAAAGGACAAGAAAGAGATCAAGATTCAAGATGTGCCGATTGTGAGAGATTTTGCAGAAGTGTTTCCGGATGACTTACCGGGACTGCCACCCGAGAGAGTGGTACAGTTCCGAATCGATTTGATTCCGGGAGCAACTCCTGTAGCCAAGTCTCCCACAGACTCGCACCATCGGAGATGCAAGAGTTGTCTAACCAGTTGCAAGAACTTCTCGATAAAGGATTCATCCGACCGAGCTTTTCCCCGTGGGGAGCTCCGGTTCTTTTGTCAAAAAGAAGGATGGAACTTTCAGAATGTGCATCGACTATCGAGAACTCAACAAACTCACCATCAAGAATCGATACCCGTTACCGAGGATTGATGATTTGTTTGATCAGTTACAGGGAGACACAGTACTTTTCAAAGATAGACCTGAGATCAGGATCATCAAGCTCCGGATTAAAGAGGAAGACATACCCAAGACGGCCTTTCGTACTCGATATGGTCATTACGAATTCATGGTGATGCCATTCGGATTGACGAACGCACCGGCTGTGTTCATGGACTTAATGAACCGGGTGTGCAAGCCGTATCTAGATCAGTTTGTAATCGTCTTCATTGATGATATACTGATTTATTCAAGAACAAGAGGAACATGAACACACCTCAAACAGTTTTAGAGCTTCTGAAAGAAGAACGACTCTATGCCAAATTCTCCAAGTGTGAATTTTGGTTAAGAGAAGTTCAGTTTTGGGTCACGTGATTAACAGTGATGGTATTCACGTGGATCCTGCCAAGATAGAAGCAATCAAGAACTGGGATTGCCTACAACACCGACAGAGATCCGATCATTCTTGGGATTGGCAGGTTATTACAGGAGATTCATTTCGAATTTCTCTAAGATAGCCTTGCCTCTCACCAAGCTCACACAGAAGTCTGAACCTTTTGTGTGGACTCAGAAACAAGAAGAGGCATTCCAGACATTGAAACAAAGATTGTGCAATGCTCCAATCTTAACACTCCCAGAAGGCAATGATGACTTTGTAGTTTATTGTGATTCCCATCAGGGACTCGGATGTGTTTTGATGCACGAGACAAAGTCATTGCTTATGCCTCACGACAGCTGAAGATACATGAGAAGAATTACACGACACACGATCTTGAACTGGGAGCTGTTGTATTTGCATTAAAGATTTGGAGACACTACCTTTATGGTACTAAGTGCACTATCTTCACAGATCACAAGAGTTTACAGCACATATTTGATCAGAAGGAGCTTAACATGAGACAGAGACGTTGGGTTGAGCTCCTGAACGATTACGATTGTGTGATCAAATACCATCCGGGCAAAGCAAATGTTGTTGCAGATGCTTTGAGCCGGAAGGAAAGAGTCAACCTTACGCTTCGCGCCATGGGAATGACTGTGCAAACAAGTTTGAGAGATCATATTTTACAAGACAAACAAGAGGCCGTGGCAAGAGACAATCTGAAACGCGAGCTCGATTGTGGAGCGAGAAACATTTCAAGACAAACAAGATGGAGTTATCTATTATCTGGATCGTGTTTGGATCCAGCAGTAGATGAACTTCGGACACTCATACTTGACGAGGCACACAAGACACGTTACTCAGTTCATCCCTGGTGCCGATAAAATGTATCAAGATCTTAGGTCATTTTATTGGTGGCCGGGTATGAGGAAAGATATTGCCACTATTGGCCACTGCAAATCACATGTGCCAAGGTCAAGCAGCAGAACACCAGAAACCTTCGGGTTTGCTGGAACAACCGGAGATACCACAATGGAAGTGGGAACAAATAGCTATGGATTTCATTACCAAGCTACCCCGCACTTCCAGCGGATACGATTCTATTTGGGTCATCATTGATCGATTGACCAAGTCCGCACACTTTGCCGATCAGAGAGACGTACAAGATGGAGAAACTTGCAAGTATACATTGATGAAATAGTAGTGAGGCACGGGGTGCCATTGTCTATTATTTCCGACCGGGACAGTCGATTTACTTCGCGGTTCTGGCAATCATTGCAACAATCCTTAGGGACAAGTGTTAACTTGAGCACTGCTTATCATCCCCAAACGGATATGGACAAAGCGAGCGCACCATTCAAACCTAGAGGATATGTTGAGAAGATGCATCCTAGACTTCGGTGGAAGCAGGGTCGAGAAATGAGGTTCTACAAGTTTCTACGAGTTCTGGCTTCAAACAATTTGTTTGCCGACATAGTCGCCAGGCGTAACGCCTGGGTTGGTGCACCCACGCCAGCGTACCGCCTGACCCGTTTTCATCCCATTTTGATTTAAACTTCGTTTCGCGATTCCGGGAGCATACGAACTCCGTTTTGCACGGTTTTCGCCCACGTTATTCATTTTTCACATACTTTCAATCCCCAATAACAAAAGTTACTAAATCCTCGTGGATTTCATGCACGACAAAATGTGCTTACGTCATAAATGCCGAATTCTTCGAACGCGACAGTGGGTGACCTGTCATGTTGAAATTCGTCCCGAAATTTAATGAAAGACGTTACGGGATAACAATTGATCATGAAAATAGATGGGTATTTCTGTTTCATCTGATCTTCACGTTCCCACGTATATTCAGGTCCTCGTTGAGACAGACTCAGACTCCCTGATGAAACTGCGGAGTACCGATTGTGGTTCTGATCCATTCTTCTACCGGTTCTTCGGTAAACTGAAGTTTATCATCGATCTGAAGTTCTTCGAGAGGTACGATCAAAATTCATCATTTAAACACTTTTTCAGATTTGATACGTGAAAAACGTCATGTATGTTACTGAGTTCAAGAGGTAATTCGAGTCTGTAGGCTACAGATCCAATTCGTTCAAGAATTTTAAATGGCCCTACAAACCTCGGTGAGAGTTTACCTCGTACCAAATCTGAAAGCTCCCTTCCAGGGTGATACTTTCAACATTACACGATCACCAACTTGGAATTCTAGTGGTCTACGACGGTTATCAGCATAACTCTTTTGACGCGCGAGCAGCTTTAATTCGTTCTTGAATCAGTGCGATCTTGTCAGTGGTTTCTTGGATGAATTCTGGGCCAATGATTTGATTTTCTCCTATTTCCGACCAGCAAATAGGAGATCTGCACTTGCGCCCATACAGTGCCTCGATGGAGCGCATTGTATGCTGTATGGTATGTAGCTGTTATTGTACGAGAATTCCACAAGTGGAAGATGAATATCCCAGCTACCTCCAAAATCAATCACACAGCTTCTGAGCATGTCTTCTAACGTTTGATTTGTTCGCTCCGTTTGCCCATCCGTTTGTGGATGATAGGATGTGCTCATATTGATTTGCGTGCCCAGAGCATTCTGAAGAGTTTGCCAAAATCGTGACATAAATCGACTATCTCTGTCAGAAATGATAGAGATCGGTACTCCATGTCGAGATACAATCTCATTAACATAGAGTTTAGCAAGTCGATCCATAGAATAATCTTCTCGGATGGGTAAGAAATGCGCAGATTTAGTAAGGCGATCAACGATAACCCATATCGAGTCATGGTTACGTGACGTTCTGGGTAGTTTTGTAATGAAATCCATAGAGATCTGATCCCATTTCCACATGGGAATCTCAGGTTGTTGGAGTAACCCAGAAGGTCGTTGATGTTCAGCCTTCACTTTAAGACACGTTAAACATCGGTCCACGTATTCTAATACGTTTCTCTTCATCCCAGGCCACCAGTAAAAATCTCTAAGATCTTTATACATTTTATCGGCACCTGGATGAATAGAATACCTGGATTTGTGCGCCTCATCCAAGATGGTTGTTCGAGAGTTACCGAATAGAGGAATCCACATTCTGTTTTGAAATACAAAACTCCATCAGTTTAGTATCGAGTAATTTGTCTAATCCTCTTAGGTTCTCAGCTGGATAATTCGTTGTTTGTAAAGCTTGTTGCTGAGCATTTCTAATCTGAGGAATTAGACTAGTTTGGATAGTCAAACCTAACGCTCTCACACGTAGGGGTTTGACCCGTTCCTTGCGACTCAAGGCATCGGCCACAACATTTGCCTTGCCTGGGTGATAACGGATTTCAATCATCGGATAACGATTTCACAATCATAATCGTTCAAGAGTTCAACCATCGCCTTTGTCGCATGTTCAACATTTTCTGATCTAGAATATGTTGGAGACTTTTGTGATCCCGTGTACACAATACACTTGGTTCCGTACAGATAATGTCTCCAAATCTTGAGTGCAAACACAACTGCACCAAGTTCTAGATCATGAGTGGTATATAGTTCTTCTCGTGTACTTTCAACTGCCGAGAAGCGTAAGCGATCACCTTATCGTTCTGCATTAAAACACACCCAAGTCCCTGACGGGAAGCATCACAATAAACCGTGAAGTTATCTGTACCTTCGTGTGCTAAGATAGTAGTGCATTGCATGCAGAGTTTATGTTTCAACAGTTGGAAAGCCTCCTCCTGTTGGGAACCCCATATAAACGGTTGGTTCTTCTGAGTCAAAGTGGTAAGTGGCAGAGCGATTTTTGAAAAGTTCTTGATAAATCGACGATAATAACCTGCCAACCCCAAGAATTGACGTATTTCAGTCGGGGTTCGGGGTGTCTCCCATTGTTCTACCGCTTTGATCTTACTGGGATCCACTTGAATACCATTCTCATTCACAACATGCCCCAGAAACTGAACTTCTCGTAACCAAAATTCACACTTGGAAAATTTGGCATATATGTTCACGTGCTAGAAGTTCTAAGATGAGTTTCAGATGTTGGGCATGTTCCTGCTGGTTCCGGGAATAAATGAGAATATCATCAATAAATACAATCACAAACTTATCCAGATAAGGTCTACATACTCGGTTCATCAGATCCATAAAAACTGCAGGTGCATTGGTTAAACCAAACGGCATTACTAAAAACTCGTAATGTCCGTACCGGGTTCGGAAAGCAGTTTTTGGAACATCATTGTCATGGATTCGCAACTGATGATATCCGGACCTCAAATCAATTTTTGAGAAATATGTAGCACCTTGCAACTGATCAAACAGATCATCAATACGAGGTAATGGATAACGGTTCTTGATTGTCAGTTTATTGAGTTCCCTGTAGTCGATACACATCCTGAATGATCCATCTTTCTTTTTCACAAAAAGAATTGGTGCTCCCCAGGGTGAAAAACTGGGTCGAATGAAACCTTTATCAAGAAGTTCCTGTAATTGACCTGAAAGTTCTTGCATTTCAGATGGCGCAAGCCGATACGGGGCTGCTTTAGCAACAGGTGCAGCGCCAGGAATCAAGTCAATACGAAATTCAACCTGTCTTGTTGGGGGTAATCCTGATATATCTTCAGGAAAAACTTCAGGAAAATCTTTGACTACTGGGATATCAGTGATACGTGTAGGTGAAGAATTGTGCTCGGTCACGTGTGCCAGGAAAGCATAACAGCCTTTCTTTAAAATTTCTGAGCCCGCATACAAGATATGAGACCAAGTTTTCTACCGGCTCGTTCTCCTTGAACTACCAGTGTATTACCGTTAGGTAATGGAATACGGATCACCTTAGTTTGACATACAACTTCCGCTTGGTTATCAGAAAGCCAATTCATGCCTACACGACATCAAAGCTACCAAGCTCAATAGGAAGTAAGTCGATACAGAAAAGGTGATCATTCAGATTCAAGGAACATCCTTGAATAACACTGCTAGTTTTGATCATCTTGCCGTTTGCAAGTTCAATGACATAAGGAGTTTCTAGTTCTACCGTAGGCAATGAAAGTAATGATGCAAATTCAGGAGAAAATAAAACTCTTATCTGCTCCTGTGTCAAATAAAACTGATGCATAAAGATTATTGAGAAGGAACGTACCAGTGACAATGTTTGCATCATGTCTTGCCTCGGCTGCACCAATCTGAAAAGCTCTGCCCCTAGCTTGATTCCCTGGATTGGTGTTATTGGTTGGACAATTGCGCATGAGGTGATCAGGGCTTCCACAAGTGTAACATGACCGGTTCGTTTGAGCAGTGGGTCGTGGAGCTTGGTTTGGTTGACGAGCAGGAAAGTTGCAGTATTTAGCATAGTGTCCTACCCGATTACATTTTGCACAAACAGGACATGGTCCTGTGTGATGGTAGGGACACCTATCACATTTGGGCGCCGGCCCAGTGTAAACTTTCCTCTCCGGTACCGCCGCTCCATAGTTTTTCACGGTTGGTTTGTTCTGACTGGTTTCAGCTGGAGCTTTGGTCTTGGACTTGCCAAACCATTTACGTTTGGTACCTTTAGAAACGTTCGAGGTACCAGCTTCACTACGGCCCACAGCCGTCTGAGATTTTGAGATCAATGTACCACTTCTTACCGCCTCATCGGTAAGCTTGGTGGTCAACAGAATGGTTCTTTTAAGGGTTGCGGGTTCAGCAGCAGTTACATTTCCCCGAATCTGGGGAACCAACCCTTTGATATACTTCTCAATCAATGCTGCCTCAGTTGGAAACATATTGGGAAGTAGACAAGTAAGTTCATGAAAACGATCGGTGTAGGCTAAAGAATCAGCACCGACCATTGAGTGACTCCAGAATTCCTCCTGAAGTTTTTGGATTTCAGTGATTGGACAGTACTCTGACATAATCAGAGTTTTGAATTCATTCCAGCCCATAGAATCAACTGTAACAGAACCCAAAGTTTTAGCCTGGGTATTCCACCAGGTAAGAGCTGATTCTTTCAAAGAACAGGCAGCATAAGACACCTTATGCTCCTCCAGACACTGGCTGATTTTCAGTTTTGTTTCCATCTCCTCGATCCACCTAAGGAGTTCAGCCGCTCCTTCCCTACCTGTGAAAGTAGGTGGGTTACAGGAAGCAAAGTATTTATACGTACATCCCTGTCGTGGTGGATCAGGAGCAGTAGTAGTTGTGCCTGTGGTATGAACAGTTTCAACGTGTCCACCTGTGGCATTATGTTCCACATGACCAGACCCAGAAGTGACATGTGGCTGTGGTGGTATTACAATGCCAGCAGCCGATAATTGTTCCTTTACGATTCGGGCTATAGCTGCTTCATTCAATACCGACCCACTAGGAGCTGCCATTGGTGTCGGGTTTGGGTCCTGGTTCACCAGAGGAACGGTATTTGTTTCAGAAACAGGTGGTGGAACTGGATTCGGTTCAGGGGAAGTAATATTCTCGGTAGCTTTCTTAGCTGGACGACCTCTTTTCGGAGCCATAGTTCTGCTCACATGCAGACAAACTCAGGTCAGTTCAAGAATATTAAAGATATAACCCTTTTTAATCACATAACTCAACCATGTTCAGACATGCTGACAATTTCATGTTGAAATGTGATCATTCAAGTATTCAAGTATAACTACATTGAAAAGATCCAGATACGTTCTCAGTTCACACTAGTCATTCAGATATTCGTAGTTATACTTAGTCCTGTTATTTCAAACATGTGTAGAGTATAACCCAACTCATTGCCTCGCAATACATGTTTTTAGAGATATGTTCATACAGGACTAGGATATGTTCTCACACAAGTCCTCTGATATGTTCTCAGTTCATGTACTAGATATGTTTTCACACAACAACAGATATGTTCACGTGTTCTCGTACAGTATGGCTCTCGTACTGTACTTTAGTTACAGATATGTTCTCATTAGATATGTTCTCGTTCACATTACAGATACGTTCTCGTTCAGATATGTTCTCGTACAGTATGGCTCTCGTACTGTACTTTAGTTACTGATATGTTCTCGTTAGATATGTCTCGTTCACATTACAGATACGTTCTCGTTCAGATATGTTCTCGTACAGTATGGCTCTCGTACTGTACTTTAGTTACAGATATGTTCTCGTTAGATATGTTCTCGTTCACATTACAGATACGTTCTCGTTCAGATATGTTCTCGTACAGTATGGCTCTCGTACTGTACTTTAGTTACAGATATGTTCTCGTTAGATATGTTCTCGTTCACATTACAGATACGTTCTCGTTCAGATATGTTCTCGTACAGTATGGCTCTCGTACTGTACTTCTAGTTAATATATTCGCATACAGTATGGCTCTCGTACTGTATTTTCGCGCAATATATGTTTTTAGTTAAATATATTCGCATACAGTATGGCTCTCGTACTGTATATCAGCGCAATATATTTTCAGTTAGATATATTTGCATACAGTATTGCTCTCGTACTGTATTTTCGCACAATATATATATTTTTAGTTCGACATATTCGCATACAGTATGGCTCTCGTACTGTATATCAGCGCAATATGTTTTCAGTTAGATACGTTCTCATACTGATATGTTCATAGATACGTTCTCATACTGATATGTTCATAGATACGTTCTCATACTGATATGTTCATAGATACGTTCTCATACTGATATGTTCATAGATACGTTCTCATACTGATATGTTCATAGATATGTTCTCATACTGATATGTTCATAGATACGTTCTCATACTGATATAGATATAGTGTTCACTTAACATACAACAGATATACAGAAACAAACGTTTGATTAAAACAACACTGTTATTATAAAACCATAAAGTTTATGATACAAAGAGTGCCCTCATAATACATCCATACAAACAACCTATCCGTCTATGAGATGTACAATGAAAATCCCAAAAATGTGGGTCAACTGATCTGACTTACCGTAAGAAATACGGTAAACAGGCTAGCACTATAGCTATAGTAGCAAGTACTATAGCTAACCAGATAAGTCTAGCCTCGGTGCTCAGCGTACCGAGCATCCAGATCAGTCCCTGCAGCCTTTCCCCAAAGGCTGCCACCCGCTGCTTACATGCAGCAATCATCTCCCTCCACCAGGTCCTCCGAAGGCGATCCTCAATGGTCGCCCTCCAGGCTAGGGTGTCCGCACCCTGAGTAGTCACATACTCCATAAGAGCCAGGTGAGACGTGAGAATCTCCAACACCGTGTTACGGGTGTCCTCCATCGTGGCATGGTGCTGCTGCAGATCCTGTCGGAGGCCCAGCAGGTCCTGAGAGACCTGCTGTACCTGAGCCCGAAGCTCAGCCTGGTGGGAGGATTCTCCCACCTCGTATACTGGTGCTGGCTCGTCCCGTGGAGCCATAGGGCGTCGTGGAGGTAACCCCGTGGTTTTGCGGGCCTGGCCCCGCATACGCCTGAGTCCGTCCCATGCCGGGGCTCTGTGTGGTGAGGAGCTCTGCCTCCTCATGGCCGAAGCGTCGGCCAGCGGTGAGTGGGGTGGACTGTGCACCGGTGGGGATCCCGGTGGTGGTGGTATGAACGGAGATCCGGGCGGTAGTGGTGGTATAAAAGGAGATCCGGGTGGTGTAGCTGGCAGCTGTGGTCCCACCTGAGATGATACAGAAGACGCATGAGATGGTACTGCACCCGAGCTCGATCCCGAGCTGTCACTGGGTGTGTCGTCAAGGATGATGTAAGGGAATCTCTGGTAAATATAGTTTTCTCCCGGGTTCGCCATTGCTGAATAAACAAAGTTCTAGATCAGTATCATGAAATAGACATTGAATAATAATATTCAATACAAACATGATATGATATCTCTTCCTATCTCAAAGCAACTATTAGTCTTTAGAATTGTTATAGTTCAGCTTGGATTGACTTAAACTAGAATGCACAAGTATTGCAAATTTCAGTTATGCTGGCCACTCATAACTGAAACCTGGATCACTCGATTATCCTAACTTAAATCAACACAAGTTTTGTTCGTTCGTTGTATTCAGTGCTCTCTGTGTCATTATACGAGCCTATGGTTATAGTCTAGGCCCCTATGTCCACCTAGTTCTCTATAACCTGTGGCTCTGATACCACCCTGTCACACCCCCACCTCTCGTCACCTGAGAATGATGTCATCAAAAGGGTAGCGGAAGCATAGTGGTGATGTCTCAGAGCATGAGGGGTGACTTACTTGATCCGGAATCATCATAGCACACAGATTACGAAAAGTAAAACTTACATTACAAGGTTCGTGGTTACAAATATTATTACAGTTTATACATATTACAATTTATTTAATTACAGTTGTTGCTAGTGCTGTGAGTGCATCCTCACCGTTGTCCTTGATTGCCTGCAAAAGTTTTAGTTTCGAAAACATCAGCACAAAGCTGGTGAGTTCATACAGTTTAGTTAAATCATATGATATGACAGTTAAGTTCAAATACATGTTCACAGTTCCGGATAACCATGGGACCCGTATCTAGTTCCTTTCGGACGATATGTTCAGTTCTCGATATTACCCGTCGGTACATATCTTATTGCCTCATTATCTTAATGTCTATCACACCATTAAGAACTTCAGGAAACAGATAACAAACATTCACACCAGGGGAGATGCAATCCTCCCAGTGAATGGGGTGTCAACCGATAGTACTATCAATGTTTTCTGCTCGGCCACACATGGGTTCACTAGATACAGTTCAAGAATGAGGACTTTGATATCATGATAGAGATACTAACGGCAACAATCCCATGAAATCCACAAATTCAGTTAATCACATGAAATCACGCAGATAACAGTGACACATATCATATGATCAAGAAAAGTTTAGCAGTTATACCCCGATGTTTATAAAACATTAAAAGAACAGGGGTGATACGAAACTCACCTGATGATATAAGGTAGCAAAATCTCTCAAATCTAACAACAAAGAGATGATTCTGCATTTAATTATATTTAATAAGTTATTTATGTTCTAGTTTACTGATTAGATCCTTCTGAACGTTCAATGTCAAAGACATTGCTCAGTAAATCATCAACTCGATATTAATTATATAATTAACCAATTTAAGGTTATATCATACAATGTATGATAATGTAGGAACCTACATTGCATTAGATTCCTAATACAAAGTTGATGACTCTCTTGATTAATCTAAATAATCTCGGATTAATCAAATAGTTAATATTGTTGATTATAATACTAAGACAATTTTTAGATGATTTAATGGCTTAGAAATGATTAATCCTTGTTATTGATTACCCAAATATCATGAAATATCACAATGTAGCATCAGAATAGGTGAAATAACCAGATTTAACATACTAATCTGACTGTTATCACAAACATCAGATAATCATTAGTCGTGTTCGTTCGAATGACGATTCGAATGAATACGCGCGATGGTGACGCGATTCGACGAAACGAAAACTAATTACGACACGAAACGAACTTTAATTTAATTAAATAAAATAATAAACATTTTTACAATTTTGAAACTCATTAAATTAATTAAATTTACAATTTTATCTATTTATTGTTTTTAATTACGCGTAAATTTTCCGGTTACGCGACGAAAACGCGAACCGAGCAACCGAAATGAACCCGAATACCCGCGGGAGTATAAAAACAACAAATGAGGCATTTTACTCATTTATCATCTTCATCCTCTCTCTTCTCACCAAATTTCCGGCCACCAAGACCCACCACCACTTCACCACCTTCTCTCCCCCATATCTCCCTCAATACTTGACCAAATCGCCCCATTTTTGAACCCACACGAAGCTCTCATCATTCCCTACACGAAAGTACAACCGATCTAGAGCAAAACCAACAAAAATTCGAGGTAATGAGCTGTGAATAATGCGAAAATTAGGGTTTAAAACCCTCTTTGTTCAAACCTCATTTCAACCGGTTAGCCACCTTCCACCGTGAACCTTATGCCCACGAGAACCAACTTTGGTAATCACCATCCTCAAAAACACCAGTTGGCCGGAAATGGGGACGAGTCTAAGCACCACCACTGTGACGGCCGAATGAGACACACCGGAGGTCGATTGACCTAGGGTCGAATGAGCACCCTCACTCGCTCATTCTATCGGTTAAGACACCCTCATTCGCCAGTTCACAGTCGCCGAACCAGCCTCCCATTCGTCCACCTCCTTCGCCGACCACCTCTCATACTCCACTGTTACATTCGCCGGCCAACCTCTACATTCGGCCACCCCGCTTCGCCTACCCTCATTCGCCGAACCACCATCCCCTATTCGGCCGAACCATGGAACCACCACCCTTATTCGGCCAGGCTAGTCACCCAATTCACAGCCGACCGTAGCAACACCCTTCGGCCAAGAACCCTACTCCACTCGATCATTTACAAGCAGCCACTGTACAGCCCAACTCTTGGCCCACGATATGTTGTTATGGCCCAGCAAGTTCTTCGGCCCAGTAACAGTGTGGCCCAATTGGTTGGTGCTGCAAGGTGACAATCGGCCCATGTTCAATTAATTAGGCCAGCCCATAATCACCCTTTTCGACCTATGGCTTTAACTCGGCCCACACATATCTTCTAGGCCCAACATTGAGCCCACTCTATCCATTTCACAGCCCATTATTTCGGCCCAACTGAATCGGTCCAAGATTTGTAGTCGGCTCACATCGAAAAATCATAAGGCTCAAAGGCTCAAATATGACAAGCCCAATTAACCGGCCCAATAGCACACACCTGTGGATCATATTCAACTCCATTCGGCCCATTTCAAATATAGGGTCCATTTACTTAGATGCGGCCCAACACTTAACCCACAAGGTTTAAACGGTTAATCACACCAAGAAACATGTAGTAGAGGATGATATACATTTTGTGGGTGCTAGCATATTACAAGAAGGTTAACACAATTATGAAACAAATGGGGTAATAATGAGACAAAGTTTATGACACTTAAGATACAAGTCTAAGTTACTTAGAACTTTCGTGTCATTATAATGAATTAACTGTCAACTTAAAAATCAATGATTAAATAAGATAACTGAGACCTAGTGGGATAAGTGTTAGAAGGTTTATACTAACTAAATGAGGCCGAATGGAGATTGCAATCAAGAAGTGACCAGCAAAGTTAGAGATAACACATACACACACAAAAGCCTATTAAGTTATACTTACAAGTTACAATAAATCAATACAGGATTGTGAACACAACAAATTCAAACTAGAGCGCGTGCATTCTCACTTAGGTCAAGTCAAACCCCCAGTACTACAAGGTGAGTTCATATGCCCCTTTTCTCTAATCTTTACTGATTTTAAACTCTCGGGGCTGAGAAACATGCTTTACTTTTATTTATTTAAAAGTTTTGCTTACATATTGTTAATACTTTGATTATTTGATATTAAATTGCTTATTATCATAAATCATTGTATGCATGCTTGTTTGAATTCAAGAATACAGGAAAGATAAGATGATGATGATATTTTTAATATCATAACTCATCGATACAATAGAATAACTTAGTAGTAAGTTAACTCTTACAACACTTAGTTATTCTTACAAGAAATGACATTGTAACAACTACAAGGGAACATGATGACATGATTACAAGAGCAAAACACAAGAATGATATAAAGATAATATATCTTTATTACATCATTCAATACGAGAGTTAAATAAGTGTAATAAGACTAGATCTTATAATACTTAACCTTACAACTCAACACATATTACAAGAAGAACAAGGAACATGGAATGATAATCATGATAACGTAATTTCATGATAACAACATCATTCACTCAATTAATTAACATAACCTAATAAGACTGGTTCTTATTTAACTTTGTTAATATTACTGAGAACATATGACAATGAGAACAAGAGTACAAGTGAATACAATTACAATTAGTTACATTTGACCTGTTTGCATTATATCACTTCAATCATGTGCCAATTTGTTCAAGTGATCATGTAAGTCCCTTTAATTCGCTGACCAGTTAGTTTGACGTGACTAAACCGACGATAACATAGTGGTACCATAGGTTTGACAAACCTCTAGCTTGTAGGGCTAGTATGTTGATCGTAACAATTCATTGGCCGGTAACGTATGACCGGTGACAGGGCGACCTCAAGTCAGGTTCTGGTAAGCGACACATGGTGATATTAATCTACAGTGATAAGTAATTAATCCAGCGAAAACCCTATTGACTAGTAGGTTGAGAAGGTGATCTGCTCTCATGTTACACTACTAGTAATAGATTTCGTTGAGGACAATAGACATACAAAGTGGTAGAGATAAATCGGATGCATTGAATTCTGATTACGTGAGGATTTCAATGGATTCCTTTTAGGCTCTATGCACTATGGTTCGAGAACAAGTTGCAAGGGGTTAACTCACACTCTTAATATTTACTAGAGTATCATCAGTTAACCCACCTCAAGTATAGAATAATTCAAGGACAAGATTATATTAATCTAAAATTCCTTAATACATTGAGGGTTATCAATACTTCGGTTTGATAATTAAAACCCATTCCGTATATTATTCTATAATCAATACAATAACTGAATACATATCAAATACGATGAATAAGCGGGGAAATGGATATCTTTAGTTGTATCGCAGGTGGTGTGGAACTTGACTGAGTATGTGGTGGGATAGCGTCTGGGCTTGACCCTTTCAGGATTCCCTATATATAAGCATACTTAATCAGGTGATACACTACTTGTACATATAACTAAGGAAAGGCCATTGGGTGGTACAGATGAAACAAGTGTTACAAGCAACAACTATAACATTGTGGATGTGTGCATGATCAATTCAATGGTTTTCAATTTACTTACTTATGAACTCACCAACCTAGTGTTGACTTTGTTTAAATGCATGTTTTCTCAGGTGACGGACAGGTGTAGATACAAATGTGCAAGTGTTAAGCTAGTGGACTTATAGAAGACCTAGCTTACTTTTGATTGCATACTTTTGGATGACAAACAGTGAATCACTTTTGTATATCTTGTACAGTTCAAGATATAAACTCATTGATTCTTTTTGATTAGAGTTACTTAGTTAAATTATGATGTACAATGTAATTTAACTTTGTAATTCTATTTCATGTCATGATTAGCATTTCTCATTTATATCTCATGTGCTATGTAAACCGTCTGATCAATTGATTATCACTCCAAGATATCGCGCCCCGGGAACCTTCCGCCCGACGGGAAAACCCGATCCGTTCCCGCCGGCACCGGGGTGTGATAATTTCCAGGTCCTCGGTTAGGATTTCCCACATAGTCAACCTGCTCTTGAGATTCATCAGTCATCTGAGGACACTGAATGGTCTCATCTCCTCCCCTACACACTTCACACCTCGCATTGTTCTTCACTTGCATGTCTTTGACTAGTTTGGTCAATGCTTCAACTTGGGCTGTTAAAGCAGTGTTCGAATCAACATGCAAGACTCCAGTTTTCTGAGTGGCAGTGGATTTTCCCCTAGTGGGATATTGATAGCTACTCATAGCCATGTTCTCAAACAACTTCAGGCATTCATCGGGGGTCATATTGGTAAGCAAGTTACCCCCAGCAGTGGAATCAAGTGTATGCCTTGTAGCAAAAGTAACTCCATTATAAAACTTCTCAACCAATGCCCAATCCTCAAGCCCATGATGTGGACACCTATTCAACATCTCCTTAAACCTCTCCCAAGTAGCAAAGAAACTCTTTCCCTCCTCCTGCTGAAATGAATGAATCAAACTCCTAAGTCGTGCAGTTTTGGCAGGTGGGAAATACTTGGTCAGAAACAATTCCTGCATCTCATCCCAAGTAGTGATCGATCCAGATGGAAGGGACTCAAGCCAAGTGATGGCTTTGTCCTCAAGAGAAAATGGAAAGAGACGCAGAAAGACTGCATCATCAGAAACACCTTTGATCTTAAAGGTGTCACACATACGAAGAAACTGACCCAGATGAGCATTGGGGTCCTCCTCGGGCAATCCATGAAATTTAGATGAGTGAATGATCAGATTGATGATTTGAGTCGGGATGTGCCAGTTGTCCTCGGTGACAACTGGTCGAGTGATGGAAGAACGATTGCCAGCAGCAGTCGGCTTGGCAAAATCAGCAACGGTCCTCCTAGCAGGTGCAGCCATCTCTCCTATAGCAGTGTTGTGTGTGCAGTGAAAAAGAAGGTGAGATCGTAACCTCGAGTGAAACTCTCTCTCTGGCTCAGCAAAAGCAGTGTACTCTGGTGACTCCGGCCGTCTACTGCGGTGCATGCACTGTAACAATATAAGAAAAGAAAAAGAAAAGAAATATGATTACTTACTAAAGTTAACCTAATTAATACTAACTATCTAATAAATTACTGACCTAAAGAAGAAACAATCACCAAGCAGAAGTAAAACTCAAAAGGGAAACCTACTAACAAAAAGGAAATCTAAAAGGAATCCTATAAACAAAAACTTACTAAAAATGGAAAGTTTCTAAAAATAGAAAGTTACTAAATATGGGAAGTACCTACGAATAGAAACTTACTACGAAACTAAAAAAACAAAAAGGAAAGCTAGGTCTAAAGCTAAGGTAAATCTAAGGATTACCGCATCCCCGGCAACGGCGCCAAAAACTTGATGTGTCGGTTTATATATATAGAAATCCTAGTTCAACACTATCGAGTAATAAATCGAATTAACCTAAACCGAACTACAAACTACAGGCAAGTGTACCTGACGTATGAAGTATAGCAAAGGAAAGTCCGGATATCGAACCTAAGGACACGAAATCGGCTAATAAACCCTCACTGTAAACCTAACAAAATGAGAAACTTACTAAATTTAGAAAACAGAATTTGTTCTACGAAAAATGACTTTAAACAATTAAAGAAATTAAGAAAACTAACTAATTCAACTCACACCTCAAGAACGAGAAAACCAAATACGAAGGAGATTCTACCTAGACTAGGAATCCTAAAGGAATCTAACAGTTATCGGGAATGCTTGCTTGAATAACACCGGATCTAATGATACAACCAATTCAGGAACTTAAGGAATGCTAGATCTCCTGTTCAGACAATCCAACACTTAGAAAGATCCTACTAGTTGTGTAAAGCTTACCGGGGTGTAATGATGGATTACCGAGTCGGTCTCTCCAAACTACCAATGCTTAAGATTTCTATGGTTGAATAATTAGGTCAGTCTCAACAACCACAATGTACCAAAGCACAATTAAATCAATCTAACTTAGACTAATTATGAACTTGAAATACATGGCATAAACAATCAACAAATAACCCAATGATCATGCAGATTACCCGAAAACCCGTTTAAACCACGATATCCCAACACCTTAGTACTTGATTAGCCTTTAAGGTGTTATATCCCACTGATTACAATCTGATTTTATGAAATTCTTATGATTTACTAAGATTAGTCAAATCACAATTAGGTTAAAACCAAGTTTTTATCCCAAAATCATGTGAAAATCAAGTTTTAATCGAAACCGAATCAAACCTTATCCACAAAATAGTTTAAGCATACAATCAGATCATTCACAATAGTTTAATAACATTCACAATTATTCACAATCATTCACAATCAGATTCAAATCAAAAGCAACGATTCATTCAATCAAACAAACCCGAAAAACCGAAAATTATCCAATAATCATCCGTAATCTAGGCAGAATTAAAGATCTAGCCAAAAATCATCATTCAAACATTCATAAACATGAAATCAGATCTAATCATGGTAGAAAATTCAAGAACAAATGGAAAAGAACAACTACGATGCATAAACAAACCCGAAAACGCGATCCGAGCACTTGTATACGCGATCTGAGCCTCCCCCGAGCGTCCGAATCGATCCCCAAACTGCAAAATCTTCAAAAATATGTTTTTTTTTCGTTTTCAGCCGTCCTTGGGTGATTAATTCGCGAATTAGGGTTTTAAATGGCTTAAATAGGTGAATTTTCGCAAATATCACGACTTGGGCTGTTAAGAACCGGTTCATAGGCTTAAAAGATGGTCCAATTGGCTGGTCAAAGGCCCAACATGGCCTGGTCAATGCAGGTCAACGTCGGTCAACGCAGAGGAAGGGCGCGGGTCATGGAGCTCCATCCGGGTGAGGCGCGGGTCAAGGGGTGTGATGAAATGGGTCGCGCGCGGGTCAGGGCTACCCGGCCGGTTCTACACGCGGGTCAAAGGGGTTTTAGGGCTGATGTGGCACGCTCCAGAGGCTGCCACGTGTCCCAGACGTGTACCACTTTACCAGAATGTCAAATACACCCCCTGCACTTGCTGAAATCCATTTTTAAGCTCCGAAACTTCCTGAAATGCAACTTTTTAACCCCGAAACATCTGAAAATTATATTTTAGCTTCCAAACTCCATAAAAATTATTCCGGGCTTCGGTTTCTTCGTAATTACGAACGTTTATTTTGTGAAACCTTCAAAAGTAACATTAAAAATAAAAATTAGTAAAAAATAATTTAAATCTAATAAAAACTAAATAAAAATCTAATAAATAAGATAAAATACTATAAAATAAATACTAAAAGGATGTGTAAATAACTACACATCAGTGTCACAAGCTTTGATGCCATTTTTAAGGCATCATTTATGATATGGAGTAAATAGAGCCTCAATTGCATTGAATAGAAGTGTGTGATATAACTTCGATAAGTGTCCACATGTTTCGTTATTAGACCTTAAAATTGCAAGAGGACAAGTGGGATTTGATAATTAACAGCCAACCCAAAGTCTACTATTTTGACTTTGGCGTTAGTGGTTGAAACTTGAAAGTCTAATGTCGTAGCTCTTAGAGTATTAAAAAAAATTATTAGTTATACTCCACACAAGAAAAACGTTTGTTTTTTAAAAACACTTAAAAAAATACCCTAAAAACATTGTCAAAGGGAGTGGTTATTCACACACCCCACTTTTTTAATTCAACACCCCACTTTTTTCTGTACGTATCGTATAGGTCAGTACGCCATGTACAGCACAACCTGCAGCCTTAATTTCTACGTGCCGTACGCCGCATACAGATCCTTACGTGGCATACGACATCTGACACCCGCAACCTTAAATTCCCAGAAGTGATTGGTTCAATTCTGTGTTATATGCCATGTAGGGTACTGTACGTAGCGTACTGATAGTATACGCCACGTACAAGTCTAAAAAAATTAATATTTTTTTTGCAAACTTTAAATTAAAAAAATTGGTAATGTTAAAAATTTATTTTTATAAATTTAAACATCTTTAACGTTTAATAATTTAAACATTAATAACATTTATTTTTAGCGTTTTTCGTTTTCATCATTAATTTCATTAGTTTAATATTATTTTTGTTTGAACAAATACACGTATGAAACAAACACAATGTACATACAAATTAAAAACATAAGCAACCAATCAAAACAAATCACATAATATATACATAAACAGTATCTGTACAATACAATGAAAAGAAATAAACTATGAATCCTGTCAGGGAGGTGATGGCTTGTGACACCCTAGTCACTTTCATGTCAACGCCGGACATTTTACACCAATATTTAATAAATTACGTTTAGGTCCCAGCAAAAACTTTCGTGTTTTACAAACCTGTAAACATACTATTTACTAACGCCTGTTAAAACAAAGTTTACATATGTTTACATATTCCACTAAACATTTATTACACAAAAGTTTTACAACTGTTTGATTATTAAAATTTAAAACCATCATACGAGACTTCACGTTCGCCTTTCCGATCATCATCACCGCTCACCCGACTCCTTCGTACCTGTAAACACCACATTTAAATTCACCATTAGTTCGTTAGAACTAAGTAAGGTTACCCCACTTTTTCACCAAGTGTATTCCATAATACAATATGGATACACTAATGAGGTTCCAAATAAAATTTGGCAACAATATTCAACCACGTACAAAACGATTTACTAACAGGTCGTTTTCACCCAAAACCTCAATAAACCTCTCATTCATGCACAATCATTATAATTTAACATAACACATATATGCGCACACAAAACTCCAGTTGTGCATCATATTTCCCAAAAGTCAACATTAAATATTTTGACTCTTGAATTTGAATGTCTACACTCTTGTAACTCATCTTTTGTTCACACACCTTGTGAATCAATTACATTGGAATTGCAAGTCTTATGTTTACACACCTTGTGAATCAATTACATTGAAATTGCAAGTCTTATGTTCACACACCTTGTGAATCAAAGCATGCACATTACCAATCCCCCATTTGTTCACACACCTTGTGAATCAATTGCATTGGAATTGCAAGTCTTATGTTCACACACCTTGTGAATCAAAGCATGCACATTACCAATCCACTATTTGTTCACACACATTGTGAATCAATTACATTGAAATTGCAAGTCTCATGTATATATGCTAAATGCACAAATACTTGTAGTGTGGACTCACCCAGTCCTTTAACTACAAGTTCAATCAAATAGGTAACTTACCTTGATTTGGAGAGTTATCAACAATCTCAACTCTTTTCCAGGCCTTCTGGAACTAGATTCACCTCCTCTTCCTATTATATTTTCATATATAACAAGATTTAACAACATGAACACACAACTTGTGTTATTTATATAATCTAGGTCATTTGACTTGTTTTACTCTTCGTATTCAATCAAAACCTCGTTGAGGCTTTTATCAACAACCCATGTGTGGAAATTAATCTACACATGTTCTTAATCATATTTAAATTATCAAAATTTCATATTTTGAAATCTGTTGCTTGACTTCCTTTACCAACACCTAGGTGTAAATCACACGTATACAACTAGTTTCAATATGCTCAACACCCATACATACTGATTCAAACTCATTTGAATCTCATTCATTAGTGTGTGACATTTAGAAGTCAAGTTATCGTTTATAATTAGCATTTAATGCTAAAATCATTAACTTTTAAATTTCAACATTTAATCAACATCTGAATTCGATTTATCATTCCAAGGAATGATCCAAAGCCATCACAACCATGATTTAATCATCCCACTGGTTATCATACTCAATAATATGAGATTCAAGACAACCGGACATTATAACGGATCAAAATCAAGATTTCATCGTTAAAACATCTAATCCTTCGTTTCTAATCCTCCTTAATCATCATATAATACTTAAAAACTCAATTTAATCTGTATACTATTATAATCAATGAGATAAAACGAATCGTTACCCTTCGAACGGATTTCTGGGTGTAATACGATGATCAGGAGTTGTAGAAACGATCCACGACTCGATCCGAACGTTCTGGTAGCTTCGGAACTGAGTTTTGATGGCAAAATTTCGATTTAGTGGCTTATGGTGGAGCTGAAGTTCGAAAATGGTCGAATTTTATGTTTTCTGGCGAATTCTGATGAAGATAAGCAATCTGCCAAACCGACGTACCCTAGGCGTACCGTGCGAGACACCCTGGTCCAGATATTTTCGCCTCCCCCCCCCCCCCGCGCGTACCGCCTAGCGCCATTTTTCTCAAAATTTTTTGATTTCCTTCGTTTCGCGATTCCGGACAATCCGTAACTCCGTTTAACGCACGGTTTTCGCCTACGTTCATCATTTCTCGCCTATTTTCAATTTGTAACAATCACAATCATTTTACTAATGAATATCTCAAACATGTGCGATCATTGAAAACCGGTATTTACATGGCGGAAGGGGAGGAGGCTCAATATCAGCCTGCCTAGACATCTCGATCTCGCGATCAATCAGCCAGCGCAGCATCTCATTCTGCCGAGCCAGGATGCGATCATGCTCCCTGGATCGTGCAGAAAGATCCCGCAGTATCGCCTCGAGGCGTGCCGGAAGCCTCACTGTCTGGTACCTCCGCTGCGGATGCTGCGGGACGTAGTGAGCGCCTCCGGCCTCCCCTCCACCCTCCTTTTAATCCCCGGCCCCCTCGCCCCCGCCTCCCTCACCACCACCAGCCTCACCATCAGGAATCCTATTCGCGTTGTATGACTGAAAGTTGGGTTACTCGTTTAAATCAGGCAGCTCTTGATATCTAATGTCACAATGATAAGATTGACCGACAGAATCCTGTTCTATCTTCTCGTCTCCAAAGAAGAAGTTATCGTCCAAAATGACATTATGTGAATACAATAAACGTTTGTTATATATATATATATATAATTTACATGAATTTTTTTCTATGGGTATACTTTGATGTCCCCCTTTAGTTTTGGAGTAAATTACCGATATTGTTTATGTTGTTTGTTAATATTTTACTTTTGGTTCTTATGTATCATAAATTGTTTAATATAGTCTCAAACTTTAAATGTATGCATTACAAATGTTTAAAGTTTTGGTAATTTTGGTCAAACACATAATGGTAATTTTGTGTTATAAGAAATGTATGCATTACAAATGTTTAAACGTTTGGTACCATATGAGTAATTTATGAAACATATTGACAAAAAGTAAAATATTAACAAAACACATGAATATTTCAATACTTTACTTTTTATTTTATTTTGCAATATTCTCATCATCCAAGGTTTGACTTCATTTTCTCGATTGGAAGGTAAATAAAATTACTAAATTTTAAATTTCGTAATTATACTATAATATTTGATATATCAATTTATTTTTATAAGATGAATATAAACAACCAGATCAAAAGTAACCATATACCTAACGAATTTAGCTTTACAATCACGAGTATATGACTCAAAATATCATCCCCGTTCAAACATACTCTATTTTCACCCAATAGTCTCAATTTAGGATTATGAATAATCAAGAGTCTACGAGACGACGACTCATTATACCATTCTTGTACAAACATGCTCTATTATTACCCAATAGTCTCAATTTAGGAGCATGAAGAATGTAAAATTAAATTACATATATAAATTTTATTACGTCACCTAGCTTTTAAATTTGATGTAACCAAAAAATGACCAGTCTAATATCCGATACGGTTAAATAAAAAGACTCATTAGAGAATCGCCAATATGCTCACCAACTTTATAATGATTCGGGTAAAGTTCACTTTTGATCCTTTATGTTTATACAAAATTTTAGAAACTGTTCTATATGTTTAAACATTTCAAAAGCAGTCTTGTAAGTTTTCATAGGCTGCAAACTTTGTTCATTCTCTGTTAACTTTGTTAAGTATTAACAAAAGAAATGACTATCTTTCTCAATTACTTATATGATTTTTTTACATTTATGCCTCATACAAGGAAGGATCTACATATATTGGGGTGGGTTCACCGGAACCCACCGCATTTCGACGATTTCGTAGGATTTTTTTGTTTTTGAAAGGCCGAAAGGTAAGGTGAACCCATTGATATTTTAGGGGTGAATCCTTGATTTAATTTTCTCCAACAGTTTGCCAACTTGAATAGATTAAGTGATCTTTGTTAGAGAATTCTCAATAATCAATGCATGAATTTCTATAGAATCGTGTTAAAACCACTTTCCAAAATTAATATTTCTTCCCAAATTTCGTTTAGGTTTCGGGTCATTGCACCCTTGACCCTTGTCTGAACCGCCACCAAGGGCTCTGCCCCTTGAACCCTGTTAGGGGCGCTGCCCCTAGGACCTCGTAAGGGGGCACGACCCCTTTGACTCCCGCTTAGTCCGAAACTCAGAAATCTTAAACGAGCATACACTTCATACCTCTGAACTCTTTAATGACGATATATTTTTAATTATTGACTTAATATATCGCACTGTTATTACGTGATAAACATTACAAGACATGAACCGTCAAACCGACCCGGAATTTTTTGTGTCTGGTTCTATCTAATTGAAGTGTTTGTAACTAGTGAACCCACCGAAATTTTTTCATGGATCCGGCACTAGCCTCATATCCTGTTAATTTTTAACAAAGTTAACGGAAAAACGACCGAGTTTGTAACGTTTGGAAACTTATAGGATTGCTTTTGAATTTTTTTAAAATAAAAGACTATTTCTGAAACTTTATGTAATCTTAAAGTACTAAAAGTAAAATTTACCATAATTATTCCAAACTTGTAATTATTTAATTATCCCATTAAAAAGAGCGAAACCTGATTTGATGGAATTTTGTTTCTATACTGAAATCATGCTACTTTTTGTTTATCATACATTAATACCTAATTACCAATCAATCAATTATCAAATTGAGGTTTAATTTTTAATTAAAAAAGATATGAACAAATTGAGTCGATTTAGGGCCCACTGCACCGGGCTCCAACTCATCATCAAATCAAAACCCATCTGTCATTCATTTCACATTTTACCATTTCATCCACAAGATCTGGTTTTCATCCTCAAACATCTCAAAAAAACAACGGATTTCAAGAAAATCAAGATACTTTCAACGATCCGAACCACATTGGTCGGTAATTTTCCCAATCTTTTCAAGTTTTTCAATTTCAAACACATACTTTTAGTTCATGTTATGTGGATTATTTCCAGTAAAGATGTGTTCTTTGAATAGTTTTACTGAATGTTGTTCAATTTCTTCATCAATTGGCATCTGGCTGTGTCAAGAACTACTTGGATCCTGTTACTTTTGCTGTGTTTGAAAAAGGGTTCAAGCGGTTATTGTATGAAATCACCGACATTTATTTGGTTACTGTATGCTGTTTTGAATTTCTTGATGTTCATCATCAATTGGCTTCTGAGTATGAATTATCTCCTGGATCCTGCTAATTTATTTGAATTTTTGACAATCATTTGTCATGATTCTTAGGCCTCTTCATCTTCTGCATTTGGTGATTGCATTATTTCGAGAAATTTAATGATTTTTTCTCCAATCTTTTCTTATTTTGATTCATGGGTTCATTGGTTGTATGTGTAATCTTAGATTTTCCTGATCATTTATAGGTTTTATCATTTATGTAATCCAACAGTTTTTCAACAATTGTATGCATCAGTGTGTGTGAGAGAGAGATTTCTTACAGATTAGATGAAGTATTTAGTTATTTACTCCAACCGTTTGACTTCTTGGGTCAAAATGACTAAATTTTTAACTCCAAATTGAAATGAAATAGTTGAGGTATAAAAAATCTTGATTAGTACATTGAATCTCATGGCAAATCCTACATTGAAGGAATAACAATGTTGGTCTCAAATTCATGATAAACATCAAAATTGTGAACTTAAATTGTTATTTATGTTTGACTTTGTTAGTCAAAGTGTATGTCTTGTTAAGTTGTTATTAAACCCAAAAATGTTGAAATTATGATGAAATCAGGCTAATTGGTGAATGATTCAGTAATGGGTAAGAAAGAAAGCTGGTTTTCTTCAATCAAGAAGACTTTGAGTCCAAGGCCCAAAGAAAAGAAAAACCAGGTTTTTCACATTTCACTAAAATCTCTTTATATTTTATAAAAATTTCTTTATTTTTTATAAAAATTTATCGCTAAGTAACGTCTTCTACATTGATTACAAACACCAGAAGTCAGTACAGGAAGCGCCTGTGAATGAGCATCCTTCAGTACCTAACACACCAATCATAGAAACCGCTAGCGGTTCTTATGATTCCCATCTCTTTCCTCAACCAGAAGAGATGAACCCGCTTGAGGTGCAGGCTGAGCCACCACAAGCGGCCAGTTTGGGTCCTGGCACCGCTGGTGCATCACCAGCAGTGCCAGCGCTCCCAACCTGGCATGATGCAGGGAAACCAAGGGAAGAAGTAGCAGCCATCAAAATCCAAACAATTTATCGCGGTTACATGGTATTAAAGTTAATGAATCAAATCAGATGATACCAATTACAGTCTGCATTATAACATGTAAACTATGTAATGTGTTTATAGGCAAGAAGGGCTTTATGGGGCTTGAGAGGGCTTGTTAGGTTGAAAACAGTGGTCGAAGGACCGTGCGCGAAGCGGCAAATGGTTAACACACTCAAATGCATACAGAGTTTATCACATTTGCAAGCCCAAATCAGTTATAGAAGGATCAGAATGTCAGAGGAGAATCAAGCTCTTCAGAAACAACTGCTAAGGGCAAAGGAAATCGCCAGTGTGCAGGTTAGTTTGTTCTTGAGTTAAACTTATTTACTAAATTTGAAAAATATTTATTAAAATGGGTGTTTATTGAAATTTTCTTTTTTTATTCATAATCTAATTGAATAAAATAATTTTATTAAAATATTAAACCTCTCCCAAAACTGTTTTAAAATTGTTTTTTAAAGCGTCATTTTAAGAATCAAACGGTTTCAAAAAAAATTGTTTGGAAAAAATGAATTGGTTCAAAAAATGTCGAGATAAAACGAATGGTTTTAAAAAATATGTTGAGAAAAAACAAATTATTTATTTATAAAGATATCTAAAAAAGGGTCATGGAATTCTCACACCAACCCCACACTCTTTATACGTCCCATATGGCTTATACGAAACGTATATGAGGTAATTATTGTTTTTGAGAATTTATCAGTGTCAATGACTAGATTCCTATACGCCTTGTATACACCTGTATGCGGAATGTACATGACCAATCATTGTCGAGTCCGCTCGTATATGCCTATACAAGGCATACATGGTCGGTGGGGTGTTAAAATAAAAAAGTTGGGTGTGTAAATAACCAAAATAATGGTTTTGAAATTGACATTTATAAAAGTCAAATGGCTTTGAATATGATGTTTAAGAAAACAAAAGGTTTCAGAAAAGACGTTTAAACCGAACGTTTTTGGAAAAAGAAATTTAAAACACCGAAGTCCGAACATTTAAAAAAAAGGTTTAAAAATGAACGGTGTGAAAAAGGACATTTAAAAAACAGTACAATTTTAAAAAACAGTACAATTTTTTTTTTCGAAAAAAAAAAGAAAAAAAAGGACATTTAAAAAAGCAAACATTTTAAAAAATGAACATGAAAAATGAACGATCTTAGAAAGAGTTTTAAAAAACCGATCATCGTTTACGTGTTCATTTAAGAAAAACTGAGAGATGTTTATAAAAATAAACTAACATTGAAAAAAAAAAGTTTAAGGAATTAACGTTTAGACAATCCTTAATACCCACCCCACTGAAATCTCACCTGATTGAAATTTTCTACCACGTCATCACCCCACTGAAAATCTTAAAATCCCTTAATGGTCACCCCACTGAAAAACATTCCCCACTAAGCCACATCATCACCAATATATTTGAGGTGTGGGTCCCCTTTTTTTAAAACCAACAAATAGGTGAATGACATCCCAAACAGGGTGCGGGGGCCGCTGGGGCAACACATTTGAGGCCGCCGGGGACGGGGGCGGTGTGCCAACTCACCCCTGCCCAAATCTTCTCTCCACTGAACCAATGGGATGACAATTAAACATGGCCTTAGAACAAAAGACCAGTGTTAAAGAAAACCGTTAGGAAATTAAAAAAATAATCAACTATTTCAAAAAGGATGTTTAAGTAACACATAACTTATTAGTTAGAAATAAAATAAATAAATATACAATAAAAAAAGTTTTTTAACTACGATAAATATCTTTATTACCTGCACCTTTGTTAGAAACAGCTCGTTATTACATCCATCTGGTGGGAAATGATACTTTTTATCTAACAAATTTATTATTTATTATTTATTTTTTATTTTTAAATAGAACGGTGATGAATGGGACGATAGGGTTCAGTCTAAAGAAGAGATAGAAGCAAGGCTTCTTAGCAAGTATGATGCTGCTATGAGAAGAGAAAGAGCCATGGCTTACTCCTTTTCTCATCAGGTAAAGACCGTAAAGATGCGTGTTTAGCAATAAACGTGTTAAACCAGTCATGTTCATGGGTTGACGGGTCGACCCATTAACAAGTTTGAAATTTTGCCCAAACCCATGTATGATGTCAAACACATGAACATGACAAGTGTATAAAATCTTTTTCTTTTTGTGCATTTTTGCATAATAATACCATTTATAAGTTATAACCAAAAATAGATATGTGTATAAAACATTAAGATTTAACCTATAAAGCTTAATGGTCATTTCTTCTGTATCTTTTTAAAATGAGTAAATTACTGATATGGCGATATGGTCCCTGTGGTTTGCTAGTATTTCACTCTTAGTCTTTAAGTCTCATAAATTATCCATTTGGTTCAAAACTTTAGACATTTGTAACATGTATAGTCCTTATGTCACCAAATTACCCTTACATAATTCACCAAATTACCCTCACATAAGGATTACACGTGTTACAAATGTTTAAGGTATGGGACTATATAAGTAATTAATGAAACCTATGGACCAAAAGTGAAATAATAACAAACCACAAGAACCATCTTGGTAATTTACTCTGTTAAAATTTACAAGTTCAAGTTATGGCATAAACCATTTTTTTAGAAAGTTATAAACATACATGTCAAGTCAGTTTGAACCGGCCCATTAATAAACTGAATGTGTTTGCGGGCTCGACCTGAATCTAACCTAGAGGTGAACAAAAAAACCAGTTTGGGTTCTCAAACCGGTTTCACCCAAACCGGTTTCCAAACCGGTCCGAACCGTCGGTTTGTAATAGGTTTCACATCCTCATCTTCCAAACCGGTTTCCAAACCGGTTTCAACTCCTCCAAACCGGTTCTATAGGTTTGACATCCCTTATCTCCCAAAAAGGTTTCCAAACCGGACCGGTTTGAAAACCGAACCGGCTTGAGCAAAAAAACCGGTTTGAGCACCTCTAATCTAACCTGAACCTGTTTAGAGACTAAGGTTTCTTCAAAAACACAAATCTAAACACCTGCTTGTTACAAAAACTTAAAGTTTAATAAAGCAAAATCTAATATGAGATATATGGTGAACCCATTGAAACAGCAACCTTGGAAGAAATCAGGAGAACCAAGAACAACCATGCTTTTCATGGACCCGACAAATCCTCAATGGGGTTGGAGCTGGTCCGAGAGATATAATAAGCATTCAAACGATCATGTGTCGGTTAAAATTGGTAAAAATGAAATCACAAAATCTTATGCTCGTCACCAACTTAATTCCGCTCCTTCAACTCCTCGGTCAAAAGGAGGTGGTGGTCTGTCAGCATCACCAAAACCCAAGACGGGTCCTAACCCACGAGCTTATGGTTTGGGGCTCGAGGCTAGCCCGGATGATGACTCCAAAAGTGTGTCAAGTGAGATTAATAGAAGGAAGAGTGTTGCAGGGCCTGTGGTGGCTGCTAAGTTGGCAAAGGCAACATCACAAGGACAGGGCGTGGCGGAGAATGGTGGTGGGTCCGCCGCGGTGGTGGGTGGTGCGAAGAAACACCTTTCTTTTCAGGCTAAACAGAGGCGGTATTCTGGGCCACCAAAGGTTGTTTGTGATGGGTTGAAGCAGGAAGGTGGTTGAGTGGTCTCTTGTTTGGAGATCAAGCAAGAGATCTTAAATTATACATTTGAAGATGCAATTATATATATGTGTTGTAAAACATGATTTGTTTACTTATTGTATGAAACTATGGGTTTACTCATGTGTTACAGCGGTAACCCCGCGTCATCGAATAGGATAAAACACCATTTCAAATATCAAGAGTCGGATAAAAGTTGTCATTCTATTGTAAAACCATGAGCGAAAAGCACAAAAGTTTTAAAAAATAATGAGTTTGTTACGCACGTAGTCCATGTGGTATAATTTGATAAATTTTTTTTATGTTTAGAATTTTTTGTAAGGTTACAACACCTGTTGTATATAGAATAGTTGATTGTTACCTTTTCTGTTAATTTCTTTAAAAAATCCAAAATACCTCTTTTCTTGCCTGTTTTTTATGTTTTCCATTCTTTTTATCAAACAATTATCGCGTATTTCCTTCAGAGGTGGGCAAAAAAACCCCGAACCGTCGGTTTGGCATAGTTTTGACATCCTCATCACCCAAACCGGTTTTATAGGTTTGACATCCTTATCTCACCAAACCGGTTTCCAAACCGAACCGGTTTAAACCCAAACCGGTTTTGACCATCTATTGACCAAACCGATTCGGTTCTCAAATCGAACCGGTTTGGAGAAAAAAACGGGTTTGTGCATCCCTAATTTCCTCTCATCCCTCTTTTTCCTATTTAAACAAACAACCTTCACCCATCATGAATCTTTTCTTTCCCTTTTTAAACAAACCACCATCACTCATCATGAATTTTTCCTCCTTTTTGAACAAAGCACCACCACCCATCATAAAAAAAATCAACATTTAAGTAGAAATAGAGCTTTATTTAATTTTCCCTTCGTGGGTTAGGTTTACCTACTACATGAGATTTCCACGCATCAGGGGTAAGTTTGTAACTCTGTTAGATGGGTCCAGTTAAAACAACATACTGGTATGTGAAGACCTCTTCAATTCAAAAAAATTAATCCCCCCTTTTTGACCAAATCACCATCACCCATCATTAAAAAACACTAAAATAGAAATAGAGCTTTAATCAATTAGCCAATAACACACAATTCCACTTTTATAAGTTTTTTTTTTTGCTTAATTATTATTATTTTTTTGAACGATATCAACCTTTAAGACTTTTATTTTGGGGTTTTTTAATATTATATTTATCATGGCTTCAACGTTTGAATTAATTTTCTTGATGATATGTTGGGTTTTACGATGATCACCTTTACTACGAGATATGCCTTACGATTTGCATCAAAGTGGCATTCATCTGTATCAGAGAGACATATACACTTTAATATGATATTTTGGATTTTTGATAAAAATTCTAATACAACATGCCTATGAAGTTTTCCTATTTAAGTTTGTTTATCACTTCTTCAAATTTGTTGATATAACAACTATCTATTGGTTTTTTTACTTTTTTGTTAAAAATATATACACAAACACATTATATTGATGCTTTCCCAATGCGAGCCACTTTAAGGTTTTATGTTTGTTAGAGTGATAGCTATTGTGACATTTTTTATGTGCATTTTTAATATTCTATGCGCTAAGGGTTTTTATAATGTTCTTATCATGAGTGATATTGGATTTTTTTTTAATAAGTATTTATGAGAATTTACGTCAAGAAATATTTTACTTTATTTTAACCATTTTTTTGTTACTTTATCTATCTTAAGACTTGAATTGATGCCTTAGTATGAACTAAACTAACTTTCTATAATATCTATTAAAATCTTTAGTAAAATGTTCAAATATGGCGTGTTTTAAGAATATTAATTTATATAGTGTATATTTTTTGTATATAAACTCAGTATATAGTCGTTAACTTTATACGTTAATTTTCTTTTTATGTGTGTCACAGACACAACACACGGAATAAAGTTCGTATACATTTAACATCGTAGGAATTGCTTTTGACTTTCCTATATTTTTTATATACAATACTATACGAAACATAATATTGTTTTTATATACGCCACTGTTCGTAAACAATATGTCACCATTCCATATGTGTTTTTATAATCATATTGTGACTTCTTATTTCCTTAACGTATCAGTTTTTATTTTACTTCGTCTCACAGCGAGGGGTAACTTTGTCTGTTTGATAATAAAAACTAAAGGATGTGGTTATCTACACACCCCAAAAACATATTTTAACACTCTCTGTCAAGTATACGCCTCGTAGTGGTCACTATGGGGTGTATAAGGGTCCAATCATTGGCACTGACACCCAATGATTGCCCCTCTATACGCCTCATATTGACCAATACGGGGCGTATGGGATGTGAGGTGTGTGAATAACACCACCCAAACTACAATCTATATTAAAATCATGTCTAAAAAACTATTTATTTGAGTTAATTACACAGATGGTGCCTGTGGTTTACCCAGATTGCACGGATGGTCCCTAACTTCGAAAATTACAACGGTGGCCGAATACTTTGCAAAAACGTAACACGGATGGTCCCTGGAGTGGATGTCCGTTAGATTTTGGGGTTAATTTTTAAAAAATGACCATTATACCCTTACCCCTGTATCTCCTCCTCCCAACCAATTCCATCAGCCATCAGCCATCAGCCATCGCCTACCACCATCCATCACCCACTCCGGCGCACAATCTCACCCTTTCTTGCGAACTCATCTGCGGTTATCCTTCTGCGCGAACCGTATGCGGCTATCCTTCTGCGTGAACCAGCGGTGTCTGTGTAGGGAGCGGAAGCGGCCAAACATATCCGCCGTCGATCGCCGGTGGGCTCTCGCCGAAGCACACTGTAAGCACAACCAGTCCCTTTACGCCGTCGCATTAGCCCTCCGGTTGTTTGTTTCCCGGCATTCAGCTTCTTCTAGCTCCAAACTCCTCACCACTTTTCCGGTAATAACCCTTCAAAAACACACCCACTGTATATCTTTGAAACTGAGCAAGACAACGTGATTCCGACCTAATCTCCGATGAGACATCCACTAAAAAAAGGAATGGTTTGAATGTGATGTGATAAAATTGATGCTTTGTTCAAATCCTCTTTAGCAGTACCTTCTTCTCTATCTCCGTGATTAATTGCCGTGATAAATTGTTGCGAAATGTTTACCAAAGGTTTACTCTGGTCATCATCTTGTTGTGGCGGTTCTTCCGGACGTTCTGGTGGAACCCCGTCAGATTCTGGAGGCTTAAGGCTGTATTGTTAGAGAAATTGCATCGGTTTACTCGTCGGAAAGTCAATTGGAGTTCGCCGGATTCTGGGGCGGATGGGCGTGTGTTGGTGGTGGTTGTTGACTTGTTGCAGTGAGGTGGTGGTGGCAGACTGGCAGGTGGTGTTTGTGGTTGAATAAGAAAAATGGTAGGGATGAAGGGTATTTTGGTACTTTTACATCCATTTAACAGAAAAAGTTAACAGACATCCAACTCGAGGACCGTCTATGTTACGTTTTTGCAAACTTTTTGGACACCGTTGTAATTTCTTGAAATTAGGGACCATTCATGCAACAGAAAAATATATTTTTTTTTTTAATTTTATTTTTTTGTTGTTCTAACTTGGAAACCAAGAAAGAGAGTCGGCGTCCCGCCGTCGCCAAATTAAAAACACCCCCAAATCGCCTGCAATCAAGCCCTAAATTAACAAATCCTCTGCTCGATTCAGGTGCTCGACAAATCATTGCCAGATATCGAAACTACCATTTGGAGACAATTTGAGTCAACAAAACCCTATAATCCAGAAGCTGCAAGGCAAATCATTATTTTCAAGCTTTCAATTTGCTCAACTTCTGAGATAGCCGATTAAATGGTTAGTCATTAATCGTATTCATCTATGACATGTTTTTTAGCCGTGTTAATGTTCCTTGTGATGACTAATTCTAATTTTTAGTTATGTTGGTGCGTATGCAATTGATTTTGTTAGGGTAGGGATCATAAAGACAATAATCATAAGTGAGAATACATAATACGATAGGGCTATGAATGTATCAGGGATTGTATATAATCTTTCTTTTCTGGAAACGTTGTAGTCTGAATTTTACTTCGTTTTCTTAAAAAAAAATATGTTTAAGATTTTTTATTTTTTTTATGATATGTGCTCATGGCTAGATGACAGAAATCATAATGATAACCTTTTTACAATTATTTTAATTGGATTTTGAAGATCAAGATATCTTATTGACCTTAACTTGGGGTGATTAGCAGAACTTAAATGCTAAGAAGTTGTTTATTTATTAGATGCATTTAGGATAAATCCTTAGAAACCAAACCAACCATTCAAACAGAAGCAAGTTGGTCGCTTGTTTTTTTAAAATACCCAGCTATGATGCTTGATGCGCAAGGAGCGATCATCACATATGTGAATCGTTTGTTATTTAAAAAAATACTAAACAATTATTTGCAGATTTTTTTTTAAATTGTTAACTTTTAAACATTGACATTTTCATTATCTCGGGTCAGATTTGCTCAATCCATATTCTAATTTGCTTAAATACTTAACTTATTGCTCAATTGATGGTTAGACTTGCTCAATTGATGGTTAGACTTGCTCAATTGTTGGTTAGATTTGTTCAATTAGATTGAAAAACGCATACCCATTGATGGTCTAATTTGTTCAATTGCTGCTCAACTGCTTGATGTGTCACATTGAACAGCATTAGATCATTTACATGAGATCACATTAGAGCATAATGTGCTTCTTATACGTGCATCAAGGAATCACATCGTATCAACTGCAGCGATGCAATCTCATCGCTGCATCATCACAATATGCGCTCTTGATGGGCGCATTTTAAAACCAAGGTTCGCCAGTTTGAGATTATGTGGTTTGGTTTTGTCTGTGTAAGAGACAGTGGAATCCCCTGGATACAGCAAGTTAATTAAGATTATTATGGTGTCTGACACTAAAACCGTCATCAGGCAACTCCATTCGTGGTAGGAATAGCAGTTGCTGGTGCTGCTTATGCTGGTAGATATGGCATACAGGCTTGGAATGCATTCAAAGCTAGACCAGCTGCACCTGCCCTTCGCAAGTTTTATCAAGGTGGTTTTCAACCTCAGATGACTAGAAGAGAAGCTGCCCTTATTCTCGGAGTCAGGTATCATGCAAAAATCTGTTTGGCTGCTGCCTGTTTTCTGTTCATATGAATTAGTGGTGTTAGGATTTGCAAATAAAGTTATTATTGCAACTTGTTGGCACTATTGTTTGGTGAAAAGTGATTATGAGTATGATCTTTTGATGATTTGAAGGTTGGCTACAAGCAAAAAAGATACGAGTTAAGATATGTTCATTCAAAAAAAAAATGAAAATTTGGTAACCATGACAACCTTTTTAAAAGAGAAAACTTACGGGACACCTCCATTACTATGCTAACCAATAGGATCGGGTAAATTGCAGCTTATAGGTGGCCTTCATGGGGGTTAAAGCCAGAAAACCAGTTTGATTTTAATCTGATCCCTTTACTGAGACCTCTACTAGTGGGACTTGACTGCTTTACTTACCCACTGCTTTGCCCCCTTGAAGGTTAAGGTATGTTCATTTGATTCAATTGTAAGTCAGGATAATGCCTATTACATCCTCAATGCATTAAAGATACCAAGTTGCTTGAAAAGGTTGCAAGATTTAAAGGTGAGGGTAATTGGAAAAGTTAGCAAAATATAATTATACCGTTTTAGAAGTGGGCAGTTGAGATGAGTTAAATTAGAAATGTAGGCAATAAGTTTGGGATGCTCACTTTTTGAAAACACTGTTAACTCGTGATTATGACAATAATTTTATGAATTTCTCAAGTCAAAATAGACTGATGTTGAGAGATCCCAGTAAGGAGTTATTCCAAGAAAATTGATCACTTAGATAATGCAAAAACCGCTTTAAATTTCCTGGACTAATTATCTGATTGTGATTCTGAAAGTTGTAATAATGATGTCAAAAACATAAATCCAAAAACAACTTTTGTTACTTGATAATGTGTATTAGAACATTAGTTAATCTTCTATATAAACATTATTTTCCATCAAACTTATGTTTTTTTTTTATTTATATGATAAAAAATGGTGTTTGTTCTTGTTTAGGGAAAGTAGTGCAGTTGATAAGGTAAAAGAAGCACATAGAAGGGTGATGCTAGCAAACCACCCAGATGCTGGCGGCAGTCACTATCTCGCTTCCAAAATCGGTGAGGCGAAAGAGATGATGTTGCGGAAGAATGGCAACACAGGTTCGGCCTTTTAATTATCTCCAACAAGGAGACCATTTTTACCCAAAAAGGAAGCAATGATCATAAATTTTGGTTATACCTTTATTTAAATTGTGTTTTGATCTGTGTAGAAACTATAAGGTGGATGTTTGGTTGGTTATACCTTTATTTAAACTGTTATTGGTCTAATTTTGTTCAAGTTGGAATGGACACTTGACGTTATTTTATATTTTAGAAACATCAAGTTGGATGTTTCTTAAAATGGCCACTTAATATATGGCCCTTTTTTTTTTCCTTTTTTTTTAACATTTTTCTGTTTATTTTAAATTTACAATGTACTATCTTAATTTTACATTATTTTTTCTCTTTTCATATAGCCCTTATTTTTAAAAAATTAAATACTTTCACATAATCAATTGTTTTCAAAAAAATTAGAACATGATGTTTCATTTAAGTATATATTATTGTTATAGTTTTTTTTTAACTTTATTTTATTTTTTTGATATAGTATGTGATTACGTAATATGTATAAGAACTGGTTTTCATTAACTTTTTAATTACACACATGTAACATTATATTCATATTTGTATAATTATATATATATATTAAAACACATTGAAAATGAATAGTATAGTTTTAGGATTTATAATTTAAACACAATAATTATATTAAAGTTTTGTTTTTCCGATTTTGGCTACTAAAACTTTTATATCATATTAATAATAAGTAAAGTTTTGTTTTTTCGATTTTTGCCACTAAAACTTTTATATAATATTAATAAGTATAGTTTTAGGATTTACAATTTGAACACAATAATTACATTAAAGTTTTGTTTTTTCTGATTTTCGCCACTAAAATTTTTATATAATATAAAGTTTTGTTTTTTCGATTTTGGCCATTAAAAGTAAAGTTTTGTTTTTTCGATTTTGGTCACTAAACCTTTTATATAATATAAAGTTTTGTCTTTTCGATTTTGGCCACAAAAACTTTTAAAAGTTTTGTTTTTTGGATTTTTGCCACTAAAACTTTTATATAATATAAAGTTTTGTTTTTTTCGATTTTGGCCACTAATACTTTTTAAAGTTTTGTTTTTTCGATTTTGGCCACGAAAGCTTTTATACAATATAAAGTTTTGTTTTTTCGATTTTGGCCACTAAAACTTAATAGTAAAGTTTTGTTTTTTTTGATTTTGGTCATTAAAAAGTTTATATAATATAAAGTTTTGTTTTTTCGATTTTGGCCACTAAAACTTTTTAAAGTTTTTTTTTTTTTTGATTTGGCAACTAAAACTTTTATATAATATAAAGTTTTGTTTTTTCGATTATGGCCACTAAAACTTAATAGTAAAGTTTTGTTTTTTCGATTTTGGTCACTAAAACTTTTATATAATATAAAGTTTTGTTTATTTGATTTTGGCCACTAAAACTTTTAAATTTTGTTTTTTCGATTTTGTATAATTTTATGTTTATATATATATCTATATATATATATATATATGTATATATATATATATATATATATATGTATGTGTATATATATATATATATATATATATATATATATATATAATTGTATAGAGTTTGTGATGAGAGATTTGATTTTCATATGTAACTTATGATTTTGCAAATAATATATAATACCCGTTCTTGGGAGAGTACTGTGATAACCAGCCGTAACGCGCAGGTGAGATTAAACCTAGTTAATGATTAAATGCTTAATTTTTTTTTTGGTATAAGACTTGATTTTAAGTATTTATATTACACATACTAGGTTAAACTCCGGTGTATTAAACGGGTTGAAAAAATAATATTATTATATACATATCTATTAGCAAAAAAATTAAGTAATTAAAAATCATGTACATTGTAAACTTTAACTAAACTCATGTTTTATATAGGTTAAATAAAATATAATATAATTTGTTAATTCATAAAGTAATCAGAACATATTTAAAATATTTGATGTAATAATTATAAATTATTTATTAATTTTAATTTTATTTTTTTAAATAATGTGTTAACATTTTTATGTAATGTAATTCATAAATAATTTAATTAAAGTATATATATTCTTCTTTTAACGTACTTAAATTAACTTATATATAACTTTTGGGTTTTTAAAAATTACTTACTTTTTATTATTGCAATATAATATATTTTTATCATTCAAATCATCCAATCATATTAAATGTTTAAAAAATTTTAAAAGTAATTATAAAAAACACTTAGTATCATTATTTTTTTATTTGTAAATTTTATAAGAAATATAATTTGAATTTGATTTTATTTAATAACTAAATAGAATTTGTTAAATAAAAAAATAAGTTTACTTAAAAACTTCGTAATTAATTTCATTTTAAAATATACATAATTAATAATATATTAATTATTATATATATATATATATATTATAATTCATCATCCTTAATTCATATACCTAATTTCAAACTAAATAATAAATAAGGATAATTAAATAGGAGAGAGAAGCGTGAAAGCCAAAATGTAGGTGTTCTAAAATTGTGACAAGTGTCCACAATTATTTTTATTTATTAGTATAAATAGATATAATACGTTGTTAACATGTGTAAAATAAGCACACACCCACCCACACGTATTTGGTGAGATTCAGTTGTAATCAATGTTTTCGGAACTGGACCGGACGTTGAACCGGACGTCTTACTGGTTACTGGTTGAACCTGTCGGACCGGATTCACGAATCGGAAGACATAATAAATATATAAAAAGTTTCAAAAAAATTATATAATTATAATCACATTTAAACAAACATAATTACCATTCACACAAACATAATCATTTATAAAAAAATATAAGTTTAATTGTAATGTTATATTTTTTGGATTTTGGTTTAATAAAAAGAAAAAAAAAACTTGTTTCTCATCCCACATAGGTTCTCATCTCTTTTTCTTCCTAACTTCTCATCCCACGTTGAGGAGAGTACAAGTTAAACCTTCATCCCCTTCCTATAAAAAGAAGAGAGGAGGTCACCATTTGTATGAAAAAGCTACCATTAGTGGTCCGGTTCCCGGTTCGACCAGTCACCTAGATGGCCGGCTGGTTCTCTTTCGAGCGGTTCGTACGCTCATTTTGGGCCGGTTTAGTGGCCCGTTCCCAATCCGGCCGGTCCGGTTCAAACAACATTGGTTGTAATTTACCTTAATTGTGATAACTCAATTAATCCTGACAAAATCAACCCAATCATTTGTATTTTTTTTATGATATTTAATCATACATATATAAGATTATCTTCTTCTTTTACATGTGTGTGCGAATTCATTTTAAGCCTTTTTTTTCCACTTGCCTAGATTTGAGTTTTCCTTTGATTTTATTATGTTTAGTTTATTTTTATTTTTTTCGTTTCATTTTTTCTTGTTTTATTAAAAGACAGTTTATCTCCAATACAAGTCGGTGTTAAACGAATTTAACAGTTGCAGCAACTAGCAACTACAAAATCTAGTTAACAATTTTGAAGTGAAAATCCACTTAACCGACAAACCAATTTTTCCAATATGGCCGACTCTTCATAAACAATAATTTTGTAGATGTTCCCAGAAATTGTCATAGACTTCGTTTTAAATAAAATTTATTCTAAAATAAAGGTGAAATGTGTCATAACTGCATATTTGAAATATGTTGCCATGTTGTAGTGTAAATAAACCACAGAAAATAAAAGCAATTTAAAAAAATTATAAAACAGAAGTACAAAACAAACAAACTTATTTAGTATATTTGCACTCTTTAGTAGAGTCTGGGGGTAAAGTATGAAAACAAACCTTACCCATCCTAGTTAAATAGAGAGGTTGCTACAAATGAGTCACCAACTCAAAGTTATCGTTTGAATTTAATCATTCCAATGCTTTTAACGTTATTTTCACAAAATAAATAAAATAACGTTAAAATTAATACAATTTTACTTTTGTCACTTGAGAAACTACACATATATACATTATATATGTGCACCGCAAATTGACTTATAAAACATAAGTGCACTTGTATTAATTTGATGTTTACTTTTTTGGTTTCAAACAAAAATGATATCAAAACATAAAAAAAATGGACACTTGCAACGATACATTTGATAGTTAATAGAGTGTTGTATTTTAAAAATTATAAACAAACAAACATATTACATACCTAGTCACTAGGGGTGTTCACGAACCAAGCCGAGCAAAGGGTCAGCTCGGACTCGTCACGGATTTAAACCGAGCCTGGCTCGGCTCTGATTGTAAACTGAGCCAAAAATCTTGGCTCGGACCTGGCTCGGTTTTGACTCGGTTTTTACATAAAAAAAAGAGGCGTGAATATGTGGAACTAGGTATTAGTAATATGATTTAGGAATTAGGAATTAGGAATTAGTGGAGCACGTGAGCATTGAGATTCATTTTGTATTTCCGTCTTCTTTTCCTTCATTTTTTATCTTTATTTTTTTTACATAATTACAAAATAACACAAGTATATTTATTAGTTAAAGTAACCCTATAGTTTTATATTTTAGTATAACATGTTGTACAAACGAGCCGAGCCAGCCCTGGCTCGATTACAAAACGAGCGGGCTCGGTTAAAAACGAGCTTTATCCGAGCTTTTTCTGAACGAGCTACGAGCCGAGTCCAAGGTTCGAGCATTTTGGGCAGCCCTATTAGTCAGGTCTAGCTAATATAGTAGGCTCTGAATGAGTTTAAAGGCGAATTTTGCTCTATCCAACTATTCATGTGGGATAGAAATGTTGATATTTCAAAATTTACGAAGAAATAAAATATCTAAAGCTAAACTACTATAACAAAATTTATTAATGCATTCTAAAAAACCTTTTAAACCCAAACAAAACAAACGTCACTAGTAATATCATAATTCCAACCTTCAAGTTAGTGTTGTAACAACAAAACTATAGCTGAAAACACATTTTCTTGCACAAGAAATGGTGAACAAGGAGTAAGCTAAAAGTCAACACACAAACTTGTGAGGTATATACCTAAAAACCAAAACTTTAGAAGACAAAAGTCAAAGTCAAAGCCACTATGTGAGTTTAGTTGGGAAGTATAGATGAGGGTTGACTTTGACCATCATCATCATAGACTATAGGAGCTTGATCATTGATTTCAACAGGACCATGTGGTCCTCCAAAGATGGTTGATAGAATCTCTCTATGGCATTCATCACAAAAGTACAAATATGAAAAGTGACCTTGATTTGGAAGTTTATGAACAATAGCATTCGGAAGGACACGTGTCACGTAATCGGTCATGACAGGTGGCACAACCAAATCCTCCATTCCCTGTTCACCAATTCAATTTTATGAAAATAAATTACCATCCAACTTCTCTCAAACTGCAATGAAGTGGTGAGGATAAAATTACAAACCTGCCATATATGAATAGGTTCAAGAAACCCGGTCAACTCGCATTCTTCTTCTTCAGACAAGAATTTGAACCAGTGAAATAAACCTTTTTCTGGGCATTTCTTTTGCACTTGCAGAGCAGCTATGCTAAATGGCCAATTTGAAACTTGTAGAACTGTTTCCTCTACAAAGGGTTTCATATTTCCTTGACGGATTGATTCCTCGACATCCCTTTGCCAAAATTTTATAAATAATGGATCTTTAGTCACAACTTTATCCTGCAATAACCAAGATTATCAATAAATAACAAATGAAACATAGACCTAGAGGAAACATGTCAAACGGGTCAAAAGTCAGCTCCTAAATAATTTTTAGATTGTTAGAAAACAATGCAACTTTTCACTCGTATTCGGTATTTGGCACTGACTATTTAACTATAAACAAAAAATGAACAAATTCGTTGGATCAACCTGACCCGTTACTCAACCCACCTGACCTGCATAGGTTACAACCTCAAACTGTTATTGACGAGATCAAATCTTCAAGAATTAAATACGATTGATGATACAGATTGATACAATTCCGACTAACTCAACAATGGATTCCCAAAATAGAATTGGATTAATACTGATAAACGATTACAAAATAAGAAACTCAAATAGAAAAACCCTCTCACTGCATGAGCAGGAGCCTCACCAATAACAAACTCAATCCTGATTTTCCCCCACGCACTCCTCACCTTATTTATAACTTTATTACATAACAAACTCTCATCAGCTAATTACCCATTTTACCCCTTCTAGAATAAACCTTTAAAATGGGAGGTTTACTCTTGACTTGGCCTGGTATTCCATTCTCATCACTGCCACCGCCTTCTTTTAAAGTCTTGACCTCAAGACTGAGGTTAGGAAATTGTTCCTGTATAAATTCTGCCATCTCCCATGTAGCCTCTTCCGGTAGTTGCCCTTGCCACTGAATTAACCATTCTTCCACTAAATCTGATCCTTGTTGTACTTTTCGAACATCCAAAATCTGAGAGGGTTGAACAATGTCTGATTCCCCAAACTCCAAATCTGAAGGAATAATGGGTTCTACCTGACCTTGAACTGCTTTCTTTAAAAGAGAAACATGGAACACCGGATGGATTTTGGAAGTAGGAGGGAGTTCGAGCTTGTAAGCAACCAACCCTACCTTAGCAATTATTTGAAAGGGACCAAAGAATCTGGGGCTTAATTTTTGATTGAGGCGACTAGCGACTGATTGTTGTCGATAAGGTTTAAGTTTTACATAAACCCATTCGCCCACCTTAAAAAAAACTTCCTTACGTTTTTTGTCTGCATTTTGTTTCATCAATTGTTGAGCAGCTCCCAAATGTTCTTTGAGGCGTTGAAGTGCTACATCCCGGTCCTTCAATTCTTGTGCCACAGCTTCCACTTTGACCTCTCCAATCGCATATTGAAAAACTGTAGGAGGACTACGTCCATAAACAGTTTGAAAAGGAGTCTGCCCGGTGGAAGAATGAAATGTTGAATTGTACCAAAATTCAGCCCATGGTAGCCAATGCGCCCACATTTTTGGTTGATCCACTGTAAAACAGCGTAAGTATGTTTCCAAACATCGATTTATTACCTCGGTTTGGCCATCACTTTCTGGATGGTATGCAGAACTCATACTCAAGGTGGTGCCTTGAGCGCGAAACACCTCCTGCCAAAAATTGCTCAAAAACAAAGGGTCACGATCACTAAGAATATTTTTGGGAATACCATGTAAACGGACAATTTCTTTGACAAACACCTCAGCTACGGCTTTAGCTGTGTAAGGATGTTTTAGGGGAATAAAATGAGCGTACTTGGACAATCGGTCCACCACCACAAGAATGACTGTGAACCCTTTTGATCGCGGCAAACCACTGATAAAATCCATGGATAACTCTTCCCAAATGACATTCGGTATATTTAAAGGTTGCAATAAACCTGCGGGAGCTGTAGTAGCTGCCTTACAACGTTGACAGACTTCACATTCCCGCACATACTGTTTCACAGTAGCTGTCATACCTGCCCAATACAAGTTAGCCGCCATGCGTCTATAGGTTCTATAATACCCCGAATGTCCACCCGTAGGCGTGGTATGGAATTCATGCAATAAAACGGGAAGAAATTTAGAGTTGGCCGAAATCACCAACCGATTGTGATAGAACAAAACATCATGTTTCATTACAAAACCAGGATGTTTGTCCGGAAATAATTGGCAATCTTGCCCCAATTTTTGCAACACTGGATCTGCTTTTGATTCAGCAATCAGCTGGGATCCCTGCACCCAAATGGGACCTGAGTTTAGGGTGAAGCAAACCCCCATCTCTTCTCTGCGAGACAACGCATCAGCTGCTTTATTGGACTTGCCCGGTTTATATTGGATGTCAAAATTGTAGCCCAATAACTTAGCTACCCAATTTTGTTGATCCGGTGTTTGTAACACGTTGTTGTAACAGAAATTTGAGACTTTTTTGATCTGTACAGACTATAAAACGTGTTCCCAGCAAATAGGGTCTCCAGTGTTGAACCGCTAGAACTAAAGCCATCATTTCGCGTTCATAAGCAGACTTAGCTAGATTCTTGTCACTCAACCCTTTGCTGAAGTAAGCGATGGGTTTCTGTTGTTGAGTCAAAACTGCCCCAATACCTCTTCCAGAAGCGTCACACTCAATCGTAAATGGGAGAGAAAAATTGGGCAAGGCGAGGACCGGAGCTGAAATCAGGGCATTTTTAAGATTAATGAATGCTTCGTGAGCTTGAGTAGACCACACAAAAGCATTTTTTTTTGTTAAATCTGTTAAGGGTCGTGCAATGCTGCCATAGAACTGGATAAATTTGCGATAGTAGCCTGTAAGGCCAAGAAATCCACGAAGACCCTTAATAGTGGAAGGAGTTGGCCATTGAGCAACGGCCTCAATTTTTTTGGGATCCATAGACACACCTTGTCCGGTAATGAGGTGGCCCAAGTATTCGACAGAAGTTTGGCCAAAAGTGCATTTTTTCTGATTTAGAAAGAAGGAATGAAGGACCAGAGTTTGAAAAACTGCTTGAATATCACGCAGATGAGTGACCCAATCAGGGCTATAAATGAGAATGTCATCGAAAAAAATGACAACGAATTTTCGAAGGAAAGGTTTGAAGATATCGTTCATGATAGCTTGGAAAGTGGCCGGAGCGTTCATTAAGCCAAAAGGCATGACAAGATACTCATAGTGACCCTCATGGGTTCGAAATGCAGTTTTTTCAATACTACTCTCCTGCATTCTTATTTGATTATACCCGGACTTGAGGTCTAGTTTAGTGAAAAATTTAGCACCATGTAGTTCATCCAACAATTCTTCAACCATAGGAATGGGGAATTTATCCGGTATGGTTACCTTGTTTAATGCGCGATAATCCACGCACATTCGCCATGACGAATCTTTCTTTTTAACCAAGATAACCGGACTAGAATAGGCACTCCTACTAGGCCTGATCATACCCACTGATAACAGTTCTTTAACTTGTTTTTCGATTTCATTTTTTTGAATGTGAGGATAGCGATAAGGGCGGACAGCAATGGGATCAGAGGTGGATAAGATGATTTGATGGTCGTATGAACGAGAAGGGGGCAAGGAAGAAGGGATTTGAAATATAGAAGTGAAATCATTTAACAAAACAGACAAGGATTGTTGCTGAGAGGATGATAAGGAATTGGAATGGGAATTAGAAACTGTCATCATAGAAGCAAGAAGATTGATAACAGTCAATTGAGGTTTAGATTCTTTCCTCAACCAGGTTTGCAAAGAAGCATTGGAGTGAGTGTTTGTCCCCCCACCTTGCAATACTACCCGCGAATCATGGAAAGTAAATTGCATAACAAACTCTCCAATCATGGGTAACTGGACCCAAGGATTGCAACCATTCCATACCCAAAATGAGATCCAAGGATCCGGTGTCAAAGACCAAAGCATTGATAACAAAAGTACAAGGACCAATCTGGACAGATAACTGTTGGCATTGGGTGGTCACCATCACCACATGACCATCACCCAACCGAATTTTTATGCCATCAATAGTTGTGAAAGGAATAGCTAAGGCCGAAACTAACCTTTTAGAAATAAAATTGTGAGTGGCACCACTGTCTACTAACAGACAGATAGGAATACCCAAAAGAATGCCATCCAATTGTAAAGTCTGATGGCCACACAGCTGATTACAAGAAGCCATGATCTCCAATACTTGACATGAACCATCAGGAGGATCAAACTCTTGGGCTACAGAGGATGAGGGAAGAACAGTCATCAGCAACTGTTCTCCTAGATCTGCTATCTCCTCATCCTCACCCAAAAGAAGAACACGCAATTTCCCCTCAGGGCATCGATGAGTAGGACCATACAATTGACCACATCGATAACACAGCCCTTTTTTGCGTCGTTCTTCCCACTCCGTACGGGATAAGGTGCGAACACTCTTGTCCCGAGTAGAAGAATTAGATGAGGAAGAACCCAGTCCCCCAGACTTAACACCAGATTCTCCTTTAGAAAGGAAATTGGAAGAAGAAAACGAACGAGAAGTGGGATGCGTGGTTTTAACCTCCCCACGAACACCACCGGATTGATTGGATTGAGAAACCACTGTGGGAATGCCCCCATAATCAGCATAACGATATCGACTGAGAGTAGAATTCATAGCCTGTGGTCGCAACATGGCTTCCACATCTTTAGCCAAATAAATGGCATCCAGTCGGCTTTGAGGGCGATGAAGACGGACCCATTGTTTGACATCCTCCTTTAGGCCCGCCACGAAATAACCAATGGACTGAGATTCAGGCAAACGAGGAACAAGGGATAAGAGATATTCAAAATCATCGATATAGTCTAAAATGGAAGAAGATTGTTTGATAGTGGCTAATTGTTCGAATGGATTATGGATTTCAAGGCCGCTAAAACGCTGGAGTAATTCCCGTTGAAATTCCGCCCAAGACATCTCATCATGAATCTGAGTAACCACTGTAAACCAGTGTTGAGCTACCCCAGTCATGCTTAATTGAGCCAATTTCAGACGTAATTCATCGGGAGTTTGATTAATGTCGAAATACAGATTTGCTTTTTTAATCCACCCTTGTGGATCGAAACCAGAGAATTCAGGGAGTTTTACCTTTTTGACAGCCCAAGGTAAAGGAGGAGGATGCGGATGGAACGGCGGAGGAGTATGGAAGGGATCTTCGACATGCGGACCAGTCCCATTCGGAGAAGCCGGTCGTTTTTCCAATTGCTTTACCCACGACAGCATGACCTTGCGAAATTCCGATGATTCATTGCGATCATCAGCAATCATCTGCTTGATCTCAGCAACATCCAACTGGAGTTGTTTAATTTGTTGATCGTGCGTATCCAATCGAGTATTCTGAGTGCGAGTTTCCATGAAGTCCGGCAGGAGAGCGGCAGGTCAGACCAATGATACAGATTGATACAATTCCGACTAACTCAACAATGGATTCCCAAAATAGAATTGGATTAATACTGATAAACGATTACAAAATAAGAAACTCAAATAGAAAAACCCTCTCACTGCATGAGCAGGAGCCTCACCAATAACAAACTCAATCCTGATTTTCCCCCACGCACTCCTCACCTTATTTATAACTTTATTACATAACAAACTCTCATCAGCTAATTACCCATTTTACCCCTTCTAGAATAAACCTTTAAAATGGGAGGTTTACTCTTGACTTGGCCTGGTATTCCATTCTCATCAATTGAAGACTTTTATAAAACTCACCTGTTCTGCAAGTGATATGGGCAGCCACTTATCAATAGGCCCGTGTTTTCCTGAAAGGAAGGTTCTGCGATAGAAGAGCCTTAAAATTCTAGGAAACCGTCGAGCCAAATAGTAATTAAGCTTCTTTTTTCTTGTCCATTTCTCCCAAATTCCTAACTTTTCTTCTTTTGTCATGCCCGGGTCATATGGGTTAACCATTGGAGCAAACATCACAGCACCTACATATAATCACATATATTTAGTCTCGATAGCGTAACCAAATCACCTCGTTGCCAATTGGGCAGCAGATTTTTGGTTTACATAGTTTGGTTATAAAAAGCATGCCTAAGGCACGAGGCAAGCTGGAAAAAACCTGAAAGGCTGAGATGGCACCTTATGTACTTATGGGTAATTTAGGATCTAACCTGCAATTTTATGTGGTATGTACTTTAGGGCTGCCCAACTGTGCATAGCACCACTTGAATAACCAAACATCCAGAACTTATCAATTTTAAGAGCATCTGCTAAGAACAAAAGATCCATAGCTGATGATTGAAGAGTCCTATTAGGGTGTGGATCACTTTCCCCAAACCCTGGAAGATCATAAGTTATCAATCTAACCCCAAATTCTTCCAAAAGTGACAATTTGATCCCTGGTATTCCTGTAAAACAAAAGTTAACTTCACAAGTTACAACTGTCATAATATTATGCTATTTTTGTTACAATTTGTAGCAAGTGATTGAACCTGCGAGCCGTGAAGACAGAAAGCTATGAGTTGCAACTAATGAATATCTAGCTTTGTTTGCAAAAACACCTTGTTCATGGTATGACATGTTTCTACCATCCGGAAGTAATATACGTCTGGCGCTAGGGGCGTGTGCTTGAACCAGTGGAACAGGCATGTTGTCATGTTTAATATTCACACATAAAACTGCAACATGTAAATGTTGGTAAATCATTTAATAAATTGATAACCATCAGATGTGACAAACCAGTGTGATTGTATATAGACACCGCTTGTGGGTGTACAATTGGTACTTCGGGTCTCCGAGATCCTTTCGAGAAAGATTTCGTTGAAATTCCAAACCAAAAAATTTTGGTTTTACAAATAGTGACTCTAAACACGCTTCACGTAATAAAATGATCTATATTGACTCATTTGACATAAAAGACAATCTAAATTAACCCCTTTGACATACAAGACAAACTATACTGATCTGTTCGGCATAAAAGATAATCTAAACTGACATGTTTAACATAAAAGGCAATCTAAGTTGACCCATTGACATAAAGACGGTTAAAACTGACCCGTTTGACATAAAAGAAATCTAAACTGACCCGTTTGACATAAAAGAAATCTAAACTGACCCGTTTGAAATAGGAAATAATCTAAACTGGCCCATTTAACATAAAAATCAATCAAAACTAGACTGTTTATCATAAAAGACAGTCTAAACTAACCCGTTTGACATTAGAGACAATCTAAACTGTCCCACTTGAGTTAAAAGACAATCTAAACTGGCCCATTTGACATAAAGCCAATCTAAACTGGCCCATTTGACTAAAAAGACATCTAAATAGATCCATTTACATAAAACACAATCTAAACTGGCCCGTCTGACTTAAAAGCCATTCAAAACTGACCCATTCACATCTAAATGGGTGAAAATTGGTACCTTTGGGTCGAAATTGGTACCTCCAGATAAAAATAAACTAACTACATGGAACCCAGACAAATTAGGGCCCACAGATAGCATCAGTAACTACTAACTACATCAGTAATACTCAAATGCATACAATAATAACGAAAACAAGATCAAAGTGCTGGTAGCCTAATTGATCTGGTTAAGATATGTTAAAATAGCTAAAAAAATTCTAAAATAGACCCACAACAATGTCAAAATTACCTGCCAGAGTAACAAGAAAAACGGACAATATCACCGGCCAAGCAAGCACAGGATCACGATCCTCCGGCAAAAACTCATTCAAAACACTCAATTTTCCGGCAATGATTCCACACGGTCCTCTCACTTTCTTCACAATGTAACAATCATCTGTCAACACACTCTGTTGAACAACATCTTTGCACCCTTTCCCCAATTCAATCACAATCTCCCCCCAAGCTTTCGCAAACCCTTTCATCTGATCCTTCAAACTCTCCGATCCCAACTCCGACGTCAAATCAAACGCCGTAGTCGATAGGCCACCGGTAGTCTCATCATCTCCGATGTACCGTACTCCGGTGTCCTCCACCAAACTCGCCAGCTCCTCCGTCCATGTTTTCGATCTCCGGACGTCCTCCGTCCAAGATTTTGATCTCCGGACGTCCTCCGTCCAAGATTTTGATCTCCCGACCTCCATTTCAGCTTTTTCTTCAAGCTCAATGCCTCAGTAGCATCTTCAGTTACTGATTTAGATCATACAGTCTCAAATTATAAACTATGCCTAAAAGGGCATGTGCATTGAGGTTTTGCTTAAATCAGAAGATAAAGACCAAAATCTGAACAAGAGTGATAGCGTGAAATTCAATTTGCGAATAAATTAAGCTGGAATTGCATAAACCCTCGCCATAAAGGGATTATTCTTCACTTTTTGCTTTACGACAAAACAGTACAGCATAGTATGACACCACGTCATATGCATACCATCGTTTCAGAATTGGTCGGTGCGATAAGAACAAAATTCAAATCTAATATGATTATAGGAAGCAGCCATTAATGGAGATTTTCTGGTCCTGAAGAACACTCGATTGATAGTTTGATGATTATATTTTTGATTTCTGGTTTTTGGGGTTGGGGTAAAGGTTGATGGTGGGGTCAGGGTGCTGGATTTGATGTTATCACTCGCGTCAACTGCGTGCCTAGGTTATCCTTTCTTTTTTTTATTTATTTTTTTTGTTTCTCATTTTTAAATTAGCCCTTCTTATCAATTATGTTGGTATCAGTCGAGTGATGTACTGGGTTCTTTTAATGAAATTTGGTGTAGTTTTTCTCAGCTAGCATCTTGCTAGGCTGGTGGTGTACTGGAGTTCTTCTAATGAAATTTCGCTGTTCAAAAAAAAGTTATTCAAACACCTAACTTTTTTATTTTAACAATCTTATCGATCATATACTCCTTGTATAACTCTATATGCAGCGTATAGCCCTATACGTCTCGTATATGAATACAATCATTGGCAGTTTGGCACTGATACCCAATAATTGTTCACATACAAAGTCGCCAGTCGTGTATAGGACCTATACGACATATATAGGTCTATACGTCTCGTATATAAGTCCAATCATTGACAGTAAGGGGTGTTGATCGGGTCAATCTAATCAGGTTTCGGGTTAGTCGGGTATTCCCTAAAAAATGACCCAAATAACTTTCGGGTTAATCGGGTTCGGGTTAGGGTTATTAGGGTCACGGGTTATTCGAGTCGGGTAAGTCGGGCTGGTATTTATTTTCTATTAGCTTGTCCTAATTTTAAAATTCTACAAATAATTCATTTTGCAAACATATAATTCAATGAAAAATATGTAAATAATTTATTTCTCATATATAATTTGATTAATAGTCATTATAATATTTTGGTAAAAAGTTAAATATACCTTACATTTAATAATTAATATATATAAAAAAAATTCATTCTTAATCAGGTTATTCGGGTTGACCTGAAACCCGACCAACTTTTAAAAATATACCCGAAACCCGGCCCTATTAACAGTTCGGGTTAATCGAGTTGACCCGAATAACCCGACTAACATTTTTGACCCGAATAAACCGACCCTATTAAGCTAATTAGGGTTTGGGTGCGGGTCGGGTTCGGGTATTTTCGACACCCCTAATTGACACCGACAACTTCTGACACCCAGAGATTGCCCCCTATACGTTTCGTATAATAGGATGTGTGGGGTGGGTGTGAGAATAACATAACCCATTATGTTGGACCGTTTTTTATTCTAAATTTGGGATTTGTTTTAGTTTCCAATAGAGCTGGGTAAAATGATTTTTTTGAACCGGTTCTGGTACGGGTTTCAGTTATGAAATATTTAAAAATTTTTGGCTGAAACATAGTTCGAATTTGATTATTTCTTGGGTTATGAAATGATTTGTATCAATTTTGGAATTCCCAAACCGGTTTCGGGCTTATGAGAAAGACCGAAAACCCGGCCTGCATAAAGCCCGAAACCTGAGTTTTTACATACGGTCCGGCATTTGGGCTTGAATTATACATGATGTCGGTCTTTAGTCTACTATGAGTAGGCTAATGCGGGCACAGTCCAGTTTTAACCATTTGTTCAACCCTAGTTCTTAGAGCACCCGTGAAGTGGGCGTTTGTTTTAAGTTGACACCATAAGATATTTGCAATCCATTTGATTTTACATACGGATTATCAGATGGTAAGGCAAACATGGGTGTAACCCTTTCACGTCAAACACACACGTATATGTGTACATATATTATCATAAGAAGATAATATAGGAATAAGAGGTCGTTAGGTAACCTCTGAAACATTAAGTTGTGAATCAGTAAGATATCTGAATGGTTAAGAAGCTTTGAACCCATAAGTGTTGAGCCAATTAAGACTATTTGGTTGAATATCTAAACAACTATGAAGAGAAAAAATGTCTTCGGAGAGGTATTCGTTGTCGTCGGAGAGGGGAGGTCTTTGTCGAATAAGATAGGAGGTAGTCATAGATGATTGGAAAGGTTGAGAGGAGCTAACCTCTTTTATTCATACCCATTCAACATATACCCATATATGAACGATTCAGATGCCCATTCAAACATATCTTTTCATTCAGATGTTTGAAACAAATAATGTGAATCTGACCGATTCAGACGTAACCTATTCAGACCATACCAAACAGCTCCTAAGATACTCTTTATGTGCCTACTTAATTTTCACCAAGTCATTTCATGTTTCAAGTCTTGTAATCGTGTTCAATTCGAAATAAATAAATAAATAAAAGCTTAGGATATTCTTTCAACATTTAATCTATGGATTCATATTTAATTAAAATTTCATTAATAAAACAATATTAATAATAAAGCAATACTAATAATAAAATACCTGATCTAAACTTTTATAAATTTCATTTTTATAAATGGTTGAAGCTTAAAAAGTCATAATAGGTTATAACAAAAATAAAAGCAATTTTATTAGTAAATAACATATTTTTAAAGTTATAAAATAGATACATAAATAATATGTATGTACATAATAAATAATAATAATAATAAAGGCATTATATTTATAAAAGGATTATTATAAAAGTTTATGTTTTATACAAATTACATAAGTTATAAAGTATAAGTTATTGAAAATATATAAAAGAATTTATAAATTTTGAATTATAAAATAGTTATTTTACTTGAGGAACTAAAATGACATTTAATAAAAATGGATTGTGAGAGGAAAAAGGTTTAAGTAAAAACTGAAACAAGGAAAAAGAGGGATCAAAGCTGTGATTTCCCTATTCTTGCCAACCCTTTTACCTGGCTCCCTCAATTGGGTTACCATTTGACCCGACTCAAAACCAAGTTTCTATCCACGCAATTACAGCTCATAGATGGTCGTTTTAGAAAGGATTCAGACGCGTTTAAACTTTTAAATCCTCAATTAATTCGAATCAATAGTAATCAAGCGTTAATATTCTTGGAACTAGCTAGCATTCTAATAATGTGAGTTTCTTCACACCCCCTTTTACCTTTTGTTTTTGGGATGTTACACATGTCTTATTCAAAATATTATTCACTATATTATTCATTCAAATATATGATGCAAGCCTTAGACCTAGTTAGCTTTATGTGTTAGATGCTAAGTTGATACAATGTGTTGATTCTATGTGTGTTGCTAGTCAAGCAAGCTAGTACTTAGTAGCCTAAGATGGTTAGATACTATCTTCGTAATGGCTTTTGCCTTTGTGTGAAAAATACACTTAGCAAACTAGTTGAATTGCAAATGATAGCTTTTGTATTGTTATACTTGAATTATTATGTAAGGTGTAACATCCACTTAAATTATGTAAAATTTTTTTTTTTTAAATTCGAACGTTTATTCTTGTTACAATTCAAATACAACGAAAATAATAATGACAATTTCAAGGTTAGAGATTTATAATTTTTTTTTATACAAAATACTAATTAATAATAGTAAAGATTTATAAAGGAAAGTTTATATATAATAAAACTAATACCACTAATAATAATATTATTATTATTAAAATGAATAAATATTAAATTTAGAAAAATATGATGATTTTACAAAGTTAATAAATTTAATAAAATTTTATAAAAGGTTGTAAGAACTTGTAAGGGCTATTATTGTAAAAGCTAAAAGTTAAAATAAAGAAAGCAAGGAGGGACCAATCTTGTCAAACCCCCAAACTACTCATCTCTTTCACCCATTCATCTCATGGATACCCATTTCGACCCGTTCAACTCACAACGAGATTTCGGGAGTAAAAATCGATAAAGTTTGAATTTTATCAACCACCGAACATCGTGGGATCGTTAACATCAACCAATTAGTCGAATAAGCCAAAGATTTATTCAAATTCATTCCTAAATAACCGGAACCGTTCGGGTTTGTTAAATCCTATATAATCGAACACCATAATCGAATTAAACTCATCCACACACACATTTAAACTCAGCGAATAGTTCTGTGCACAAGAAACGCATTCAGAAGCCTCATAGATCGCGAAATCGAGCCTCAAAGGTGCGGCTGAGACGTTTCTGAACCACAAGTCGAAAACCATCGAATCAAACACAAAGGTACACGTTCTATATACCAAACAACTCGTTTTTAGGTCCATAACAAAAGCCCTATGGCTAACTAACATATCAGGACCTCGTTTGATCGAATTTGAGGTATAAAGAGACTAGGGCTCGTTTTGATTTTAAAAGGAATTGGGAAACCATTTAATCTTATGTTAAATAAAGTTAAAATGGGCCTAGATCACAAATGCGTCCTAGATCAACTGGTGTAGCATGTGGGTTCGGAGCTTAAGGTCACGGGTTCGAGACCCGTCCACGGCGGGTTAAACTTTTTTTTTAATTTTATTTAATAACTTTTTATTTATAAATTGTTTTTAAATTCTGATTTCACCATAATTTTTTTATAAAACTAAACTGTTATTTTAAAACAGAAAAAAAAATTATTTAAAAAAATAAATAATATTTATTTATTAAAAAAATAAATACATAAATAAACTAAAATGGATAAATAAATCAATAAATATCATAAAAGAATGTGTATTATTATAATTATAAGTATCATTATTATTATTATTACTATTATTATTACTATTTTATTTTTACTATGATTATTATATTATTATTAATAATTATTATCTTATTATTATAGTTAATATTATTATTAATTGTTACAATTTTATTATTATTATTATGATTAATATAGTTAACATAATTATCATTTATTATTATTATTATTATTATTATTATTATTATTATTATTATTATTATTATTATTATTATAGTCAAAGGTATGAATATTACAATTATTATTATTACTATTACTATTACTAATATTATTAATAGTATTATTGTTGTTATAACCATTATTATTATTTTTATTATTATAGTTATTAACAAACTTATTACAACTACAATTGGCATTTAATAAAAGTATCATCATTAGTATTACTTTTATTATTATTATTATTATTATTATTATTATTATCATTAATACAAATATTATTATTATTACTATTACAACTATTAGTGGTATTATTAATACAAGTATTATTATTATCATTATTATTATTATTATTATTATTATTATATTATTATTATTATTATTATTATTGATAATTTTGATAGTATTAATAATAGTATTACTATTATTTTTCAAACATTTGTTAATATTTTAAACTTTAAACAATGACACGAATACAATTCTTATAACATCATACTTATGAATTTAAACACATGGAACACAAATACGTTATGGAAATTCTATGCAAAGTTAAAGTTATCTTAGTTATGTGCGATTGAATTATAGGTTAAGCTATATCGTGTTGGATACTATTTGGACTATTTATCATTTATTAGCAACGACTAGCTCATCACACAAAGGTGAGTCTTCATAGCCCCTTTTTATGTTTTTACTATTTGGGGTGAAACATGTTATCAATTCTTTTAAACAATTTATGTGAAACAAGTTTATGACATTATACATGTTGAACTTTAGTTAACATTTAGCATTGATCACCCCTAGTGACTATGATAGATCTATTGACCGGCCATTCCACTGTGTTTGATTTACCCTTCGGGGAAGCCCGCAGTGATAGTTACTAGTTCAAGCATTGCGATGCTTATCATGGTCAAACATTATTCTGTTAACATTAGTTGATCTGCTTTATTTACTAATTCAATATTGTATCTTCATATTGCTTGGTTACACATATTATTTATAACATTTATCAACATTTTATTCAACTATTTTGGTGTGTGTGCTTAAACCTGTGAAGCTCACCAACTTTATAGTTGACCTTTTATTTAAACATGTTTCAGGTGGAAACGCTACATAAGGATCGCTAGAAGTTTTATTTTTATTTATTATTTAATTATGTTTAGTTTTGAATTTAAGATTTCATTAGTGTAATGGATGATTGAGGTTAAATTGAATGTAAAGATTGAATTTCTTTTAATACAATTGGGTTATTTTATTTACATTATGAACCTTGTGCTTTTGAACAATCTACACTTCGTGTACGCTCCGATGATTCCGCCTTTGGTCGGGGTGTTACAGATTGGTATCAGAGCCTGGGTTATAGAGAATTAGGTTATTAAGAAATAATGACCTAGACTATAACCATAGAATGACTAGGTAATGAACTCTAAGTTTGAAGTTGATAATTGCCATGATTAGGTTATAAACTCTCAGTTTTAACTACATAGTTGCCATGCTAGGCTATGAATTGTTATTTGAACTCTATAGTTGCCATGCTAGGCCATGATATGTAGTTTGAACTTCGTAGTTGCTATGATACGTCAAACTTGATTTTGTGACTACTTGTGCTACTTGCCAAGTTAATTAATAGGTCAATCCTTTGAACCTAGTTTAGAATGCTTAACATGCACACACTAGACTTTAGGGTTCTAAACTTCTTGACCCCCTTTCTTACGTCTTGCAAGAGGATTGTCACTACGAAGACCACTCTTAGACTTATAAGTCTAATTAAATCTTTGAATCTCGTCAATAGTCTTTAGGTTCACATTAGTGAGTAGGAAACACATACAATCTGGAAGGGGGAATACCTGTACTTTGGGGAGTTCTGTCTAGGAAAGCATTTCGTATAAATCCAAATCTACCAATGGACATGTTATGCTTTCCTGGGAACCCTTGGAGTGAGTATGAACCTATAGGATAAAATATGTCTTTCTGAAAGTTAATTGGACTTAAACACTTTGATATGTTAAAAGTATTTCTTTCAGAATACAATCCAAGTATTTCTTTGTGATTGAACTTTCATTTGAACTCTTTAATTCCATCTTGAACCTTCTATGCAACATGTCATAAGGCTCAGTTTCTAACTCTTTTCCTTTGAACTCTAACATCACGTGCTTAACGTTTTCTTTTTATAGGTATCACACTCAAACAACAAATCTAATATCACAAAGACATTATGCTTATGAACTATGATATATACATATATCATTTTAAACTGAAGTTTTATAGTGTCTGATAACAGTTATTATTCAACTATAGGATCCCAAGATATTTAAACCTATGATCGGTGATATTTATTATCATATTAATCTAAAGTTCTAATATGTCTTATGTTATACTTCATAATTCTAAACAACATATTATGATATTCTGAGTTATGATGTATACTTATCATACTAATTTAAGTATCATAATGTCACAATCATCTTATTACATACAATAATACTTACAAACATTAGATTTCATTGCAAAAAGAATGCAAATTTTGAAATCACGATACACCCACTATTTTGAACTAGTCAAGTTTGAGTATTATGTGACGGACTTGTAATAACCTGGTAGGTTAAAGCTTGTTACACCAAACGTCATATGGATACGAAAAATTTTATCACCTTTGTACCAAAGTCAACCGTACTAATTACGGTTTTTACAAAACAAAAATTCTTCAACCTATTCGATTGAGAAATGGTTGTACTTGTCGTCTTCTATACTACAAAATAGACAAAACTAGTTTGCATTCGATATTAACTCAATTATGTATCACGTTCATAAAGTAGGGTAAACATGCAAGGCGGATTTTCGTTACGGGTGCACACGGAACGAGAATTTGCAGTACATGTGAATCCTACAAATACAAAACAAGGTACACTATTGTAGTAATATTTGAATGTAGAACTCAAACATAAACAAACATATTGACCTAAAACTCAAAAACATTTTCTTTAGAAAGGTTGTGTTGTATTGGTAGGTGATTGGTATGCTTTCAAAGCATTGTTGGTGTGGTGGGTTGGCTGCGGTATACCCTATATATAAGCACCAACAGTATTTTGGGAGTAGCACCGAAAGCTTGACCAATGTTAGGATTCATAAATTTGGGCATATCAATATGGTAATCTTAGTCAAAGCTATTAGTTGAAATTAATAAATTCTTGTATACTAAGACTAGGTGTGTATCATACACCAAACCGATCAAAAATCTTAGTTATTATTCTCATATCAAGACAACCAGGAAAGTTTCATCGTTGGAATGAAAACACGAAAGACGAATATGTAACTTAATTGTCTTTAGTCGGGAATCTCTCAAACATCAAATTTTAAATCTAATGTAAACCTATGATGATAACTCTTCGATATTATTTTGCGACTAAGAATAGAAATTCTAATGTTGTTCTATTACGTAACTCACAAATTCTCAAATCACAAGTTGTGCTTTTTGATTTGGTTTATTGCAATCTGAATTCCTAAACCCATTTATATGTGGTATAATGGAATTAGAAGATTGTATCACTCTTTCAATTGATCACAAACAACGAAACATTCTCATTAAGAATCAATACCTATTCCTCGCGCATTTTCACTCTACTAAATTAATTTGAGATACCAAAATGAATACAAAACCTAATTAATTAAAATAATGTCTTTAATAGAATAGAATTATCACCATAGAATCTGACTGGAGGAAAACTATCAAATATTGACAATGTGGTGGGTTGGTGGCTGGGTTCGCCCTACATATACCCTATACATAAACATTGTCAATAAATGGTAGAATGCTCTAGCCAGAAATCAGTAGAAATCAGTAAGTAAAATAACTAAAGTAGGGGATAGTATCTTGTTCTCTAATATCTTTTAGACTTACTAAATTCAACGAACATAAATCGTAATAAACATTCATGTAAAACATTTATAGAATTCTCAATGTTTATAACAAAACACTTGCAATCTACATGATTCTTGTATCTGGCTATCATTAGTCTTATATTTAGTAAAATAATACGCTTGTATGAGACATTAACATTTCAAAAATAGAGTTATACCCTTCTTAGATAACCCTTCTTAGATAATGAATACACCCATGAAGCCATGAACACCATGAAACAATATTGACCAAACCTAATCAAATATAAGACTATAATCTTTTACAAAGTCTTGATCACGAAAATGTAACAAATCGTAGTGTATGAACTTATTGAAAACAATACTTGGTCTCATAATATAACACGTTTTCACTAACGAGAAAAACAAAAGTTGTATAATGGAAGATCATATACTATTGGAGCTCATTAAGAATTCAAATACTTAAAACTTATACCGTCATCCTGAATTTTATGTAATCAAAAGCACGACAAACAATGTTAGTTATAATGAGACTTACAAGTTTCGTTATGTTTTCCATCTCGCTTATGAACACTATTTTGAAAAAGGACACTAGCATTATACGGTAAAGTGCCTTACCTACAACACAATATAAATCATTGATTGTCTAACAAGTGCGAGAAGACACAACTACGAAATCTATTACTAACCTCCCACGAACTTAAAATGGTCATGACGACGCAGGGTTGATCATTGACTGTTTTAACAAATCGGCTCACTCCATACAAATTCGCGAAAATTTTCCTTTGCGAAAATTAAATTGTATCATTATTAATGATATCCACGTTTATGATTCGATGAACATTATAGAGGAACCGGTAGAGATCGTGGATCTTCGTGTCGAACAATTGAAGTGAAGTCGAATTCTGATTGCCGAAGTTCATTAGGAATCAAAACATGGTCATGAGTCCCCTTAAGAACAAGTAGACCAAATAAAAGCAAAGTACCCATATTTATTCACTATAGTTCTCCTTAATTTCGGGACGAAATTTCTAAAAGGAGGGGAGACTGTAACATCCACTTAAATTATGTAAAATTTTTTTTTTTTAAATTCGAACGTTTATTCTTGTTACAATTCAAATACAACGAAAATAATAATGACAATTTCAAGGTTAGAGATTTATAATTTTTTTTATACAAAATACTAATTAATAATAGTAAAGATTTATAAAGGAAAGTTTATATATAATAAAACTAATACCACTAATAATAATATTATTATTATTAAAATGAATAAATATTAAATTTAGAAAAATATGATGATTTTACAAAGTTAATAAATTTAATAAAATTTTATAAAAGGTTGTAAGAACTTGTAAGGGCTATTATTGTAAAAGCTAAAAGTTAAAATAAAGAAAGCAAGGAGGGACCAATCTTGTCAAACCCCCAAACTACTCATCTCTTTCACCCATTCATCTCATGGATACCCATTTCGACCCGTTCAACTCACAACGAGATTTCGGGAGTAAAAATCGATAAAGTTTGAATTTTATCAACCACCGAACATCGTGGGATCGTTAACATCAACCAATTAGTCGAATAAGCCAAAGATTTATTCAAATTCATTCCTAAATAACCGGAACCGTTCGGGTTTGTTAAATCCTATATAATCGAACACCATAATCGAATTAAACTCATCCACACACACATTTAAACTCAGCGAATAGTTCTGTGCACAAGAAACGCATTCAGAAGCCTCATAGATCGCGAAATCGAGCCTCAAAGGTGCGGCTGAGACGTTTCTGAACCACAAGTCGAAAACCATCGAATCAAACACAAAGGTACACGTTCTATATACCAAACAACTCGTTTTTAGGTCCATAACAAAAGCCCTATGGCTAACTAACATATCAGGACCTCGTTTGATCGAATTTGAGGTATAAAGAGACTAGGGCTCGTTTTGATTTTAAAAGGAATTGGGAAACCATTTAATCTTATGTTAAATAAAGTTAAAATGGGCCTAGATCACAAATGCGTCCTAGATCAACTGGTGTAGCATGTGGGTTCGGAGCTTAAGGTCACGGGTTCGAGACCCGTCCACGGCGGGTTAAACTTTTTTTTTAATTTTATTTAATAACTTTTTATTTATAAATTGTTTTTAAATTCTGATTTCACCATAATTTTTTTATAAAACTAAACTGTTATTTTAAAACAGAAAAAAAAATTATTTAAAAAAATAAATAATATTTATTTATTAAAAAAATAAATACATAAATAAACTAAAATGGATAAATAAATCAATAAATATCATAAAAGAATGTGTATTATTATAATTATAAGTATCATTATTATTATTATTACTATTATTATTACTATTTTATTTTTACTATGATTATTATATTATTATTAATAATTATTATCTTATTATTATAGTTAATATTATTATTAATTGTTACAATTTTATTATTATTATTATGATTAATATAGTTAACATAATTATCATTTATTATTATTATTATTATTATTATTATTATTATTATTATTATTATTATTATTATTATTATTATTATTATAGTCAAAGGTATGAATATTACAATTATTATTATTACTATTACTATTACTAATATTATTAATAGTATTATTGTTGTTATAACCATTATTATTATTTTTATTATTATAGTTATTAACAAACTTATTACAACTACAATTGGCATTTAATAAAAGTATCATCATTAGTATTACTTTTATTATTATTATTATTATTATTATTATTATTATTATTATTATTATTATTATCATTAATACAAATATTATTATTATTACTATTACAACTATTAGTGGTATTATTAATACAAGTATTATTATTATCATTATTATTATTATTATTATTATTATTGATAATTTTGATAGTATTAATAATAGTATTACTATTATTTTTCAAACATTTGTTAATATTTTAAACTTTAAACAATGACACGAATACAATTCTTATAACATCATACTTATGAATTTAAACACATGGAACACAAATACGTTATGGAAATTCTATGCAAAGTTAAAGTTATCTTAGTTATGTGCGATTGAATTATAGGTTAAGCTATATCGTGTTGGATACTATTTGGACTATTTATCATTTATTAGCAACGACTAGCTCATCACACAAAGGTGAGTCTTCATAGCCCCTTTTTATGTTTTTACTATTTGGGGTGAAACATGTTATCAATTCTTTTAAACAATTTATGTGAAACAAGTTTATGACATTATACATGTTGAACTTTAGTTAACATTTAGCATTGATCACCCCTAGTGACTATGATAGATCTATTGACCGGCCATTCCACTGTGTTTGATTTACCCTTCGGGGGAAGCCCGCAGTGATAGTTACTAGTTCAAGCATTGCGATGCTTACCATGGTCAAACATTATTCTGTTAACATTAGTTGATCTGCTTTATTTACTAATTCAATATTGTATCTTCATATTGCTTGGTTACACATATTATTTATAACATTTATCAACATTTTATTCAACTATTTTGGTGTGTGTGCTTAAACCTGTGAAGCTCACCAACTTTATAGTTGACCTTTTATTTAAACATGTTTCAGGTGGAAACGCTACATAAGGATCGCTAGAAGTTTTATTTTTATTTATTATTTAATTATGTTTAGTTTTGAATTTAAGATTTCATTAGTGTAATGGATGATTGAGGTTAAATTGAATGTAAAGATTGAATTTCTTTTAATACAATTGGGTTATTTTATTTACATTATGAACCTTGTGCTTTTGAACAATCTACACTTCGTGTACGCTCCGATGATTCCGCCTTTGGTCGGGGTGTTACATAAGGATACTTGTTTGGGCACAAGCTATTGTTATTCATGTATTCATTATATTATTCAAACTTGTATATATGCTCTGCTTTTTATACATATTCTAATTATGTTTTAGTTTGCATCCTTTTATACCTAGTATTCAAACTTTGTGTGTGAACTCACCAACTATGCAAATAGTTGACAAAATATATTTTACATTCGTGACAGGTTAAGGAAGCAAGGAAATGAAGACATAGGACAAGGCTAGAGACCTAGTTTAATTTATTTAAATCAAATGTTTAGACATGGTTTATTGTTATGTTTTGGTTTGAACTTGAATTATTGTAATGACTCTTAAATGTTTGTTGGTTGAATGAATGCTTTTGTTTAAATGGTTGTTATTATATTCAAACTTTAACATAACACAATGAGCTTATGAACAATCAAATTCGCGCCTTAGCGTATTCCGCCGTTGGTTGGGGTGTGACACTATTTCAATTTATACTTTCAAAAAAAATAACAAAAATCAGGAGGCTAACATTCATCATTTTTTTTGCTACATAAAACTTCGAACTGTCACGTTTAAATCACCAAGTCAAATGTTAAACAAGTCAATTTCATGTTTTATGTTTGCATTAATCGTGTCGCCTCTAACATGTTAAACACGATAAGACATGTTTTGCAAGCCCTAATTCATAGTTAATCAATCAATTGATTATGGTTATGCATATTAATTTAGAATTAACTGACCTATCGGTTTTGGTTACGAAAATGACTATAAACCCACCGAATCCTACCATGCTCAACCCTAGTAGGCGTATGAGGTTTTGGTTTTTTAAAGAGTAACCAGAACCATGACCGGTTTCACCTTTACCTAACCAAAACCGAAATCGGAAGCGGCTAAAAATAAATAAAAACCGGTCAAAAACTTGAACCTAAGTTATTGACTTTGTTGATCAAAACCGAAACAAGTTTGAACCATAATTGGTTTTAGAAAAACCTGGTTTGTGAACCTCTACCTCCAACGCTCCAAACACCAGTCCAATTCCCAACAGGCCAACAGTCTTTTTTCGAGCCAATAAAAACAAGTTAAATAATTGTGGCTTTGGCCCATTTAACCACTTGTTTTTCTAGCCTATTTGATTTAAAGCCCAAACAAAGGTTAAAAATTTGGACCATCTTGCAACACAAAGTCGCAAACCATCCATATTAAACAAGTATCTCTCACAAGAACTAAGGTTTTTTGTTCATAAGACAGCCGCTTTTTCTTCAAAGTCTCGCCGGAAACACACGCCGCCGGCGGATCACTCAATATTGCATACAAGTATGATTCACCTCTTTTGAATGAATTCATCTTCTTCTTCACCTGAAATGATTTTTTTTACCTTTAATTAGATTCGAAAGTCGTAACTAATTGCTAGGGTTCGTGTTCGTTTTGGTTTAATCGTTATAATTATGCATGTTTTGATGATTTAATTGTTACTTCTTAAAAACACACTGCAAACATTAACTTAAAATGGTTTTATCAAGTTAATCCTCAAAAGCTTTGATGGATCCTTTAGCATTAAGGCAGTTTGGTACGATTTGAACTGGTTATCTAATTATGGTGTATTCATGTACGGTGAAGTGGATTCTAGGTATTTGATTATGGAATAGTAACATCATTTAACCTGATAATAGGATTTGAAGATTAGATGTAGTGATTTACAGAACAAATGTATAAATAGCAGAGCTTACTTTGCAGTTTGTAGAGCTTATTTCGACGTTCGCTTCTAGAAGCTCATCAGCCAAAACTAAAACCATAGCTTACTTTGCTGTTTGCCAGGCTTTCATAAACTGCTCGAAAGGTAAGGACCCAAATTTGAATTTGAATGTTCTTGTTCTTCTTTTTTTTCTGTAAATGTTCTTGTGCAATTCTTTAAACCCTATCCCTGAAATCTGAATCATTTTTTATTTCTTAGTCAGGAGATGTCTTGCAAATATAGTGACTAATGAGCTTGTTTTTGAGATTTAACATATATAAATGATTCATTACACGATTCCCACATTTGATTTTTTTCAACAGCAGCTCCCAAATTTGATAAAAGTGAATATGTTTTACAGCAAAGTTGTAGGTGGTAGATAGTATAGTTAAAGATGGCAGGAAAATTTTTGGCAACTAGAACATAATGTCTTTTGTACCAAAAGAATGTGGGAGTTCCAAGTCCCAAATTAAATATTGACTCAAATAGACAGAGTAGGTTGGATATAAAAATCAACATAGAAAATAATTAAAAAAGAGGCTTCAAATATGATACATGGGAGCTTGGTTCTAATTAGGATGTGTAAGGCGTGTTAGAGGCATTTTGGAAATTGATCTAGAGGATATGAAGCGATGTGATCATGTGAAGCAGCCTAAGGCTTTTTGCTTGAGGTGCCGCTACCGTTGCTTCATGCCATCATTGTGAGATCTGCAACACTTTTGATGAGTAGTCATTGGTTGAGAAAGGTATTGTTTAGAGCACCTTTGCCTCACGTCTTGAGCGTTGTTCTAAACCAAACTTTTGTCTTTTACCAATCATAGCAGTGAAAATAGTGAACTTGTAGTGACTTATGAGGGGAGTATTAACAGCGCGTTTTCAAATATTTGGCTAATTTTAACATTTTGTGTCATGAACATTTATGTATTTCTCTCTAAGAAGAGTGTTATGGACCTGAATTAGTTGTTAAGAAGTATGTGTATTACAATAATATCTGGTTATATTTACAGTGTATTGCATGTTTTACTTTGTTGCAGCTATATCATGTTGCGTATAAAAACCCCGAAATCACTTAGAGCCAAGAGGGAGCTCGAGAAACGGGCACCCAAACTGGTGATTCTCTAGATTTTGCTTTTTGCAAAAAATCAGATAGTTTGTCATGAAGTCTCATATTGCTGTTTGGTATAAAAACTCATATGTAATCATGTATTTTTTTAAGGTTGAACTTGGGAAAAAGACACTTATATTGCATGGGACAAAGACCAGCAATGTCTTGAATGAAGTATTGACAGAAATCTACCATCTTAAGAAGGATAATGCTGTGAAATTTAGCAGGAGAAATGATAATATCAGACCTTTTGAGAGTGGAGGTGAAACTTCACTAGAGTTTTACTCTCTCAAAACTGATTGCAGCTTGTTTGTGGTAAAGCTAAATGTCATTTTTTTTTTGTGTTTTGTATATTTATCTAGTAAATATTTAAATACAAGAGTTAATTACATAAAAAATCCCTGTGATTTAGCCATATTTCACAAAAGGTCCCAACCTTTGAGAAATTACAAGAAAGGTCCCTACTTTAACAGAAAAAAGTCCCTATTTTAACAAAAAAGGTCCCTAATGTAGGGACCTTTAGGGACCTTTTTTTGTTAAGGCAGGGACCTTTTTTGTTACCTGCGTCTAGAATATTAGACCTTTTTTGTAGTTTCTCAAAGGTTGGTATTGTTTGTGAAATATGGCTAAACAACAGGGACCTTTTATGTAATTAACTTTAAATATAATGTATTAGTAATCCACAAAGAACTAAATTTCAAATTTTTTACACTTTTAGTTGTTTTTTGTTGACGCATTTTTTCTCTCTCAGTTTGGTTCACATTCAAAGAAACGGCCAGACAATCTTGTGATAGGGCGAACATACGATCACCACATTTATGACCTCGTGGAGGTTGGAATTGAGAATTTCAAAAGCGTGGCATCATGTTCATATGATAAGAAAATAGCTCCATTAATTGGATCAAAACCTTTTTTTGCGTTTATTGGAGAAGGATTCGAGAATGTTGAAGAACTGAAACACCTAAAAGAGGTTTTGCTTGATTTGTTCAGAGGACAGGCAAGCATGAGTTTTCCATTTTCTGGACCATTCTTATTTTTAACTTTAAAACCAGTATTTTTAATGATGGGATTAGTAATCTTTTATTGTAGGTTGTGAGTAATTTGAATCTTGCTGGATTAGATCGCGTGTATGTTTGTACAGCTGTGTCGTCTAAGAAAGTGCTGTTCACACATTGTGCTCTGAAGCTTAAAAAATCTGGCACAATCGTACCGAGGGTGGAGCTGGTCGAGGTGGGTCCGTCAATGGATTTGGTGGTTAGAAGACATCGGCTTCCTGATGAAAGCCTAAAGAAAGAAGCTATGAAAGTTGCTCCTGAGTTAATCAAGAAGAAGGTTGGTTGAATTTCTGTTACCACCCTCCAAACTGAATAAAAAAATATAGTGTTAAAAGAGCTTTTTTTTATTTCTCATGAAAATTGTGACTTTTATTTTATAGTTTGATAAATGGTTTTATTACATCATTTTATGTCTGCACTCTTCAACTCTTGCGTATGCTTTTCTTTCAGGAGAAAAATGTCAGCAAAGATGCAATTGAAGGGAAAATTGGAAAGATTTATGTTCCAGATCAACAGGTGAATGAATACATTTTTTATTTTTTATATGAAGATCATCATCATCGTACCTAATATATCAACCATTAGCAAAGCGAGGTTAGGGTCTGATGTAGATAGCCTTATCTTTACCCTGCGGAAATAGACCCCCCGCTCATGATGCCTGATTAACCGACAAACCCATCGCTTTTAACGTTATTTTCACAAAAATTAAGTAAAATAACGTTAAAATTTGTAAAATTTTACTTTTGCCCATCGAGGGCCTATTTTTTATATAAAGATCATCATCATCATCGTACTCAATATATCCCACAATTAGCAAAGCTAAGGTAGGGTTTGATGAGGGTAAGATGTAGACAACCTTATCTCTATCCCGTAGGAATAGAGAGGCTGCTTCCAATGAGACCCCCGGCTCATGATGCCTGACTAATCGACCAACCCAATGGTTTTAACGTTATTTTCACAAAAACAAAGTAAAATAACGTTAAAATTAGTGCAACTTTACTTTTGCCCCTTAAGGGGGCCGTCATTATATGCACGCACCGTAGACGGGGCCAATTTTTTATATAAAGATAGTTTGTGTAATTATGGGCAGTTTTATTTATCTAAAAAAGAATGTGTCAGTTTGTTGGTAAACTTGGGTAGCTACTGATCTACCTGAAAGAAGGACCGGTTTGTTTTCTTTCCATTACATGTTATATGGACAATAGTAATAAGTAAATGAAAATTGATGTTTGTCATGTGTGAGAATGAATGCACTGATTGACAATAAATGACCATTTTACCCCTCTGAAACCATGTCGGTTTGGTTCGTTTGTGTTTTTTTCAGGTTGGAAATGCGTCTTTACCGTTTACGCCGAAGGGAGTTAAAAGGGAGCGTCGTGAAGCAAAGGCCAAAGGTGAAGACAATAAGCATGCAGAAAAGAAAAAGAAACAGAAGCAGAATGATGATGCATCTGCTTGATAATGGTGTCAAATGGGTTGCATCTTTACATTTAAAAAAAAATGTATTTTTTGTTTGTTTTTTTGTTTTTTTCATTTTTCGAATGATTTTATTTTTTTTTGTTGTATTTGGGTTTTCTTTGGATCAATTTCGGTACGTTGGGAGTTGAGATGAAAAACATGTCCTAGATCATGTTTGAAAGCAGTCATGTAGCTTAATTTGAGTGTTGTTAATTATAAGTTGACAATTGGGTTAAAAAAGATAATTGGATTAATCATGTATTACATACACAATCAACAAAAAATTCTAATTTTCCTCTATATGTTGTTTTGAATATTAAATATATATATATATATATATCTTTCTAAACTAACAAATGAGTATATTTAGGGGACACTTGCCAATCTTTTAACATCCCAAACCTTTCATTTTCCCGCCTATTACTTAACCCAAAACTAATTTTTACATTAATCATTTTATACCCAATTAGAAACTCCTTATTTTAGGTTTTCAATAAATTAAACACAAACCCTAATTATTGTATTAAGTGATTTTTACTTGTACGATTTTTCTTTTTAAAATATTCTCATTTTTGATTATATATACATTTAATTTTTTTTTTTGTTTTCTTACCACCCAACCCGTATAATATACGGGATTCTAGTGTGTGTGTGTATATATATATATTAAGGTTTGACTAAAAAGTCTTGAAACCATAAAAAGTGTGAGAAGTAATCTAAGCCATACACGTGTATTTTCCAATGTTTACAAGATATAGGTATTAACGTAATTTGTTCTCATTATTGTTAGCGGTTATTTTGGGAAAATACCATGATTCTCGCTAAAAAATTTTTAAAAATCCAAATCAATTATTGATTACAAAAAGAAATCACAGATTGTAATTGATTATATGATTCTAACTTCATCTGGCGAATAATCGTTTAGTTTTTTTGGGGGTAACGACGTGATGGAATCGAACACAGAAGATACACAAGGTTATGGTGTTTTTTCAGATTGTATGGTGTTTTTCAGATTGTATGGTTTTTTTCAGATTGTATGGTGTTATTTCGTATGTTATATGCTCTGTTTTTTGATATTATGGTGTTTTTCAAATTGTATGATGTTTTTTTCAGATTGTACGGTGTTTTTCGGATTGTATGGTGTTTTTTAGATTGTATGGTGTTATTTCGTATGTTGTATGCTCTGTTTTTTGATATTATGGTGTTTTTCAAATTGTATAATGTTTTTTCAGATTGTATTGTGTTTTTTGGATTGTATTGAATTTTTGAATCAAAGTATTACAACTTATTTTGAATCCAAAAGCCCTAATCACCATGATATTTTAAAATTTTGTGGTGTTTTTTTTAAATAATGCTCTGTTTTTTGATTTTATACACATGTATCGTGTTTTAATGGTTGTTATATACGTAGTTTAGAGTTTATGGTGTTTTTCAGATTATATATTTGTTCGGATGAAGTCTTTAATAAAATAAGTCAAATATTCTGTATTTCAAATAATTTTATGTGCTACGGTGTTTTAACGTGAACTGATAAGTCTAAAACGCCATAAAATTTAACGAATGTTCAAAACACCAATAATCTCACAACTAAAATTTAACGAAGTTCAAAACACCATAAAATCTAAAACGCCATAAAATTTAACAGATATTCAACACCATATATCGGGATAGATCAATAAGAAATACATTATAACACCATAACTTGACAAAAACACCACAAACAAAAAAAAAAACCATATAACTATGAAAGTTGCGGTTTCTGTTTCATTTTCAAAAAACACCAAATTACGTTTATGCCCATCCCGCGACTTTCAAACACCATACTAATTACAGAATTGCCACCGCCCAATTCTGACCGTAAAACACCACAGATCTACGTTCAGGATTGCTTCTCACGCTTCTCACGGTTTTTATCCTTTTTAAAATATCCCTCCCCTATATATATATTAAAGTTCATGAAAATAAATAGTGAAATATATATATTATATTTTTATTTTATTTGATTGGTTGATACAGTTTAGTTGTACTGATTTTATTTGACCTCTTTTTAGTAAACATATGTTTTTTAATTCATTCATTTAAACAAATATCATATTATGAATGCTTTTAATTAAACATTTTATTCATATTACTCAATGAATATTAAGTTAATTTAAATTGTAAAGCATGTTAGAAACCCAAATACTGATCAATGAGATCTAAAATAAACCCGAAATTGATTGTTATCTGGGTTGATAATCGACTAGGAAAATTCAATAACAAAAAATCTAAATACCCGTCTCTAATAACCCGAAACTTGAATAACACACTTACTTTAAATATTAAGCTTTAATACAACAACAACAACAACAACAACAACTTTACACAGTATGTTCATACTTTTCAGTAGGGTCTGAGGATAAAGATAGATACAAACATTACCCCTATCCCAAACACTAACTGCTAATGAAACTAGAAGTTGCATCACATATTTGATGTACGCCACGCAAGCTGTCCCTTAGCTTAATATTGTATTTTACGCATGAACCACAAAAATATTAAAAGTATTCGGTCCTCCTTTTCTCTTACTTAATTTCAACCTTTTTGTTTCACATGATTATAGTCCAAGAAATTATTTCTTTAAGGGCTGTTTTATTTGGACACCCCACTTTTATATTTTTACACCCCTGCGGACCAATACGGGCCGTAATGGCCATTACGGGCCGGTATTTAGTACAGACAAACATTCCAGAGAATTCCTAGGAATCAGTGCAACATTCTGTGGGACGGGCCGTACTGGCCAGTACGGCCCGTCTTTGCCCAAACTTATTTTTCAAGCCATTTTGAGTGTCAACCAGTTTTGATAAACGTTGATACGGCCCGTACTGGCCAGTACGGGCCGTCTTGAGTTAATTTATTTTATTTAATCATAATTTACTTATTTAAATATTTTTTAACGATATACGATTAATACGTGAATTATTTGAACGATGTGTGTTATTTATTTTATTTAAACTTAATTTACGTATTTAAATTTAATTTTTAACGATATACGTTTATTATGTAAGTTATTTGAACGATACACGGCTAATACGTTAATTAAACGTCATAATTTCGTTTTAACTAAATATTTCATTTTCTAATCAGCTTGTTTGCGTTAGTTAAAATAATTTAAACAATATAAAGTTTTTTGCGCAAATATTAAACAACACAAACAGAAACAATACAAACAACACAAACAGAAACAATACAAATGTAGAAAGAAACATACGTATATACACTGTACGGTTTTATATACAAGGAATCAAAATACATAAATACAAAATGAACTACGATCCGGATGGTCCAGCGTCATCGTCTGCGTAGACGCGTGGCTCCGGGAACGGTGGAAGCTGTGTCCCGTCCCGTCGCGCATGCTCTGACGCGACTGTCCACTGGACCAAATCCTCGTATCGATCGAGCCGTCGCTCGATGCGTGCCATCCGCTGGGCCATCTCGTCGCTACGGGCGGCTATCTGGTGTAGCAACGCCTCGAGTGGCTCGGTCAGGCGCACCGCACGGTAAACGTGCGGTGGATGCTGCGGAGGCTCCTCATCTCGCGGCGGTGACAAAACCGGCTCCTCCCGAATCGGCTCGGGCTCCGGTATCGGGCCACCGTCCTGCTGCTGCTGCTGGTCTGGCAATACAATAACCTGGGCCGGCTGAAACGGGCGGCCGTCCAGCCCAATAAACCGCCAGCAATTTCCAGGATTCACGAACTTCGTTGTATAACCCTATCAGTTGAAACGGACAACCGATTTTCTTGCTGCCTGACCGTCTAAGGATTGCGATGCTATTGTGCTCGCCACCACGGTCACACATGAGCCAGACTTTGATTACACTGCCTGTTGTCTTTGATTTCTTCGTTCTTCTTTTCACTACAATGTAACCATTGTCTACTGCTCTACTTTTCACCCACTCGGTCAGCGCTTCCTCAGACATAAACTCCTGACATATAAAAACAATAATAAATAGCTTAAATGGATAGCGATAATATACAATTATTAACATTTAGTTTCATTTAATTTACCTCTTTTGTTTCCCAGTCAACGTTTGAAGCCACCGGCTTTTTTTCATAACCCTCCTCCGTGTAACTTTGTTTACTGTCGTCATACACGAACCCATACGATGCTTGACTATCAAACCCGACATCAGCGTTAGGTTCAGCATTCAGATCTATCGTGCCGTATGAATACTCAACAGGAGGCTCTTCGTTCAAATCAGGCACGGAATAGTTGAAAAAACTCCCGTCCCAAAACGACATCGTTACAGATATGAATTATCTTGAAATATATTTGAATTCGAAAGTTACGCGTTCGTTTGAAACGATTCATGCTTATATACAAATTTGAAAATCTTCAAGACGGCCCGTAATGGCCTTTACGGCCCGTACTGGGTCAAATCAATGTCCTTCTGTCAGAATTGAAAAAGCAAGACGGGCCGTAATGGCCAGTACGGCCCGTCTTGATGTCAAATCATTGTACTAGGTTTCAGGGAATGTCTGTACGATGAATGAGACGGGCCGTCCTGGCCATTACGGCCCGTCTTGCTTCCAATCATTGGAACATGTTGTCAGGAGTGAATGTTTGACCGAAGCCTGAGACGGGCCGTAAAGGCCATTACGGGCCGTCTCAGGGGTGTATTTTTAAAAAAAGTGGGTGTGAGAATAACAACACCCTTCTTTAAAACTAAATATATAGCAAATCTAGACTCAAGAGTAGCTGGGTAAGCCAAGTTAACACGCACTTTTCTCTCTCTTTTCACAAATATATATATATATATATATATAGGTTGGATCCACTAAGAAGAGATTTTTGCCTAAGAAGAATAAGAATCAATAGAAATTTGACAAGTGTCATTATAAAACAGTAATACAGTACAAAAAACGAAATACAGTACAAAAAGAAACAAAATCCAGTACAAAAAATCAAAAATCTACTACAAAAAAATCCAGTACAAAAAAATAAAATATAGTACAAAAAACAAAAATGTAATACAAAAAACCACAAAAATCCAGTATAAAAAATATAGAACAAATCTAGTACAAAAAAAATAAAAATCTAGTATAAAAAATAAGATTTTATACTTAAATTATGTGACACGTATCAAATTCTTATTGGTTCTCACTCTTCTTAGGCAAAAAGCTCTTCTTATTTGATCTTTCCCATATATATATATATATATATATATATATAAAGGAATTGAATCCAGTGAAAACTCAATCTTAGAGAGAAAACCCTTAAACCCTATATATATATATAATTTAAAAACCACTCCTTAGTGTGAAAACTGTAAAAACTATAAAAACATGTAAAAATCATGTAAAAAACGTTTTTATTCTGAATTTTTTTACAGGTTTATAATTTGTTACAATATTTTTCATATTTTTATAAAAAAATATTAAAAAAATGTCGAGTAGCTATTTTTTAAAAAAATATACTGTAAGCATGATTGTATAAATCGTATTAGTTATTAACCTGATTTTAAAAAGTGAACGTCTAAACTTAATTCTGATCTTTCATTTAATTTATTGCATTACTGATATAATAGAAAAAACATAATAAAAAAGTCAAATTACTCTTACAACTCTTTAAGATAATTAAAAAAATGGTGTAAATTAAATAACCTGAAGAATAATTTAAATTTTTTATTTCTTTATTCTGTTAAACCAAAAATATAATGATGAATCAAATTAAAGACTAACTAATGTATTTGTAATCATTTTTGTTTTTTCTTTTTTTCCCATCCAAGTCATTTATTAATTTCCCTTTGGTTGTTGGGAGTGGGGTTAGTTCCAAACTTCCAATTAGGTGTGGAGTTCATTTCAAGGGTTGTCTTATTTTCTTGCCTTCAAACCATTTTCCAAAACCATACTACTTTAAAAATTTGTAAGTCATGCATTGAAAGTTGTAACTTTATCTTGATTTCTCAATTGTAAAATGGTAGATTTTGACTTTTCATTTGTATTTCTTTTAATGGGTTTTGATTAAATTGAGGATTTCATGATGACATCATTCATTGGTATCCTTTTACATGTACATACCTTACATATATATGTCAAAAAATTCTTCCTTCTCCAAAGAAAACCATTGTAGGTACTCTACCTAAATGGTATCTTTAGACAATGCAACATCCCAAGATAAGGTATCATCTCTCATCTTCTTTCATTCTACTCGAAATACGAGGTTTTATTGTTATTTTACTCAAAATGCAATGATAATTGTTAAAGTTGATCAAACTGTTTATGTTAAACTAAGTTGATCAGTTTAACAGTTATATAGTTTGCTATACAGGGAATATGTTTTATAATTTGGTCAATGGTTTGAAACTATGCAATGTTGTATATAAACAATGGTCATAAAACATTTTTTTTATCATACTAACATTTTAAAACAATGTAACAATTTTGATAAACAAAAGAGTTGGTTAAACACGTTATATCGTTAAATCCGGCCCTTTTAAAGAACAAGGCCTTTTTCGAATAAGTCGATTCATTTGAGACCCTGCAGATCGCAAGGCTCATAACCTTGAGGTCAAGGGTGATAGATAGAGATGTAGGAATTTATCGAAAGAACCGCACTCCTTCGTATACGTCAGGAGTCTATTGATCGAAAAAACTTGCTAGTGAATCTTCGTGACCAACCAACCCAACCCGATTTGAGCCATTTTTTTCAAGAAATTCCATCAAACCAATCGTGAATTACCATAACATTTGTTGTTGCTAAGATAATTTTATTATTATTATTATTATTATTATTATTATTATTATTTTTTGTAAAAATAGAGTTGGAACTACAGGATCAGCCACAAAACCCAAGAGCTCTGGGTCAAAATCCGTTGACCACCGGTGGCAAAGGGCTCCAACATCTGAGGTACGACATCATAATCCATTAACGTTGTTTTAAGTTCTGAGAATCCCATGTTAATCATGTAAAAATTGAATTTCAGGTAGCTCGGCTTCAAGAAGAGCTCAAGAACACAAAGAACCAGCTTAGTGAATCAGAGTCACAAACAAAACAGGCTCGCCAGGAAGCCGAACAAGCCAGGCATGAACTCGTGGCTATGACCGCCAAGTTCAACGACCTCTGGGCTTGTGAAGAGTCTAGAATCCAAGAACTTAGGAAAGTGTCACAGGACCGGGACCGAGCCTGGGAGTCTGAGCTGCAAGCCGTCCAGAAACACTTAGCCACAGCCATAACCGAGAACCAGAAACTCAATGCTCGGCTACAAAAAGCAGCCGAGTCCGAGGCGGCACAAGCCGAGGTTCTCACTCTCAAAACAAAACTCTCACAAACTAATAACACGGTTGAAGAGCTAAAGATGAGGCTAAATGAGTCGAAAGAAGCCGAATCACAGGCTTTAGAACAACTCGCGGGGCGGGTGGAGGAGGTGGGAGCCGTGCTGGCGGCAAAGGTGGCGGTGGAGGGTGAATTGAAGAGGTTGAAGGTGCAAATGGAGCAATGGAAGAAGGCGGCCGAGGTGGCGGCCGCCATGGTTTTGGGGGAGGTTGCTGGTGGTGGGGAGTTGTTTGATGTTAATGTTACTGTTACTGGTGAAAGGTTGAATTCGGGTTATTTGGAAGATGCGGAAGATGAATCATCGATTAAAAAAACAAACAACAATGTGTTGAAGAAACTTGGGGTGTTGTTGAGGAAAGGCCAAAAATAGATTTGATTACATAATTTTTGATTAATGAATGAATATAAACCGTTAATTAATTTACATGTGCATATATACATGCTCGTTTGATTTGCATATAATCACTACAAAACACAACTTAAATTTTAAAGAGTTTTGTTATTCTTATACACATCCCACATCCTTTATAAGTCTTGTATAGATCTATACATCTATAAGCCTCGTATAGATGCATGTAAGACGTATAAAAGGACAATTATTATTTGTCTGAATTTCTCAGTGTTAATTATTGGACTCATATATGTCTTGTATAGGCCTATGCGTCTCGTATAGTTCATATATGATTCGTATGATATACGAGACCAATCATTGTCGAATCAGTGTGTATCAAAGAAAACTATATGTCTCGTATAGGCATATACGAGGTGTATATTGTCGTTAGGATGTTAAATTAAAAAAACTAGGCGTGTAAATAACTAAACCCATTTTAAATCATCTCTAGGTTTGTTGAAAATACTAAGAAAAAACTTAAAACGAACAATAATTTTACCTGAAATATTGTCTTTTAAATTTTAACAAGTTATGGCAGTTTTTTTATACCAAATGACAAGGATACACGTCGTCTTTTCACCTCTTGCTAGTTAATAATAGAGGGAAACAAACAAACAAATATACCTACTGAATTTTCACTTTTAATAATAGAAGGATTATCAATGATATTATAAAATTATATTTTTGTTTTTACTTTTTGTTATATGCCAATAGTTCTTTAGTATTTTCCATATAATCCGTAGTTGGGGAAAGTTATTTTTCATTTTTTCTAGTAAAAGAATTAATATTTGGGAATAGCTATAAATCTTATCTTAGAAATGAAAATTTTAATAATTTTTAATATAATATTTGTGGACCCTATTAATTAACTAAAAATAATTGAAAGGGGTGGCCGACCACACATGCGTGGCTTCAAATTTGCTTCGATTTATTTGTGTGAACAAGATTTAGATTAGTTGTATTGTCGATTGAGATGGTGGGATATCATTAACCATAATAAGTTGTAAATTATTTAGTTTCTCAAGTTTGATGATGGTAGACAACTGTCTCTATTTTTGCTATACACGTATCTTTTTTTTTTTTAATTTTTATTTATTTTTTTTGTCACATCCTTCAGGCGAATCATTTTAAAATTTGAGTTCATTTTATATTCTTAGTTTCTTACACTTTATTTGTTCACGTGTTCAGGCGAATCATTTATACTTTATTCTTACAAGGTTATTGCTAATTTTCTAAACATTTAACTTATTTACTATGTTTAAAATTTGGGTACCACCCGATCATATTCACCACCAAGTCATCAGTTCCAAAGGAAACTTAATACTTTGAAAAAACCCTCTTGTGGGATGTGAACCCAGGACTTTATGATTCATGAGTCTTTATTCTACCACCAAGATGCCACTGGCCTGTAATACCTTTGGCATACGATCACGTATAACATAATAATACACATGTCAAAAGTTTTCTCGACAAAAGTATCACCGATTTGTTAGTGTGTTGAAGCTATGTTTTGATACGATGTAAATAAAAATGAATAAGCATCGATTTTGCCCTGAATCAGAGTGGACACACATTAGAAGGAAATTCACATAGCTGATGGAGAAGCAGGAGAACGTTAGATATTTTATTGTAATTGGATTAATTTTGTTGATTAACGTGAATCATGAAATTCATTAAACAAGTTGGGTGTGAGGTACACGCTTATTTAAGGTTTTATGATTCAACGGGGGCCCGAGGCAGTGCCCCTGGCTAGGGTCGAGCTGAAATGAATCGAATTCTTAACTGAAATGAATTTAATCGAACTCAATTCGATTGTGTTTTGGTTAAAAACCAAACAAACTGAATTCAACCGAATAAACCGATTAAACACCAAATAAAGACGTTAATAAGCAAATAAACAATTAAATCGAACTGAATAAATTACTATATATAATTTTTAGATGAGTAAATTACCGATATGTTTCTTGTAGTTTGCTAATATGTTACTTTTGGTTCCTAGGTTTCATAAATTCCTAATATGATCCCAAAATTTAGACATTTATAACACATATAGTCATTAGGTCATCAAATTACTCATACATAAAAACTATATGTGTTACAAATGTTTAAAGTTTGGGACCTTATGAGTAATTTATGAAACATAAGAACAAAAGTAAATACTAACAAACCATATGGATCATCTCGGTGTTTTACTCGTTTTTAGAGATAGTATGTTTAAACTCCTTATATATTATTAAAAATAATAACAAATTTATATATAAAATCTGTTTAATAGGTTTAACAAAATAAATCAAACAAACATATTTCAAAAAGGGCATTGAACCGATAACTAAATTCATAATTCGTTTGTTTTTTATTCCAAATGCAGATGTTAAACGATTTTCGTTTTTTTTAATACCTCCAGGTTGGATGGTGTGAAAGTGGCACGAGAAAAAGGTGGGTTTGACTTGAAAATTAGGATCATTAGTTGTTATTGACATTTGCCAGGTTTATACGCATTTTGTACTTTCTAGATGTGTAAATATTTCAGTTTAAAATGAAATAATATTACTTGTGAAGACAATAATGGAATGCAATGTAATACGAAATATTATTGGGCCACTGGCAGAGACGGTTCTAGACGGTTCTTGTTAAGGGCCTGGGCCCCGTTCCCCTATTTTTTCGGTTAGAAAGGTTGATTTAGTAGTATTTCGTCAAAAAATTATTCCGTTCCCTCCGTTTTCTTCCTAAAAATCCTTCGATCCCCTCCGTTTTCTTCCTAAAAATCCTCCAGCCCCCTTCGAGCTTTTTTTTCAAGCTCTGTCCCTGGCCACTGGATAATTAATTTATCAATGAGCCAACTCATTAACATTTAATTTCAATGGCATTATGGCAATGAAAAAGTTGTCACAGATTGATCATGTTTAGAAATTTCAAGGAGTAGGTATAATAAATCAAATTAATTTTTCTTAGTGTTTCTTGGATATCAATATCATATTTTTCAATCTTAGAATATTAGTAAGTAAACTTTTTATTATTTTTTAACTATTATGTTTGTGACAGAAAGCATGTGAATTATAATATTTATTGTGTAAAAGTAATTTAGAAACGCCTAAGCAATTGTAAGCCCATTTAAAAAAATTTCATAAATCAATTACGATGGACATTCTTCAAGCCATCAATCGATATAAATTGAGGTGTAAGTTATTATAAATTAATCTGATAGGTAAAAGTATTTGAAACAATTACTCTTTTTTCATGTGTATAAATACAATTACATATTTCTTGAAATGTAACAAACTAATATAATCAGTGAAGTCTCACTAATATTTCGAATTTCTATTTTTTGACCTCAAAAGCTGTAAAAATGTATGAAATTCGACGGATCTATAAAATTTATCTTAGTTTTCTAAGAACTTCTATCATTACTTATGTCCTTAAGGAGATAAAAATCTAACAAATCTTGTCGAATTTGCTTCTTCCATGACATCGGTCTTCCTCTATTCCTCTTCTCCTTCACCATTAGAGTCTACACTCTACGTACAGGTGATCTCATTTATATTCTCCATACATGCCTAGACCATTTTAATATTTACTCCCTTAACTTATTTGAGATGTATGTTTCTCTGATCATTCTCTAAAGAATCGATTCCTTATCGGCATGTTACGTAGGCATGGTTTTAGAAATTGTTAGTTAGAAGGCATAATGTATCGGTTAATTGCATATATGGCATGATAGTCATAACCCAATGACCCATCATAATTCCATAGTAAACCACTACATAGGGTGAGAAAAAAACCCGACCCGACCTAATTCCTAACTTGGTTTGGGGTGAAAGTGTGAAACCCATTCCTACCCGACCTAAACTATCAGTATGACATTAGTCCTTAACCTAATATACCAAAGCAGGTTTCAAACCAGTATAATTTGAATTGAACCGAACCACTTTAAACTTGGTTTCAAGCTCAAATCAACTCAAATTAAAGTTCATTTATTTTTAATAAACGGTTTTCAACTCGAACGAGTTACAAAAACCAATTTCGCCTTTTTTTTTTGTCCAAACCCAAAGTGGTCGGCCCAAAAAACCAGTTTATGGCTTTATGCAGCTCAGCGGCTTTTGGTCTACCCCAACTCCCAACAGCCTTTTCTTTTCATCCATTTAATAAAAAAATGTGCTCTTTGGCCCATTAAGCTAGTGTTTTGCCCATTTAACTTTAAAGCTAAATAAAAGTAAAGGCTAAAGAAGTAAAGATGGTGTCACAAGGCCCATTTTGCAACACAAGTCATCCATATAAAACAACGATAACCAAGCAACCAACCCATTCCTCATACTGCCCACTAGAGGTGCGCAAATCGGGTTTTTTTTAACCGGTTTCGGTTTCAGTCAACAAAGTCAAAACCCAGTTCCGGTTCCAGTTCCGGGTTTCGACCGGTTTCAACTGATTTTTGATCGGTTCCGGATCCGGTTCGGGTTTTGGTAGGGTACAGGTGGAACCAGTTCCGATTTTTCCTTTTCCGGTTCCGATTATAATTTGTCTGAAAAACCGTACCCGTTCGTACCCACCGGTTCTGGTATGACCGGTTCCGGTTTTTTTGCCCACCTCTACTGCCCACATCACTGATCTAACTAAACTCAATTTTTTATTAAAAAAATAATTTCTCCTTATTCCACTTATATAACCCAACCTAACTTAATTTTCCACACATATACACAACTCAAATTTTATTAGTATATTTGATATATAAATATGATTTATGCTTTTAAAAATTAATTATCTAAAAGAAAATACTTATAATTTTTCTGAAAAATAAAAAAGAATAAATATAAAAAAACTTTACATTCATAAATGGAAAAGTTTTTTACTAATTTTTTTTTTGGAAAATAACTCCTTTTTTAATAAAATGTATACCGAAATGTTCAAAAAAAATAAATAAACAAGACTGAGTGATTAAATTTTAAAAGGAGTTAAATTATATAAGTTATTAAAAAAAATATTAAATTAGATGTAAAATTAATTAAAGAAAGTGGGATTGTGACTTTGGTTGGTGAAAAGACTTAGGTTGTCCCTTAATCTCACAAACATGTAGGGACGAAGCTTGAATTTTTTGTTTAGGAGGGGCAACCCTTAATATAAAATTTTTAGGAAGAAAAATCAAGGAGGCCCGACTTTATTAATATAAAATTTTCCGACCAAATCCTACTATACCTGTTTCTGAGCCGAAAAACAGCAGGGGCCGGGGCCCCTTGGCCTTCACTATGCTTCGTCCTTGCAAACATGGGGTACAAATCACCTCCGTTGATCTAATCTGTCTTCTTCTTCGCCTGAAGCCCTTGTTTTTACATTCAGTTCGATTCGCAAGTTGTAAGTAATTGCTAGGGTTCGTGTTCATTTAGGTTTAATCGATGTAATTATGCATGTTTTCATGATTTACTTGTTGCTGCTGAAAATGATTTTATCAAGTTAATGCTTAAAAGCTTTGGTGGATCTTTTAACAATAAGGCAGTATGGTGTACGATTTGAAGTGGTTATCTAGTTATGTTGTATTCGTGTACAGTGAAGTGGATACTAAGTATTTGATTATGTAATAATAACATCATTTGTCCTGATAAATGGAAAAACGACCCATATAGACCCAAGTTAATTTTGCTTACCCGCACTCATTCTGAACCGAACCCATTCTAACCCGTTGTCCAACCTGACCCAACCCGCCTATTTTGCCGGGCTTTGTCTATGATTGATAGAAAAGATGGTGTGTTTCATTGTAATGATGTTGGTTATAGAGTGTAGTTATCTAGAATGTAATGTCTTTATCAGTTAGTAACTTAGTACTGAAAAATTTTGGGTCCTTTTTTTTAAGTAAGAAAAAAAAACGGTGAACACCACCATTAGGTGCCTCTCACCGATCGGTCTCACGGCCTGTAGGGCTGTTCAAATTAAATAAACAATAAAACTTGCGTAGGGTGATTATACTTGTATTATACATGTAGTTTTTTAAAAGTTATATTATTTTTGAATTTTAGTTACTGTCATCGTCTTAAGACAATTTTCAACATAAGAGCATCTCCAATTAAACTGAATTTTTCTTGTTTGGTTTGTGTTTTATATTAGAATTGACTGAAGTAAATTAAACCAAAATAACCCTATGTCATGTTTTTATATAGTTTAATTATTATTTATTTATATTGTTGATCCAAATGAAACGGTGTTGCTGTAAAAACTTTTGGTTTGATGTTTTTGCGAGTCTCGTTTAATATAACATATAACTAAGAGTAAATTACCAAGATGGTTCTTGTGTTTTGCTAATATTTCACTCTTGCTTTCTAGGTTTTATAAATTACTCATATGGTCCCAAACTTTTTAAACATTTGTAACACATATAGTCCATAGGTCAACAAATTATTCTCACATAACTAACCAAATTACCCTCATATAAGTATCATATGTGTTACAAATGTCTAAAGTTTGGGACCATATGAGTAATTTATGAAAATTAAGGACCAAGAGTAAAATACTAGCAAAATAACATTGAGACCTTAGAATTGAGAACATGTATTGATACATGAAACAATCATGTTGAATTGTTGATACAGTGAAGAAACAGAAAAGACTTAAGCTTTCGTTTTATCTTGTCGATTTGGTTTTCTTTCGACAGAAGGTGAAGATTCAAATTTTATTTTGAAAAATTGTTTATAATACCTAAATATAGAAATTATACTCAAATCAACCCAGTTTATTATCATACTAAGAAGTTTCAACTTTTAAAATTATACATAAATGATTAAATCACATTAAAATCTAACTATCTAACAAATAAGGTGACAAGTGGAGGGTTAGGTTCAAATAACAAAACTACTAAAGTTAAGATATTGCTCCGCTTTAAGTCAAAGATTGAAGTCTGTCAATAATAGATTAATATAAAAATTACTGTTTAAAAAAAAAGAAATCTAAACAAATAAACAATTATAATTTATATAGTCTGTCCATAATCTAATAAAATTAAAATAGGTTAAAATCAATAACTACAGTTGCTATAAACCAAAATTTAGAGAGAAAAAAAATCTAAAAGTCAATTAAGTTTTATCACAGATGATGCATATTAGATTATTTAAGATCATATTCAATGTCATCAAAATTTGATGAGGATTGATGACAAAATTTCTTAAAGATTAGTTAAGATCACATCATATATATGAAATAAAATAAAAAAGTAATTAGGGAGTTGACCCCATAAGTTCACCTATGCATGTAAGATTGTTTTTTTTTTACAGCAAACGCCCCCGTCACCCGAATCTCATTTCAGTCCGTTGAATAGCGTGTGGTGACATGATTCACCGGCTCAAAAGAAAACCTACAACTAGAAAAACCTTCTGGTTTAACCTTGAGTAATATTTGCTGTAAATGAGATTCCAACTCATGACAAGAGACTACTAATATGGTGGAAGTTGTTTGATGAATTTAGGATTACTTGATTGGAATTATGCCATGATAATATAAGTAAAAATTATTTGATTTTATAATTCTTTATTGTTATATTTTTTTTTATTAAATAATTATATCAAAAATAATAATATTAGTTATACCTTTTTAATATCAAAAAAATTTAAATACAAAAAAATATAAAAAAATGTTTTTAATACACACATATATAAAATTAATAGATTATATCTATTATCAAACATTAATTTTGTGTATTTATGTAAACAATGTATATTATTAATAATATTAAATTTGAGTTTTTCTGTTAAAAAATAACATTTTTTTTAAATAATATGAGAATGTCATGTGATATTTTTTGGAATCAATTATTAGTAAGGAAGATTAATTGATAACATCATAAAAGTCTTTAATATTCATTCAAATCCATGTTACCTTAGATAAAAAAAATAGTAAAAAAAAATATTTTTATGTGAATCGAAAACTAGGAAAGTTCAAACTCCCTCCAAAAATGAACCATTTTTCATTTTCAAAGCAGGAAGCACGTGAGTTTCTTTCTGCTTCTTCTTCTTCCATCTTCATTCTCAACTTCAATATCATCATAAATCTTAATAACCCTAGTTTTTTCAATTATTAATAAAAAAAAAACTTTTGGATCATACAATGTGGCAAGTTTTGCTGGCTGCAGCAATAGCAGGATCTGGGTATTTCGCCAAAAACCTTCTCTACAAAGATCACACCAAACCCACAAATTTTTCATATCAAAAGCCTGATTTACTCACGGAAACATCATCGTCTCATTTCAAGAATGCTGAAGCAGATACTTCGAAAACAGATGAAGAAGCGTCATCGATTTTTAGGTTTTCTAGTTCTTCTAACGGATCAAAGAATTTGAGAAAGAAATTGGGGCGTAATGGTGGGATTAAGAATAATCGAGTAAATCAAGAAAGAAAATTTGATGTTGTAGTTGATGATCATAAGAAGAATGTGAAGAAATTTGCTGTTTGTTTGAAGAAGAGGCGCATATGTAGAAATGCCTCTTCGAAATGTCATTCTTTTGATGTTAAAGGTAATCAATCTCATTCAACTATTGATTTTAAGTTTCTTCAATATCTCAATTTTTGATTTTGTCATCAATTTGTAAAACCCTAGGATCGTTACAGGAAACCTTCATGCTTGTTGAAACAAAAAAAAAACAGTTTGCAAACGTTTGATTAAGGCATTTTGACCTTATAAAAGTTAAAAAAACAAGATGTGGACTTGATGCTTGACTTATATCTTGTTTTGTGTGGAGTCTAGGAGAGATCAGATCGCTTACGATTTGACGTAAGCAGTCTTATCATACACATTTGTGCAAAACGCTGTTTTCTACCATCGGAAATTGGACACTTGGGGCGTTTAAAGTAACAAGTTTGAGTCATATACTTTCAATTTTGTAACGTGTTTGGGCATTAGGCTTTCTTTTGTTAAATTAGTGACTGAAATAACATTTGACTTTTCACTTTATGACTTTGATTATTTGAAAAGTCAATGGGTATTTTGGTCGTTTCACTTTAATTTAACGAAAGTAGCTTTAATATCCAAACTTGTCATGAAATTAAAAGCATAAAAGTATAAAACCCAAACCTGTTACTTAAACCCTTGGTACCCCAAGCATGCTATTTTTCATGGAGGACCATTTGTCTATTTAACTATGTTTCTTAAGTTAGTCATCCATAATTCAGAAAATCTATTGCTTCTGATTTCTTATGATGGATTCAGACAAATCATCTTTCGGTTATGGAGTCGGAGTTGGCATAATGTGCATGGTGTCAGCTGGTAAAGCTGAAATCGAGAGGCTAAACAAAGCAGTGGACGAGACTGCTAAAGTGGTTCATGAGTTAAAAACTGAGATTTCCAAAAGAAAATTGTTGTGTGATTCGAAGATTGAAAAGACTGTGAATATCAAACAAGATCAATCTATTTTTGTGAAATCTGATATGGGGAGTGATGATAATGAAGCTTATGGTTTTCCAGTGACTGATGAAGGTGAATATGCAAGCAGCATTTTGACAGAAGAACCACATAGAGATGTGGTGGAAATGGAGCAATTAGAAGCTGAACTTGAATCTGAGCTTCTAAAGCTTCAAGTCACCTACACATCTTCTTCCCAGGTAATTCTTTGTTATAAGAAATATATCATCATTGTTGTACTCTGTATATCCCACCATTAGCAAAGCTAAGGTAGGGTCTGAAGAGGGTAAGATGTAGAAAGCCTTAACTCTACCTTGTAAGTAGAGGTAAACTGTTTCCATTGAGACCCTTGACTCATGATGCCTGATTAATTGACCATCCAACTCTCTTAACATTATTTTCACAAAAATGAAGTAAAATAACGTTAAAGTTAGTGTAATTTTACTTTTGTCTATTGAGGGCTACACATATATACATTATATACGCATACTGTAAACGGGGCAATGTTATAAGAAATAGATGTTTGTGTAAATGAACATTCGGTGATGTTATCTGTTTATATTGGCAAGATTGACTGGATGAATCTTCAAGGGGGTGGCACAAGGGTAAGCATTTTGACTGATTTTTCAGACTTTGACTGACTACGACTGCCTACCCCTTTTTCCTTCGATTGCAAGAAATCAATTCGGTTTTTAGGCGACTAGCAATTAAATGCTGCTTAGGGCCGATTTTTACAACACTGGCTAGGATCACGGCTCTTTAGACGTGAGGGGTTTTTTAAGCATGATACACAATGCAAAATTACCATGTTTAGGGGCTTTAACTTGTTTTAGGCTTGCTGATTTTAGTTTAGAAATTTAGGCTGTTTTAGCAGCTTGAATATGTGATTTAGGATGTTTTAGGCTTATAAAAATACAAATGGCAGAAACTTGGCCTAAGAAATGCACCAGAGCACCTGAAAATTAGCCTATTCAGGCCACCATGGTGCGCATTTGCGCCTTGTGCACTTTTGACGATATAGCTGTGTGTAACTTTCATATTCAATTTTTTTTAAATGTCCATTTTTAAAATGATTAAATAAAACAATTTAGGATTGTGTAACTTTCGTATTATTATTATTTTTTTATTTATTTTTTTGTTTTAAAATGATTATATATTGTTATTTAAGAGGCTGTAGGCACTAAACATAGACTTTGAGCTAATTTAACCCATTAGACGTGTTCCATTTTTAGCATATTTTATATATTTGACTGGTTTAAGGTATAAAATGCAATCCAAATTAAATTGTATTAAGAAGACATTAAAAAATTTGTCCTAGAAAGAGATATATGTGTTCATTTTCTCATGTCAAACTCTCAGTTTTAAAATTATGCAGGAGTAAAAATTTGATTGTTGTCATGCGGGTCGAAAAAAAATAAACAAATAATAAGCACAAAATCTGCTTAAGGAGCTTCAAGATAGCAACTTTATGGGTTTTCTTGAGAAATTAAATCCATTTTTTTATTTTTATTTCTATTTTTTGTAATTACAAGACATAATCAATCTTGTATAACTATTTGTGACCATATATTGTGGATGTTCTACAGAACAAAACTTCAACTGAGGCTCTTTCCAAGAAACAAGATTTTGATTTGGAGTTTAAACAATGCAATGGTGTAATGCCATATGAACTTGATCAGAAATTATGCCATTTGCTAATCGAACAGCAGGAAAGTCAAATTGTTGACTTGGAATCGGAACTGCAACAAACCAACTCCAAGCTTTTGGAGAAAGAATCTGAGCTCCAAGCATTAAAAGATTGCGTTAAACGCCTCAGTGATGTTTCTATAACATATCCCTCAGGTATCCTTTTGACCTTTGGAGTCAAACTTTTAGCATCATGGAATTTGAGGGTTGGAATTGAAATTGAAGATCTTTGACTTTTAGTTTGACTTCTGAACTATGCTCCAATTCCAACTCCAAACCATGTAACTGAAAGGTGGATATAAGGCATCACTAAAGCATGTATCAAAACGCACTATTTGCGATGCACACAATTGTAATATATATATATATATATATATATATAGGTAGGGATGTCCGTGGTGCGGTTCGGTCGGTTTTGTAAAAATTTCTGAACCAAACCGCTAACTGCGGTTTCAAAAAATGACAAACCAAACCGACCACGTAAGTTGGGGAAACCAAACCGACCGGTATCGACGGTTTCACGGTTTAACGGTTCGGTTTTCGCGGTTTCACGGTTTTATAAAAAAACAATAGAGAACGGATAATAATACAAAATACCATAATCCATTTTAAATTCACATTTCAAAAGTCGAAAACCATAATACAAAAGTATACCATTATCAAAATAACAAAAATTAGTATAAAATGAGTGATGATATACTAGATAAAGTCTTGATCAGTTACAATGGTTTATAATAAACTTCAAAGTTATATGTTATTTTGCATGCTTCTGGTCTTCATAACTTTCAACTTTGTTTCATACTTGTGTTGTCATTCAATGTGATCCGTAGAAAGATTTAATATGCTAGCAAAATCTAAAAAATAAGAATAAAATATATTTTGTTAGTAGCAGTAATAATTTTATTATATTATCACATTTAACAACTAGGTAAAAATGTTTAAATCTTCCCATCTTCTATGTTTTCAAGATCTTCAATATATATATATATACGCATATATACATACATACATATATATACCTATATATATGTCGGTCAGCGCGGTTTATGCGGTTTAAAAAAAATGCAAACCGTAAACCGCACCATCAAGTTTTAAAACCGACCAAACCGACCAATTTTCTTTGGTTCGGTCGGTTTATGGACACCCCTATATATAGGGGAGGGTTCAAAAGAAAACTCCTCATTTTGGAGAAAACTAAGAAAATTCCTACTAACCAATCAATTTTAAAAAAAAATTCTTGATTTTTTATTATTAGTTTAGAAATGTTATAAACAAGAAAAAAATTATAATAAAAATATCTAGATCACGAAGTTACATATATGTAATCAATAAGTTACATATATGTAATAACATGAATTACATAAATTTTTTTTCTTTTTTTCTTTTTGTTAAAATAAAAGTAAAATAACGTTTAAAGCATTGGGATGATTGATTAACTTCAAATGATACCTTTGAGTCGAGGACTCCTTTGGAGCAACCTTTTTATCCCAACGGGAATAGGATAAGGTTTGTCTTCATCCTTCTCATCTAGACCCGATTGAAGAGTGAGAATATACTGAGTAAGTTTGTTTGTTTAAAGCATATATCAAACTTTACATCAAACTGGTTAATTTATATATACAAGGTAGTCTATTTCAATTAAATTTCTTGAAACTAAAAACAAAACATATTATTTATATATAATTTAAATAATCCACATTTATAAGATTGTTTTTCAGACTGAAACTTTATTTTTCAGATGAAGAAACAGAAGGCAAGTTTGATGAAGCTCATAACAAGATGATATCTGGCAACAGAGGATCAATGACTGGGATCAAAAGGACAATTGACTTTGATTGATATGTTTTTGTGCATATGCTAACAAAGCTACTTTGTATTCCACGATGAAATCGTGCATTTTTATTAGAAAATTTTAATCTTTATCTTAGGCATTCCATAAGTTTCTTGATAAGATTTGACTTTCTAGTATATATATATATATATTTAACAAGTGTTTGACAACTGAATATCAAAGAATAACCAACCACATACATCTCTAAACAACTTATGATCATCATCACACCCTTTTGTTATTTTTTTTTCCATTTATTTAGGGGGAGGGATCTCATTCTCATAATCTCATCGTTTGGGTTTTTTTTTTCTTTTTTTTTTCAAATAGGTGTTGGTGGAAGAATTATTTATCAAAATGAAAGATTTGAAAAATATTTACTAAAATGACTGTTTTTCATTTATTTATTTATAACTAATTTATTATATATTATTTTAAATTTAATTAGCATATAATCATAGTTAGTTGAATGAAATAAAACAAAAATATTATAATATGTTGATTTTAATTAAAAAATAAAAAATACAATAGTTAAAAAATAAAGATATAAATAAAAAAACATTAATTTTGGTAAATATTTTTCAATCCACTCAATTTGGTAAATAATTTTTTCACTAAGACCTATTTCGAAAAAAACCTCAACTACCGCAATCCCCTTTTCTTATGGGATATGTTACTCCTGTTAATTTATCTCCTCACATTTTTACACATTATCTTATTATAACTGATGTGCATGTGCCATGTTCCTATTATAAGGTTTGACTAATCAATGAAACAGTCTTCAATAATTACATTTTAACAATGAAACCTGGTCGTGTTAGTCAATGAAACCTACTTGTGTTATATATTTATTACTTTAAAAGGATTATAATTATAAGTAGTTTAATTCAATATATTTTAACAAGCATTCAAATTAATACAATCCATATGATATGAATCTCATAATTTTACAAATGAGGTATTTATGTATTTCCTTTTCCTAACATCATTGATTACATACTAGATTATTAGCCCGTGTACTACACGGATTACATATAAAATATTTCATAGTTTGTAATAAAATTTTGAAATTATAAAACAATATATTGATTTAAAATTATAGAATTAATACATAACCTTCTAGATTTGTGACAATTGAGATTTGTAAACTAATTGTCGTTAAAAATTTCAGTTAGCATTACGTAAAAATTAACTGTTATGAATCAAGAGGATACATATTATTTATGTAATCTTTAAAGTTAAAAAATTCAATTTAAATATCATTACTATATATAATTAAAGTTAATGAAATTGAACAGTAAAATATAAATATTAAATAGGTAGTGGGTCCCCATGATATTATATATATATATATATATATATATATATATATATATATATATATAATATTCAATTGTAAATAATTTTCCTTATAATTTTAATAAGTTTTTGCTTTTATTTTTTTAATATTTGTTTAAAAAAATTTCATTTTTTTTATAAAAACTCCGTTGCTTAAAAATTCCGGTTGATAATTTATTTCATTAAAAGTTTTGTTTTTAGGAAAGCTTGGTTTTTATAAAACTTTTATTTTTAAAAAGCCGATTTAAAATATTTTCTTATTTTTACATGTTTTTTATTTTTATAAATTATTATATATTATAAACTTTAAAGTGTGTTTTTTATTAAAAATAGTTGATTCTTAATTAATTAAATAATTATTTTTAATATGAAAAATATAAATAACAAAATTAGTCATTAAATATCATTATTTAATATGAGAGATACTTAAATTGTATAATATTATGTAGTAAAATGACAAGTGGCATTATAGGCATAAAATTGTGACATGTGGCATAATAGATGTTTGTTTATTATAATAGAAAGATATACGAGTCAATTATATATCCTGAGAATGATAAATATGTAATTGATTTTAAGGGTTGGATAAATATGTAATAAAGATTTTATTAGGAGATACATGTAAAAATTCTTTACAAATCTATGATTTACTCTATAATTAAAAAATAATAATTTGGAGATTTTTGTAATTAGGCCTAAAACAATTACAGTGCAGTAAGTGAAAACTTACAACGATGTTACGTCTCAAACGATGATGAATTTTCGCAAACTCATGAAGGAAGAAATTGTTGTAGATGTCTTACAATGATGTTCAAAAAAAAATCCAAGATTTGGCTTAATCTTGACGGGTTATTATTTATATATATAGGGATTTAATTATATGAAAACTCAATCTTAGAGAGAAAACCCTTAAACCCTATGTGAGCCATTGATTTAAAATATTGAAAATAAATATGTGGAATCAGTAGAGTATCATTATGCCACCAGCAGTACCAAAAGATTATATCTATCACCAAGACCTTATAATTCTTGAGTTGGATTGTCAAATAAGTGATGATGTTATCATATGTATAATGTTGGTTTGATAGGGGCCTGTTTTATTGTGGGGTCAAATGACAAGTTCTTGATTGAGTGCTTGTAAAGAAATAATTTCTGAAACCCATGGTGACATTTGTTTTGTTTTCTTGTTCATTGGAGTGTTGGGTAAACTCCCACATGATATGTCAATTCATAGTCTCTGGAATTTCCTAAACTATACCAGTTTTGGAGATGCTCATGGTTATATTCCCAAAGGGTAGTGGGGGTAGTTTTGTAAAATTACCAAAATTGAACACAACCATGTAAATAATATATTGGATTGTACATTAGCATATATACTAAATCAAAAAGAAGGTGGAGCCATTTCTTGGTTTTAATCAATTTGACTTTTTCATATCAAATTTTGGTGATATATGTTTTTTTCTACTTTTTTTTACATAATAAAATAATAAAATGTTTTTAAATACTTGTAAATTCTTGCATGAAAATGAATAAACAAACTGATGTTAAACTGCTACTGATTTGTCTTTGAAAAATCTACTTTGTGTGTAGAGATTTTTATAAAAGAAACACTTAAATTATATATTTATGGACGAATTAATCTAATTTTGTCATAAATCTTTCAAATAATTGGAAAAGCTTGCATGAATCTGAAAAAAGTAAATGGGTTAGATTTTTATCATTTATTTAGTGAGGTTAATTTTTTTAAGAAAAAGTGGAATATACATTTTAGGTTGCTTTCTATTATTTTGTGTTAACTATATATAGTACTAGGGGAATGCTTCCCTAAAAAGTATTTTTTGCCTAAGAAGGCTAAGAATTATTTTTAGAAACTCGAAAACCGGCTCAAACAAACTCCGATTGAATTCATTTTTACCTCATTGGAACCAACTTGTAATTCTCTAAAACGTAAACCTTAAATCATAAACAATAAACTCTAATAATTAAACCAAAATTATAAAAATAAACCATAAACCTAAAGATAAAACCTAAAAGCTAAAAAAACATGTCATAAAATCCTAACTCTAAAACTATTTGTTAAAGCTAAAACCAAAAAGCAAATATTGTAGAGTTCGATGAGACGATTCCAATGCCATCGAAATGAGTTCAATCGGAGTTCGTTTAGGTTGGGTTTAGAGATTTTTAAAATACTTTTTAGCCTTCTTAAACAAAATAAACTTTTTATTTGAATTCCTTCAATACTTATTTCTTTTTGTGTAATTCTTAGTTTTCTTATTAAAAAATACTCACTTTTAACTAGTTTTGTTTTACATATTTATAAATTTAAAAAAGATTGTATAAAATTCATTCATATATATATTATTTTAAATGCATATATTGAATAATCCTAGTACACAAAGTAGATTTTTAAAACAAAAGTATAGTTTAACATCATTTTGCTTCTAATATACATTTATACCAATAATAATAATAATGTTTTATTATTGTTTTTAAAAAATTAAAAGAATCTTATTAGTGACTTGGTGTTGTCATATCCACATGACCATACATAGTCCCCTGAAAGTAACCATGTATATGTTGTAAAAGTGAGTCCAAACACTATTTTGTATAATATTAAATTTGATTTGAGTTTAGTTTGAAAATATTTCATTCGAAATATTATTATGATTTTTCAAAGTTAAATATACTCAATTTAATTTAAAGTCTAGTATCAGATTTTGAATTTTCGATTTCAATTTGATTAGATAGTAAATTTGAATTATAAATATGTATATAAATATTCTTACTTTTTATATATAACTAATTTAATATATATAAATTTATCTTGAAATTGTATTTTAGTATTATAACATGTATCTTGTTTATAAGATATATGGATTTAAATATGAAAGAATAGAATTGAATTTCGAATTTGACATTGAAATGAATTTTGAATTCAAATTAACTTATTTAAATCTATATCGAATTTAAATCCTCCTTCAAAATTAAAATCCAAAATTATTTTGATTTGAGTTCTTTGAAATTCGATTCGCCGACCCCATCTACTTGTAATTTGATGCTTATATTTCGTAAAATGGATAAATGTTTACGAGGGATGAAAATTGGACTGAATGGTCTTGACCAGAAAACTGAATTGCAGTTGTGTCCGGGATAGTCGGCAGAGTGTTAACTTCACTTGATTTCAAAATTGTTAAAGTGTTGAATGAAAATTTAAGAGTTTTATGGGCTTCTAAACAAAGCTATTAATAAGGATATCTTTTTTTAATATTCATTCTATCTCATGAATCTATTTAGTTGTAATACTACTAGTGTGACATTCGCATATAATATACATATGTGTGGGCCCTCTAGAAGAAAAGTAAAATTTCACTAATTTTAACGTTATTTTACTTATTTTGTGAAAATTACGTTAAAAGTGAGGATGATTAGCTTCAAACGATAACTTTGAGCCCTGAACTTATTTGGAGCAGCCTCTGTATCACAACTAGGGTATGGGTAAAGTTTGTGTCCATCATTTCCTCTAGACCCTACCAAAGAGTAGGAATACACTGTGTAAGTTTGTTTCTTTAATGTGATGCCGCGTGATACAACCGTAAAAAAAAACGTAAATTAGTGATTTTGACTTATAAAATATTCAAGACAACTCAAGATTTAACTAAAAATTTGGGACAACTTTTCGAATTTAATATGTCTAAAAATCTAAATTTAAAAGATCAAATGTGTCACAAGAAACAAATTTGTCAAAAGGTTCAAGCGACCGCGTTCATTTTTTTTTAAGATAATTCTTTTATTTCTGTTTTATTTTTAAATAAACTGATGTAGGCCAACTAAAAGGAAAAAAAGTTATAAATTTTGATTAAAGTTGTATTAAGCAAAATTTTAAATTATAATAAAATTATTATTTTTTATGTAATTTAATATATTATTAGATAATTCTTGTTTGTAATGTAACTTTGAACTTCTAGACCTTGTTTAGTTGTTATGTTATTGCTAATTTCTTAAAAAAAATTTAAAAATAATGCCACAAAGTAAGTGTTTATGGTGAAAACTCATGTTAGCATATATTAAGATAAATCTTTGTCACATATAAATAAATAATCTACATACAAAATCAACATTGCTATATTAACCACCATCAAACCATTATCTTCTCTTCCCTTACCCCACTCTCTCTCTAAAACCTCCATTGATGAGGCTAGAGAGAGAAAACAAAGCCAAACTTCATTTCACCATCAAAATCAAAACCAAAACAAACACAGTCTGTGTTCTTGTTCATATGAACACACACATACACTCATTGTATGTTTTCTTTGAATGAATTCACACTGTATGAGTGAAAAGATTTGATCTTTTTTGAATTTAAAGATCGAAAATGAACAAAATTACCAAACCCATATCAAGTCCAGGAAGATCCGATAAGTTCCCACCGCCATTGATGAGGTTTTTAAGAAGCAATGTTGGAAGCAAGAGTAGAAGACGATCACGTGCCAGCCCCATGTTCGTTAGGAAGAAAAACACAGTTATCGAGACCACCCAAGAACCATCTTCCCCTAAAGTCACGTGCATCGGCCAAGTCCGTGTCAGACGGTCCAAGAAAACAAAGAAAACCACCGCCGGAACCACCCTACGCCGCCACCGGAACCGCCATTGCCGGTATCTCAAAAAGCTCAAACCTAGATCGTTTTGTAACATATGGAGCAAACTCAGCAAATGGGTATCGGTTTTCCGATGCGGGAATTGCAAAACCACCGGAGATGTTCATGTTTCACCGGCGGTTAATGAAATTCCGATGAGTGTATCACAGAATGTCACCGGCGACAATGAAAAAGAAGAACAAGAACATGAAGAACAAGAACATGAAGAAGAACAAGAAGAAAATGAAGATGTAATACCACGATCATTGCCGGAAAATGCATTTTTGTTAACGAGATGCAGATCTGCTCCGTACAGGTCGTCATCATTAGCAAGCATATTTCGAGAATCAACAATGGCGGAAACCAGAAAAGATCAAAAAGTTGCAGAAGATAAAACAAATCAAACGATTAAAGATCAAGATGATACATGTAATGAAGGCAATGGAGATGATCAAGAACTAAAACCAATTAAATCATCGCCATTGATTCTGAGCAGGTGTAAATCGGAACCAGCAAGAAGATGGGATCAACTTCTTGTATGATTCAATCTTAGATTATTTTTGTTCTCATAATATATTTGTTTTTTTTTTTTAAATTATATTATTGAAGAATCTATAGAATATGGATTTTTGTAAAGATATGTGGTACAAAATGTTAAAAAGTTCTTAACTTTGCTATTGGACTTTTGGTATATCGGCAAATGCATTTATAAAGCAAAAGTCCACGTAGGGGGATTTACATGGCCTACACAATATTAAAATTGTGCATATATCTTTTAAACTTATGAATATGAATGATTTCTTTAATTCCTAGGTAACAATGGTTCTTAATTGAATATTACCGTGTGTGTGTCTATATATTCATAATCTGGAAACCACCTTAAATTGCGAAAAACATGAAAATTATGTAATATCATATAACACATATGCAACACCCTGAATATTTTTTTTCTAACCGATTCGCCCAAATGTTACGTATGTGTTACAAAATATTAGCTTGATACTTTTTGATGGTTTTTTAATAAAAGATGACTCAAATAATAATATAAACCTACAAAAAAACTAAAAAAATAATGATATATATATATATATATATAGAATTGCGAAAAAACATATAACTCACTTTATTTGTACTAACCCAAATAAATCCGCTAGAATTAAGTCAAATTTTGGATTTTTTTTAATATCATTGTAACACATGTATAACATTTTTTCTTTTATTTGTATGTGTAAATTCATCACTGTATAAGAGATAACATCGTTGTAAGTTTTTTACTTTAAATAGTTACAGTAGTGTCAGGGCCTGCTCAAGCTTTTTGGTGGCCAAAAACAGAGCGAAAAATTGTGATTTTTTTTTCTATAGTAAATAAAACTCTCATCTTTTATCCGACCTTATAACACAAAAGGTATAGATAATCATGAAGGAGAAAACTACATAAAACATAAATCACAAACAAAATATGTAGATTAATTACAAATATAAAAACAAATTATTTTTACACATATCAGAATTCGTCACAAAAAAAGCCCCAAAAGCCATTGTAGGAATATAATATTTGATAAAGGCATTGCATCTTAGAAATAAGGTATTTCAGTTCAAATTCAAGCAAATAGAGGAATATTGGGGTGTAGTTATGAAGAATGAGTAGGATAGTATGACTGTTAAAACCCAAAAATTTGAGTCCTCTGAATATTGGTGACCCTAAGCTAGGGCTTTTTTTTAATATACTAAAGCCGGCCTTGAGTATTGTAAAAAATAAAGGAAAAAAATGTCATACATGTTTTACTTTCATACACACACATATACACACACTCTTTGATCTCATTTTGATTGGACCACTTGGATTTGTTCGAACCAGTTGAACTGCAAACAAGACCACTTGTTCGATCGAAATTTCAAAAAAAATAAAAGATTTCGGTTGTTTGTTTGGACCACTAAATTTGCTCCATAATTTGTTTGCTATTTTATTATAATTGAATTAATTAGAAATTCAAACAAGTTATAACTTATAAGGTAAGAAGTATACGCTTTTATAAAAGAAATTTTAAAAAAATAAATGCAAAACTTTTTTTTGTGAAAAAAAGTTTCTAAAGTTTAAAGAACAAAAAGTTTTCTATAAAAAAATATTCAGGCATAAATTTATAAAATTTGTTTCAGTATCAAACATTGATATCCTTCCCTAAAACCCTAGTAGACAATAACAAATAAACTCTATCATTGAAATATAATAATACAACATTATTAATCTTTAAATTGTTGAAATACTTTGATACACACATACACATTTTTAAACATAATTAGGTAAAATGATAATATAATTAATTAGCAATATACGAGCCTAACATACTCACACATTATAAATAAAGCTTGAAACGAGTCAAATTTGTTTCCCCATAATTGAAATAAATTGTCATCTAATAAAAGTTTTTAAGAAGCTATAGAATGTTGTATTATATTATAAAAGATAATTAGGTACTTATTACTGATTAAAATTTCATATCAATATTTTTACGTAAAAACTAGTGTAAGTAAAAAAAACTCATTTATTTATATATCAGCTAGTTTATTAATCCGTGTATTACACGGATTGATTATAAAACATTAAAAATTGGTAATAAAAACTTAAGATTTATATAACAGTATTTTGATATATAATGATTAAAGTAAGTATATATAAAGATTTTATGTAAAAGACCAATAATTAAAAACTCTCATAACTAAAGAATTATTATCTAACCTTCTTAGTTTGTAACAACTAAGATTTTTAAATTATAACTTTGAAAACTTCATATAGTTTTTTTTTTTATGTCAAAATCATATTTTTCACTATCATTTCTTTAACATTTGGTTTTTTAAAAACCATTTTTAAATATTTTGTTTAAACAATGCAATTTGTTTATAAAAATCATACTATTTAAAAACTTACTTTTATAGTTAATTTCATTTAAAAAAAATCATCTTTTAAGAAAACTTGTTTTTTAAAAAACTTTTAATTTCCTAGAAATAAAGATTTTAAATATTTTTTTATTTATAAGAAATTTTTTTAAGAAAAAATTACATATTTTTTTAATAAAAATAAAAATTTTATTTATTTTAAACTATTTTTAATTCTTAATATGAAAAAGGTAAATACTATGAGTAATATTATAATTAATTAATAGGAGAGATAATATAATTATTTATTAACAAAGAAAATTAAATGAAAGAACAATAAGATGACATGTGGCATTAGTATTCTAAAAACATGACAAGTGACAAAAATGATTTTTGTTTATTATAGTTGTAAGATAAGATAAGATAAGGACATACAACCTATATATATCTTCAAAATTTTTAGATATATCTTAATCCATCTATTTTTGTAATTTTAGAAAAAGTGAATATGTTTAGTTTACAAAAATTTGAATATGAAATTTTTTCGTTAATTAAAAAAAATTCAACTAAACAAGAAATTTTTAATTTTTTATGAATTGAAGTGTAAATAAAGTCGGATTAAAGTACCCAAACTAAATAGTTGATCAACTAGTTGATAATCAAAACGATAGTGGTAAATTTCATATACTTTTTTTTTATTTTACATTTATAGATAATATATCATATAGAAGTATTGTAACAAAATCAAAGACTAATTTGTTTGAAATGCAATCACACATGTGTAAAGGATTTATAAAAATAAAAATACTAAAAAGATAAAAGAAAAAGATAAAAAGAACAACAACAAGAATAAAAAAGAAGAGTAAATTATATAAAACACCCTTTACATACATGCTTACTTACATATTTTATCTCTATAGGTAATGATAAAATAGTAATTTTAAAAGGGGTAACAAAATAGTAAACAAGTTTTTTAATTGTTTTAATTAAGTTATCAAACAAATTTTGTCTATTTAAAGTTACTCAAATTTCAGTTGTGTTTCAATCATATTTTTTTTATAAATATATATATATAAAAATTAATCAAGGCGAATGAAAGATATATGAATGTTTATAAGTATTTAATCATTACTTTTTTCTCAATTTGAGTTAAATTTGAGTTTTTTATTAATTCATAAATTTATTTCTTCGCGATTACATCTATTTTCAAGTTAATTACAAAAAAAAGTTAACTTATTGTTAATAAAGATTCATATATGTTTCATTTGTCTCAATTAATTTTAAAAATTTTAAAAATTTTAAAATAACTACATATGATTTATGATTTGAAAACTTATTTAAAGTTGAGTGACTTTAAAGAGAAAAAAAAAGAAATTTGAAACTTTGTTATTAATCCGTGAATTTGTTATCTTTAAAATTACATCTTTTTTCAAGGTAATTACTTACTATTTATAATTTTAAAAAAATATATATGATTCATGATTGAAAAACTTATTAAAAGTTGAGGGCCTATAAAAGGACATAAATTTTTCTTGAAATTTTGTTATTAATTCATGAATTTGTTTTTCACGATTACATCTTTTTTAAAGTTAATTGAAAAACATTAACTTATTATCAGTAAAGATTCATATATGGTTCATTTGTCTTAATTGATTTTAAAAATTTTAACCATTTAAAAAAATTACATATTATTCATGATTGGAAAACTTATTAAAAGTTGAACGACTTTAGAATGAAAAAAAAACTTTAAGTGACTTTAGTGATATTAGGAAAACTTAATTGCTATTAGGTGAAATTTTATCTTTTAAAAAACCATTGAGTATCTTTTTGTATATAAGGAAATTTTATCGATAACATTGAGTATTTTTATTGCTCTTAAATATAACAAATATGAATTTATAATCTGAAAAAAAAAAATTGATTTAAAATTTAACAGAATAAGATAGTCATATAAAAAACGGTACAAGCATAATGTAAAAAGTCTAAGGTAAAAATGTAAATTGTTATTCTATTAAACAATATTTTACATCACCAAAGGAAAGTTGAGTCTAGATTCATACACGAGTTGTATTAAAAAAGGTTGACCAGAACTTAACTGGAAAGTGAGTAGTGGGAAATTAAGACCTAATGACACACAGGGAATCTTTGAATTTAATTATTTTTGTCATTAATTAATTTTACTAAAAGACAACTTTTATGTTAAAATAAAATTGTAAATAGGGACCATGATGTAAGGTGCACATACTCTCAACAGGCTAAATAATTTTCAAATAATTTTTTTTTTTACAAAAACTGCTTATAATCATTCATGTACTGTAATTAAATTTATTTAAAATTTTGATTGTTATATAATACGCCCGTAAATTTATATGTGTAGTTATATACTTATATTAATTCTTTAACTTACACATGTATACGAAATTGGTACATGTAATAGTTACAATCACAAGAGAGACTAGAGGATTCATTAATAGAGATAGATATCATTTCACATTAATATATCTCTATTATATGTTTTTTTGATAACAAATGTATCCTAATTTTAAAATACCTTAAATTACTTCTTGCATAGGTTGAACAACACCACCTAGAATATCTAGAATAAATTTAGTAACACCTACAGAATCTAGGATATTGTTGTCACCAATAAGACTCAAGCTCACAACCTTTTTGTTAGGGTGAGAACGCCTTATTACTACACCCAGCCCTATCGTAATAGAAGATGGTTAGAATCCAATTCATATAACACAATAAAAGGCGTACCCGATATTTTACTTCTCTCTCGTTTTAAGCAGGGTTTAAGGAGGGCTTAAGGAGGGTTCAGATTGCGTTACGATCTGATGTATGCATCCTTATTTTATATATATGTGTAAGAACCTCTTTCATATGACTTGAACCTATCACTTTAAACTAACAAAGCATTAATTTTACTAGTTTAAAATTGGTTATATATCTAGTGAGAGTGGTTCTATGAATTTAGCCTACTAGTTGGGTTTTACCTTGTGACTGAGAAGTTATGGGTTCGAGCCCTGTCAGAGACAATTTAAAGGACATCCAGGTGAGGTAATGAATCTTGAGCTTAATATCGGGTTATGGACCAATGGGGGGCGAGGGTTTACCCATTTCAGGGGGTTCCCGCACATCTGGTGTGGCCGCGTCTTACTTCTTCCGGGTGGGCCCTGTTAAGACAACATACGTGGTATGTAAAATCGTCATCGTTAAAAAAATCTAGTGAGAGTGAACTCTTATTTGTAATTAAAAAGGAAAAGCCCTTGAGGGCCCGAACTTCAGTAGTCGTCAAATTTTTTGTGAGAGCGTGCTTTAAAGTGTGATATTTTGTATAAATTGCAATGTATTCAGAATCGGACCGAGCATTAAACCGGGCGTCTTACTGGTTATTCGTCGGACCGGTTGGACCGGATTCAAGAACCGAATAACATAATAAATATATAACAAATTCCAAAAAAATTATAGATTATAAACACATTAAAACAAACATAATTAATGTTCAAACAAACATAATCATGTTAAAAAGAATACAATGTTTAATTATAGGCTTTTGCTTCCCACACCCCCACCTAATCTCCATTCACACCCCCACCTGAATATTAATTTGTTATTAATGAATTTTATGATTACCATGCATTAATTAAATAAACACTAATTACAATCAAAAGAAGATTGACCACCTATGATAGCCTTAACTTATGAAAAAAAAATACACAAATATACAATTTTAATTCACAAATTTTAGTATTAAAATAAATAAATATAGTTAAATTGTAAATAAGAGAATTAAAAATTGGACCAATCATATACAATTTTAATACTCAAATATTACTAGTTCCTATATACTTATTTGCAAAGGTCGGTGAGGATGATGACGTGGGTAGCTGTGATTTGTTGGAAAAATTGGAGTGACAAACGATGAATTGATTTGATTGGTTCCACAAGGCTGTTAGCTAGCATTATCATTATATTTCATTGCCTTCATACGTATTTTTATACAAGCAAAACTTATTTGCAAAGGTCGGTGAGGATGATGACGTGGGTAGCTGCGATTTGTTGTAAAAATTGGAGTGACAAGCGATGAATTGATTTGATTGGTTCCACAAGGCTTTTAGCTAGCATTATCATTATATTTCATTGCCTTTATACAAGCAAAACTTATTCGTTGTTGAAAAAATTGGAGTGACAAACGATGAATTGATTTGATTGGTTCCACAAGGCTATTAGCTAGCATTATCATTATATTTCATTTCCTGCATACATATTTTTATACAAGCAAATGTATGTTCTTCTCTCCGATGTGGGAAGCGCATAAACCAACAAAAGAAAAAATGGCAAAATCCCGGACATGCATATGTGGCCACTGCAAGTTGTTGATTTAACATCCACAAAGCTGTTAACAAACATTTCCACCATAGTTGCATCCATCCACCATTTTATAAAAGAATTGTTTGTTGTTTGCTCCGATGTGAAAGTGTAACCAAGAAAACTTCCTTCCATCTAAATAAATGAATTACTTTGATGGCAAGGCTAGTTAGTCCCGATCTAACTCGCAGGTTGAAATTCTATTACGATATCATTTTGTCGGTTGACTACCACCTACAAGTTCTTAACATTAGTATTTATCATATGTGAGATTAATAGGGTCAAAATTCTTGCGTCAAAGTAAAAGCTAAAGAATTTCATGCATGGTGCCAGGTTTGAAACCTGGCATTAGAGAAGAGTTCGATCTACAAGCATACACTAATGAAAGAAATTCCGAAAATGTTTCACCCTTACATCACACGTATACAAAACGTAAGAGGTGATGGAAATTGTGGATTTTGAGCAATAGTTGTTTCTCTTGGTCGTGGTGAAGACCAAAGGCTCTACATTAGGGAACAACTTTTAGACGAGTTATTGAACGCATACATTGCCTATAAAAAAAAGTGTTAACTAGTGGAATTGATGAAATACATACTTCGTTGGCATTCTCAGATTCACCCACACCACAAGAACATTGGATGGTTATGCCCGAAACTGGTATCTTAATTGCCAACAGGTTTGGTGTGGTCGTCCAATATTTGAGCATTCAAGGTTGTGTAACTTGCTTTCCTTTATGGAGAGGTCCAGAAGAGTTTGATTACCATAAAATGATTACAATTGCACATGTGTATGGCAACCATTATGTGATTGTAGAGTTGGAGAGAGAGTACCACATGCCTTCCATTTTGGCATATTGGGTTTGTCAGAGAGTCTCGTCTGTAGTTGGATGGCAAACTATTTATGAAAAACGTCTGAAATTGTATAAACATCTCAACCCTTATAATCGCAATAAAGCTTTCATACACATTGAAGATGATTGAGCTTCATCAATTTTTTTTGTAAACAACTCAATGTTTTTATTAATGATTACATGCGTTCTTTGTTTTCAACTACATTACTAATCTTCCATTTTTTTATTAATAAAATTGTTCATTATTTTTATTAATGATGTGTTTGAGTTTTTTGATTTTTTTTTTCAAAAAATATATAAGTTATTTTTCATTTAAGGTTTTACAAATATATAATAATTATTAATTATACTTAATTTTTTTATAAATAACTCTTTATTTAATTAAAAAAGTGGTAACTTTGTTAATTAAATGATAATTGTATTTAATAGTTGGAGGTAATGAGAGCATTAGTTAATAATAGTTAATAATAAAATTTAATGATTTAATCATTTTTAGTTATTTAATGAGGCCGGAGGAGGTGTAAGAAGCACCACCCTTGATTTTAATGTTTAATTCTTCGTATTTTAGTTAAAAAAAATTGAAATCCGGTCGATCCCCCGTTCCCGGTCCGTCCGGCCGGCCCGGTTCTGACAACGTTGATAAATTGAACTACCTTTTCTTTTCTTTTCTTTTCTTTTCTTTTCTTTCTTCTTTTCTTTTCTTTTATTTTTTTGTTGCAAATCATATCCAGTGAAAGCCTATTAGAATTACTTATACCTTTATTTAATATTCCTCGTGAATGTGGAAGTATTTCTGCAATAGAGATTTTGTTTTAGAGTATTATACATAATCTATCCACTCATGACTCAACCAATATAATACGTCACAAAAAGATGAAATATTATTACGAATATCAAACTAATGGCTTGATGAATTTGCATATTGTTCTTTTATAAAATTTCAATATTGATTTACGAAGATTTGAATAATTAAAAATGGTGTCATGAAGGTCGTAGATTGAAACTCAAAAAGCTTTGTATTTCATCACTTTAATTTTAGCATAATTAAATTTACTTGGTACTAAATTGTAAATTAGAAAGTAAACACTTATACGACTTAGATGTGTATAGACATACTTGTTTAAGATTATTCCTATTGTGGACACTAAGTATCCTCTAATGTCTAAGATACGATCACGGGGGCTCCAAAGGGGCATCGCCTCGATAGATTCCAAGGGGTTGTGCTCAATATCAAATTGAATGATCTGTATCGACTGAGCTAAGTGTAAGGGCCATTTGGTGGGTCTGAATCATTAAGTGCTGAATGGTTAAGATGTTTGAATGGTTAAGAGGATCTGAACCATTAAGTGCTGAACCGATTAAGACCGTTTAGTTGCACATCTTAATGATATGTATTTTTCATTCAGCATGGTATTGGTGCTGAATGGTTTAGTGCTGAAGTGAATCATTAAGAGGTTAATTTATTTCAAACCAAACGCGTTGAATGTTGAACGGTTAAGAAGTAGCCTTTTAATGGTTCCATTAAGAGGTAAACAAACAACCCCTAAGCTACAAGTAGTGACAATTGACCATGTCATCTTGGGTTTGGGTAACAAGTGATTAATGGTATGTGAGCTAAGTAATAAGTTACTAATGATTCTCAATATTAGCATCATTTGTGTTTTGAGAGGGCAATGTAAATAACATTTGCCGTTCACTATGTTTTCGTCTAATTTTTTTTTCAGTGACAATAACTATTATTATTTATTAATAATTTATTATTGTTTTTTTTGTTTATTATTTATAATGCTTAACTATTTATTGATGCTAACTCTTTACAAGAAAATAGATATGGAACTTGTCAAGGTGTATATATTTCCTCATGTGAACTAATCAAAGTAACATAAAATCATAAATAATGCAAAGGCTTCAAGTTCAGTATTGTTTGTGTTATATACAACAACAACAACCTTACCCAGTATATTCCCACTTTTTAGTAGGGTCTGGGGGAGAAGGATAGATACAGACCTTACCCCTATCCCAATTAGGATAGAGAGGCTGCTCCGAAAGAGTCCCTGGCTCAAAGTTATCGTTTGAAGTTGATCATCCCAGTGATTTTAACGTTATTGTTTGTGTTATATCAGTTAGTCAAATCTTCATAACCGTAATAATAACCGATTGGCCAGTTAACTAAGCGTCAGCCATAATCATCAGTTAAGTCAGTTATTAGCTAAAATCAATTCGGTTTTATCGGTCATGGTTCATAATAACTAATAACCGATTATGTCGGTTTCAGTTGTGGTTTAACGCAAAAAACGAACCGAACCAAGCACCCCACTATAATTTGCTACAAGTGTGATTCTAAGTAGGTTATTTTAAAGAACACGTGGTTTATTAAAGAATGATATAAACCTTTGAGTTTATGTTATGATAAATGTTGGAAGTATTAAAGACAGTTACAAAAGTAAAACTCACCATTATAAATTGACTTGATTGCCACTAAAAGTTTAGGCAAATGATGTGTTTTAAAAAGCTGGTTGGCACAAATAATAAAACCATCATAATAAAAGAGTGACATCTAGCTATACTGTTTGTTTTAATACATTATTTTTAATAGACAATGATCTAACCAACTTGGATGTTTAGTTGATTGTATTATTCGGTTTTTAATCAATTTACAGTTTAAAAACTATATATGCTTAGAGTCAACTGTGATACCTCCCGGTTTGGGCTCTCACAAGAAGGTCGTGAGGTTTGTTGTACGTAAGGGTGTGCAAAAAAATCTATCAAAAAACTGAACTTACAACCTGACCTGATTCTCAAACCGGTTTCCAACCCTACCCAACCCGTAGGTTTGGAATCGGGTTGTAACCATATGGTTTGAAACTGGTTAACCTAACACGAACCGACTTCAAACTTGGCTTCACAGATTTGCCACCATGTCCAACCTCATCTCAAACCGGCTTCAAACATGAACTCATTTCAGCCCGAACGGATTAAAAAACATGCTTTGAGGCCAGCCGAGGCTGGTCATGATCCCTCGTGAAGAGCACATCGGGCCGTCATGGAGCATTGGAGCTTGAAAGGATCTTGGACTTGACTCGTCTGTGTCAATCTTCTATGGAACACAATGGAGGAGACTCGATAGTCGATAAACAACACTTCAGACAAGTCAAGTCAATTAATTTTTAATTTTTTTTATCAATACCTCATAATTGTTTTTTTTTTTCACCTGTTGCTTACAGATGAGTATATACAACAACAACAACAAACATACCCAGTAAAAAATCCCACTTAGAGTGGGGTCTAGGGAGGATAAGATAAAGATACACCTTACCCCTTTCTACAAAATGAGTATGTTGTGTATATATTGTTCACATATTTTTTTAAGTTTGTATCATTTACCTGCACATGTGTTCGTAATATATAAGTATATGGCCTACACATACCGGTTGTCTATATACATTTTTATTTAAATTTGAAAAAAAAATAAGTTTTTTTTAAACAGTAAACGCCCTGTTACATGGGATTATCCTAGCAAATAGATTACATTTCCGCCCAAAGAACAGAGCATGGTTGACCTAACTCACTTGCTCAGAAGGAAACCTACAACTAGAAAAACTCAATGGCTCAACCCAAAGCAATATTTTGTTCTAAGCGAGACTCCAACACAAGACCTCCTATAAGAGAAGCCAGGAGCCTACCGCTAGGTTAGAAGCCGTTTGTACTAATTTTTTCTTTTACATTTAATATTTAAACAATTAGAAAATAAATAAATATATATATAGAGAGAACATAACTAATTGTAATATGAGTGTAATTAAATATCAACCAGAAGATCGAAACTTGACAACTTGTTTGCTATGTTAAGAAGTGTTCTTAATGAATCTATAATATATACGAATGTAGATTATATTATTTCTGGTTTTTATGATATGCAAACTGCAAACATACATTATCTCCTAGATTAATATGATTATTCAAACATATAAACACACGGGCACATTCAGAATACAGTTTTTGAGCTTTAAAATATAACATTTATGTTAAGGCTTTCCAAAAAACAGAGCAAGGAAAAAGAAAAAAAAACCTACGGAAAACTAAAAAAATTAAAATGCAATAATATTTTAACACTAAACATTTTAAAATAATCCCCTCTAAATCTAAAAAAGAGTTGCTCACTTGTTTTATGAACCATTAATACTTCAACGAGTTTAAAGGTCAACCGGTTTATTAAACGAGTCATGTTCGGTTTACCCTGCCTATTAAACCTGTTTCGAGGGAGGAATGATGAAAAAAAGAAAATCCCAATGCCCTTTAAATCTTAAATTAAATGGTTAGATTGATCTGGCGTGTCATTTCAGCAACCTAACCATTGCTTTAATTACAGGAGCCATTAAGAATCTTAATAGTGGCTTTTGACTTATATGGCTTTCAGTTATGAACATATTGACATATTGTAAGAAACTAAGAATAGGATAAGTTAAAGAAGATGAAAATCATACAATCACACGGATGCAATTTTGGAGGTGAAATCTCAACACAACAATCCCGACAAGAAAATAAGTAACGTATAGGACTACAGGTCTAATGGGTCGTCCCATCTAACCAGTTTATTGAATGTGTCGTGTTCGGTTTAAGTTGCAGATAATGAGTACACTCATGACTCATCAACCCATTTAAACCAGAACGTAACATGAGTTAAAAATGTCACCCTAAGAGTTCAGTTTTTTCACATAATTAACAGAACGTAACATTTTAACTCAAACCCTGACATAAATTGCTACCCCTAACCAAAATGCTCATCACATCACCCTGTAACAAAGAAATTGCATAAATCCTCTATAAACTTGTAAAATTGCATATATTTCCCCAAAAAAGGTTTCAATGCATAATCTGCAATGCTCTTTAAGCATTACTGGAGGAAATATGCAATTTTACAAGTTTAAAAAAGAATATATATAATTGCCCTAAATAAATTAAAAAAAATGCTTGGCCATGAATGAAAATTTGGTAATACACACACACATAGAGAGGAATGATCAAATAGAAACATATTTTTGCTTAAGAAGAGCAAGAACCAATAGGAGTCTGACATGTGACATGCTAAAAAAAGGAATAAATGATAATTATGTGTAACATCTTATTGTTTGTACCATATTTTTATTTTTTTTGTGCTAGATTCTTTTTTTGTTTTGTATTTTTTGTACTAAATTTTTGTTTTTGTTTACATAATATTTGATTTTTTGTACTAGATTTTTTATTTTTATATTGGATTTTGTTTTTTAGTGCTCGATATTTTTTTTGAATTGAATTTTTGTTTTTATGTATTTAGTATGACACATGTCAAATTTCTATTGGTTCCTACTCTTTTTAGGCAAAAATCTCTTCCTATTGGATCCAACTCCATATATATATATATGTATAGGGATTGTATCCTTGTACATTGCCAAGAAATGCTACTTTTTTGTTAAAAAAATATCCGATATTTGTGAGATGTTGTGATTTTAATATAAAAAATGTTCCAAAAGTTACAAACACTACACTAGTTAAAACAAGCAGGGAATTTTATGCCTAATAAAACTTTATCACCTACAAGTCACCTATTGTTCTTGAAACAAACCATATCCTTTACACAAAACAATGGACCTTAAATCAAGACGTTTCAAGTCATTCATTTTCATAAGAACAAGTGGCAAATGCAACACAAACTATGGTTATTATTACCATGGTTCACAAGCCCTAGGGTGACTAGGGCTAAGCTACTAGAACATAACGATGGCATTGTCTAAGCTAACAAAACTAAACTCATAACTAGATAAACAGAACCAAAATCAGCAATAATGCAAGCATCTCACAACAAGATTGTAGGTACTGAAACACTGACAGGTTTATGCACGGTTTTGTTTCTGGTGTGAAGTCTATTCTCCGGGTACTGCAACCCCTTGCTTCAGTTTCTCCCTCTTCAACTTCTTCTTGGAGACGGGCTTCTTTTTTCTTGGTGGCAGGGTCTTCTGGGCATACATGTAGAGCACATAGTTGCCAACTAGGAATGTTATCAGTAGTCCACCCACAACAAGCAAAACAATCAATCCTGGGTTAAATCCAGTGGCTTCAGCATTCTTGTTCACAAATTGCTGCCAAATAGGTGAGAAAAGTAAAGCATGAGTTTATATGATCTGATTATAAATTGAATTTAAGCTCAAGGAAAACGATTAATACACATGGCATGACGTAGCTTGAAGATAAAAGTGATAATTTCAATTTCAAGAATTTTATGGTTACTTGAAAGCTTTTATAAAAAACCAAGAAAGAACCACAACATTAGGATATGAACAGCAACATGACATCTAATAACATAACTTGCTAAGATCCATCACAAAAATCAAAGAAAAGTTCAATGTTATATTGTATTGAAGCATTAGTTTTATGATGAATACCTACATGATTATAGAATGTATTAGGGATTAACACAATCTAGTTAATTTTGGATCAATATCACCATATGAGAGCTCAACTGAATGCAAACAGTTTAAGGATTCAGATATAATGAGCACAACTATCAATTTCCAGCTATAAAGTGGACGGCATGTCCTGACGATCTTCAATTGCTTGTGATCATATATAGCAAAATCAAAACTTCTTCAAAGCACAAGAAAAATCTAAATTTCAATTCATCTAAACTATTCCAATTCGCATTCACAAGCGTAAACATGTTTCACAGCATAAATCACACTTCCAGACATAAATTGGTTTAAAAGGCTAACGATTACACAACACGGAAAAAGGAAATAAGTTATGAGCATCAAACCAACTCAATCCAGACAAAAAAAGAACATTGATCAGAATGAATGCGAACATCGATTGAAACATGCTAAGAACCATAGATCAATGCAACAAAAATCAATAAACAGAATGGAAAACACGCAGATTTTAAGAAAAAATACAAAATTATCACTATTGATTGTTGAAACACACTAACACAGGTAATAACTGCGGGATCTGTAAGGAAAACTAACCGATTGATCAAAAGATGGATCCGATTCGTGATCCATGAACGGAATTGAGGATGGAGCGAGAGAAACTGCTCTATGATAGAGATCGGACTTTGTAATCGCGTAACGGAGACTTCTAGGTGCGTGAGTTTAGATTAATTTGCTTTTAGACCCTTGGATTTTATGTATTGGTAAATGACACCTATATTTTGTTGTATTTACACTTCTTACAAAGGCCCCAAGTAGTTATTTATTGTATATTAAAAAAGTACTACTTAATATTAAACGAAAAACTAATTAGGTATTGCCTCAATGGTATCCTAAGATTCATCCAAATAAGAGGTTTTGGATTCAAATCACTCATGCAGCGAAATAAGGGTCTGAGGAGGGTCAGGAGATTTTTCCAATGGGGTTTCCTCCTAGGGTGGTTATGGTGACTTATGAGAGGTCCATGTAACTAGACCTTGGTGACATGGTCTTGAAACTGTGGGTCCACACGATTGAGACCTTCGCCGTTCAAAAAAAATATTAAACGAGAAAAGTTATATGTGTGTTATGGTTAGCAGACCAATTTTATAGCCAAAAGCTTTCTATGATTAACATACACTAATTTTACTTTTAAACAAATTTTACTTTTAAACTGCATTATTATGTCTTTGTAAGCAAAGATTTATATTCTTTGACATTTTATCTAAGATGCATTAACTTTATCCGCAATACTAGTTTCATAATTCTAGACACACTAGTGGTAAAGTGATATGTTTTCCAATCAAATATTTTTTTTAAAAAAAATTATATATAAAAAATGATATTATCATATATACAAAAAGAAAGGTAAGGAACAGTGAAAATATTAAACAAATGCAGGTATTACCATTTATGCCCTAGATCATTTGCAGATCTTTTTTAGATTATAGATTAAATACTTATGTCTTGAAAAAAATTCGAATGTCAGCGTGGCCTAACGGTCGGAGGTTCGATCATCGGCTGCTACGACTTTTTCTTTTTGGTTTCTCTTTGTTATACTAATAATAATTAATTATAGTAGTAATTTATAGTGCTATTAATTAATTAATAATAGTACAATAATATAAATAATTAAACAATGTTTTCTTTGTCTTTTTGTCAACATTATGTTCGTATTTCTTTACGCTATATCCTGCGAATGCAAAACCCTTTTTTATTATTTTAGTTCATCGATTTTTAGCATTGTGTTCTTATAATTGCGTCCCTATTCTCTAGAGGTGCCTATACTATTGCGATTGTTTGTTTTATTGTTTTAGGACAACTTAGCAGCTACAACGGTCCATTTTTAGGTCTATGTTTTGATATCAGTGATATTTTACTACTTTCATGATGGAGTATTCATATCGACAAAAAAATACGACTCGAGTTTTTTTAATTGCGTGACATTGTGTGCAACGTATTTTTGATTGTTATTAATTTTTTACTATTATTCGATGCTCACAAATGAACAATATGTTATTTACATCAATAATAATAATTTTTTTTTTCATTTTATTAGTTAATACGATATTTATGCTTCTTAATAATAGATTTTACGACTTATCACGACCTTTTTTTTGGTGTGACAGACACACGTACGACAAGTAAACTTTAGGGTTTATGTTGGAGAGACAACTGTCGTGTTGTGTTTTTATTTCTGTATTTTGATATATGATATCATGTCTTCCTTTTGATATTCACAATCGTAGCGAAATTTCCGCTGCATCGCGCGGGAAACTTACTAGTTACTGTTAAAAAGAAACTGCAATTAAATCAAAATCAACAATAGAAAGCTTTTTGAATTAAAATGTGGTCATTAAATTCAAAGTCATTTTATTTTCTCTTTTTCTAAGAACGTCTAAGTAACACAACATATAATCTTACTTAAAGTTTCAAACTTTTTATTCACTAAAAAATGTAAACCTTTAGGCTTTAACCACTTAAAAAGAGATACATTTACTCTATATAACGACACTATTAGACTAGATGCTCTTCAACTTATAATGGATAATTAAATAAAAGAGTGATATAATATACTACGGTTAATGTATCTGTATTTGTTTTGAATTATATGAAGTATATCCACTTAAATTGTGACAATGACCAAGAACAAGCTGGCGAGGACCCAATCACATTGACATGTAATTAATACCAATGTTTTTAAAACCGACCCGGATGTCTAACTGGTCTTATTAATGGTCAGCGGTCTAATCGGTCGGACCAGATTTAAGAACCGGATGACGTTATAAATATAATATAAATATATATAATAAAAAATCTAAAATATTTTTAAAAAACCGGTTCGACCGCACGGTTTCTTCAAAAACTGTTCCGAGCACATAACCGGCCTGCCCTTGACACCAAATCCTGGTCTGGTCCTGGTTTGAAAACACTGATTAATACATCACTTGTTTGAGATCTCGTAGCATATGGGACATACATTTTATTTGTTATATGTAAATTATTAAAAGTTACCCCTTAGGCATGTATGTATGAACGAAGATAAACGGAGAAGGGGATTCGAACCCATGTGGAGGGAGGGTCATGACTAACAGGACAAATTACGCTACTTTGTATGTTTATGTTGACAACAAATATATATTAAAATAAAAACATGAAATTGAAAAGAAAAAATTATATCCAATAAATTTATAAAATATATAATTTATACAATATAATAAAAGTATAAAAATACATTACATGTCATTTTTATAGACAATCCACATCGCATGTGCCACATGACGTCTTTCTATATTATCCACATGACGTATTCGTCAAATTTAAAGATTAAATTCATTTAATACAATTAAAACTTCCAAATTAAAAAAATCTAATATTCATTTTCTTTAAATATTAATGAAAATTCAATCATTTTAAAATTTTTATTTTCAATCAATAAGTTTTGAAATTTCAAACTTTTCAAATTTAATTCATATTGTTCAAATCACTGGGTTTGATGCGGTCGTATATCGTGCACTAGGCACTCTCAGAGAATTTGGAAAATTGAAGATGAAAATAACACACTATTCCTTAGTTTAATGATAGAAATGAAAGAGACTGAAATAACAAAAAATAAAAATAATTTTATATCTAAGTTTTTAGTGTAAAGAGAGGAAAGAAAAGAAGATGATTTTTAATAATCACTCATTTTAACTCATTTTAATAATCACTCATTTTATTAGTTACTATTCTACTCTCTTATTTAATTTATAATAAAACCAAATAAGATATAACTATAAATTTGTATGTTTTGTTTATCTTTCTTTCAACTTAAAAACGGTATAATTCTTAGTTAATTTATTTTCTTTTCCTTCAAAGTTTTAAAAACCAAATAAAATTATAATTTTTTTTTCTTTTTATTTTCTTTTTACTAGTTAAATTCCTCTCTTTTCTTTTATATGATTGATAAAACTCAAGAACATAATCTTGAGAAGAAGGTCAAGACTCAAGTGGTACATTTTTAATAATCATTCATTTTAACTTTTCTTAAAAAATGAAAGAACACAAAAGAATGAGAAATATAAAGTTTTATTAGTTACTATTCTACTCTCTTATTTAATTTATAATAAAACCAAATAAGTTATAACTATAGATTTGTATGTTTTATTTATCTTTCTTTCAGCTTAAAAACAGTATAATTCTTAGTTAATTTATTTTCTTTTCATTCAAAGTTTTAAACACCAAATAAAATTATATATATTTTTTCTTTTTACTAGTTAAATTCCTCTCTATTCTTTTATATGGTTGATAAAACTCAAGTGGCACAAATGCACAATTATTGTTGGGATGAGGGGTAGCCCAGATTAAAAAAGAGATGGTAGGTATGTGGGGTTGGCCGTTGGGTGGGATTGGGCTTAAGTTTTAAAAAATTATACAAAATATTCTTCTTATCTATCTATATCTATCTATACTATATAATAAAGCAAAATATTTTTGCTTACTTGTCATCACTACATTAACTCTCACCTTAATTTTGACATGTGTTAATCTCATATTAATTCTAATATTAAAATTGACACATGTCAATCACCTATTAAATCTATCTTCAATTTTAATTTTTATTATTTAATTTAAATAACAAAAAAAAACTACATAAATCCTATTTATTCGTTAAGAAACTCGTAATACTCTAAATATCTTTGACTAACATACGTCCATTATATTGAAACACCAAATTGCATTTATCATTTCATGTGCATAATTTGGTAGATGGATTCTTCTTCTTTACAATCATTAATTTCATATAATTTTTTAATAATAAAAAATTACTTGTAATAATATGCAAATATTTAGCACATTAAATTTATAATTCGTAGTATTCAAATCAAAAGTCAAAGTTTTAAATTCAAATTTTCAACCTTATACTTAATTGTTACCTATTTTTACTCAATATTTATCTTATTATTAATTATTTGAATTATCTATTTTTACTCATAAACAGGTTAACTACATATCCTACTAGGTTATTAACCCTTGTGTTATGCAGGTTTAATAAAGAATATTAAATACTTAGCAACTATAAAAAGATATTTTGATAATAAATATTTTAAGTGATAAAAAAATAATTTAAAACTTTAATAACTATACAAATAATATATTTTCTTTTAATGTGTAACAATTGATATCTTTGAAATAAATAACGTTAAAAATATAATTTTTGTAGTTATTAAGGTAAACGACGCAATTTGAAAATATCTTTCAGCATAACATATCAAAAGTGTAATATATAAAATATAAATTTTGTAGGTATTAAGGTAAACGACCCAATTTGAAAATAGTGTTAAGAATAAAAGATCAAAAGTGTAATTTCCTCTATTATTTTTATTATTTTAGTTTTTAAATATATTAAAAAACGTTATTTGTTTATAAAAATCTCATTGTGACACCCCGTAATTTCCAGGTCAGCTTTGATTTTATTTAAATGTTTATTTAAATACATTATGTACACGTGGCATTAGAATTAGATTAATTTAGTGTGACACGTGGCACGACAGTACGAACACTGACTCATGACTAGATAATTCGTGGAATTATCGACGAACAGCACACACGTGTCAAAACACACGAACGTTGGTGAACGCCTAACACATTGTGTAGCACAACACTCGAAACTTCACGAAACACTGTCACAAGTCAATTATGGCTAATAATTGACCAATAGAGTCCAAACGACGCTCGAACGATGTTCTACAGTCGAGAAACGGGCAAGATTGGGCCAGAACAACAAAAACAAGCTTATTGGGCTTGAAATCCAGGCCAGGCGGTACGCCTGACCCGGGAAGCCCGCGACAGGCGATGCGCGCGGGTGGAATTTGAGCGCCTCGTCCGACCGGATCCGCGCGTAACGACAGGCTAAGTTTGCCCACGCCAGGCGATACGCCTGGGGCGCCCCAGTCGCCAAACAGCTTTTTAAGCTCCCAATGTCATCATTTTACCTACACTACTCCTTTCACTCATTATACCCGAATTCAAACTCAACCTCTCGACCATCTTCAACCCCAACTCTCTGTTACAACCTCTCTCCTTCATTGGAAGCCATTTTTACACCTCTTGAAGCTCCACATTGAAAGATCGAAGCTTACTTCCCGCATTGGAGCTCGAAGAACCACCACCATCTCGCGATTCCTGAAGGTTCTTGCTGTCCAGAAGCTTTAGAAGTTGTTATTACCATCATCTCAAGGTTCCAGGAGCTTTAGAGGTAGTCTATTCATCCCTTGTGACTTAAAACCACCACATCTCGCACATGCACGCTCACAAACATACATGCAAGCCCCATGGTCTTGCATGCACGAATTTTCCTTTGTTTGCTTCTGGGTTTGTTGATTTTAAGGTGATTTATGATGATCTAAAGTGTTTAGATGATGATCTATGATGATCTATGATGATGAGTATGGGTCTTGTTGCTTAAAGTGATGTTTTGTGATGATATATTGACATGCATGTATGATCTAAGGCATTTTAGATAGTTTTGTTGATGTTGAAATGATTCATGATAATGTATAAGTGTCCTTGCAAGATTAGATTGTGGTTATGATGGTCAAAATGTGATTTAGAGGCAAACTTGCTATTTTTAGTAACTTTTTAGTTACAAGTTGATGATTTAGTGGAAATGATGAACATGCATGTATGTGGAATTGTTGTTAGGATGATAACATGATGATTTGATGTGTTAGAAAGTGGTCTTGATGATGTCTATGATCATATTTAGTGTTATTACTATTTTTAGTAACTTTTTGGGTAAGAGTATTGATAGATGATGAAATCGGATATGTTGACATGATTAAATGTTGTTAGATGACATATTATGATGAATGATGATAAGAAAGGTTGTTTAGAAATGTTTAAATGGTGATTTGATGCAAAAACTACAAGGTTACTATATTTAGTAACTTTATTTTTATAAAAATCGACTCGAGAACATTCTGTATGACTTGAGCATGCTAAATGACTTATTATGTTATAATATGCATAATAGATGCTAAGTTAGATGGTTTCCGATGTCACGTATGCTAAAAATGGAAACTTTCCATTTTAAGAAACTTTTGTGCACTAACATGTTATAAACGGCGTATATGAACTTGTATGATAATGTGCTATGTGTTAACATGACCCCGTAGGACTATTGAACATGCTAGAACTCTAAAACCGTTATGCTTTGTGAACTTTCTAAAAATGGAAACTTACTATAAATAGTAAGTTGTCCATAAACGCGACCTATGCGTTGTGCACACGACAAACACTTACACGATTGCTACACGATTCACAAACCGTCACACGGTTCACCAACGGGTCGTTGACTTGACACTGTCAACTTTGGTCAAACACGGTCAAACACGGTCAATGTGGACCAACACGGTCAAACACGGTCAATGTGGACCAACACGAGCAAACACGGTCATTGTGGACCGACACGGACAAACATGAACAACCAAGGGTTGTCGGACACAAACACGAGCACTAACACGAACACTAGCACGGTCACTTACACAAACTCACGTACGGTATACGCTATAGGTTGCCGGTGACCGACGTGCTACTTGACGATTCAGGAGCTTACGCTTACATACATTCGTTTCACTAAGGTGAGTTTACGGCCCCTCTTTACTCTTTTCAAATGCTTTTAAATAGGGGGAGAATACTAGTTGCATCGAGTCAAACATTATTACTATTACAAACATTTTTGTGTATGCTAGTTTATTGGACAAACATTAAGTGTTGAACTCGTAACAAGCCCTCACAAAGTCTTACCGTTAATGTACAAACAACGTGGTAGATTTGGATGGATCCATTAGGGAATGACTAACCCCACGGGGCACTATGTTGACTGGATGTCATAACCCGTGCAAATTCTGACCTAACTTGCTATGCATACGAGGCATAGCGGAGGCAAGGACAAACAAGTCTAGTTCGGTAGTGACGCACTGACACTTTGGGCCTAGGGCTCGGTACTAACATTTGATAAACAGCATGGCACACTTTCTTACTATATGTATATCAAAACCTGTGAACTCACCAACCATTGTGTTGACGCTTTTTCTAACTTGTATTCTCAGGTAATTAGCAAGCTACGGATAGCAGGAATGTACACGTTAAGAGACGAGCATTAGGAACCGCATGCATTCCTGTCATATTATTCGAAAACAATTTCATTTATGTTTTGTATTGATACAATGTTTTGATCTGACAATTTACTTTTCCGCTGCATGTATTCAAACATATTATTCCGCTGCTATGACATATTTTTCCGCTGCAAATTATTTTGTTATGTGTATGTGTCAAACTTGGATTTGTAAACGCATATAGTGTTGTTCTATATGACCTTGAGCTGTGATTCTGGCCACGTCACACCCACGTGGACTGACGCCACGAGTGGGAAATTGGGGGTGTGACAGACTGGTATCAGAGCCTTGGTTATAGAGAACTAGGTTTGCATATAGTAAGCTTAGATTATAGTCATTGCTCAACTTTAGACACTACACTTAGAACTTGCACATTGATGATATTATTGCTTATGTTAAACTATTACTTACTAACGTGAAACTTACAGGATGGCCGACAGCAACAGCAACGCTAACAGGAGCGCAGCTAGACCCACGGGCACAGATGATTTGGCGGCAGAGAGTCGGCGACGGATCGACGATATCGTAGCCCAGGTTGACGCCGAGATGGATAGGCGGGCCAGAGACGCGGCACGGGCCCGACATTGGGGATGGCTTCCCACCATAATCCAGGGATGGATCATCGGGGAGAGAGTACCTCCATACCGTTTCCCTGGTGATACCACCCCAGGACACCGACTGCCACCACTTGGAGTACCACTGGAGCAGGCCTTCGCGGCCCACGTTGCTTACACCCGACGAGAGATTGGGAGGACTAGAGAGCTGTCAGACGAGGTCCGAGTTCTTCGCGAGAAGAACGATCGATTGGAGAGGCAGAACGAGAGACTGGAGGGACGCAACGACAGATTGGAGGCACAGGTGGAGACTCTACGCCTCCAAGTGTCCCAACTGATGACACAGCACGGACAGATCGTTGATATCATGCAGGAGCATGATGTACGCATCACTGAGAATCGGACAGACATAACCGAGACTCAGGCGATGGTGCAGGCCAGTGATGCCATGCTTAACGCATGGGCTGCACAGTTTATTGAGGAACCACCACAGGAGGATGGTCCTGAGTTCGAGGCCGAGGACCTCGAAGATGAGGACCTTGATGAGGATCCTAATGAGGATCCGGAGGAGGATGATGACGACGGAGACGCTGCTAGCGATATTTCACATGTCTCCATGGATTCTGACTAGTGGACTGTTGTATTTTGTACTTTCTTTATTTTGGCCTAGACGAGCGGGATGTGCTCGAAGAACTTATCATGTATTTCCTTTTGAAATCATTGTACTTCAAGCTTATTATTAATGAGAATTATGTTTTGTCTTACTTATTACATGTTGACCATGATTGCTTGATAACATAACCTCTGACTTGACAGCTAACATGACATATGATCTGACTTCCGACACAACATCTGACTAACATTCTGACTTACTAACATTCTATCCCTTCCGTATAGAAAATATCTATGGCGGGAAGAGGACCACATGTACGCCCTCCTAGACGAACACTGGACGCAGCCGTCATTAAGATGATGGTTGACAGACGAGTTAACAAGATACTGGCAGAGCACGAGGCAAACCGCCTTGCTAGTGAAACCAGTGGCTCGAACAACGGTACTAACACTCGCCTAACATGACTAACATAGTATAGCTAACACGCTCTGACATACGACATTGGTTTCTGACTGACAGGATCACAAGGCAACAACAACAAAGGATGTTCTTTTAAATCCTTCCTGAACTGCCACCCACACAAATTCAAGGGAACTGAGGGAGCTGTCGGAATGCTCCGCTGGGTGGAGAAAGTGGAGTCTGTATTCGCCATCTGCGAATGTGCTGAAGAGAACCGGGTGAAGTTCGCAACTGGTACACTGGAAGGACCAGCACTCACATGGTGGAATACCCATGTACAAACCCTGGGGTTGGACGGTGCCAACTCCATGCCATGGGCTGATTTCACCCGACTACTGCAAGAGGAATACTGTCCTCGTGATGAGATTCGGAAACTGGAAGCCGAATTCTGGGTGCACAAAATGGTGGGATCTGAGATCGAGCAATACTGCACTCGATTCCATGAGCTGTGTAAGCTATGTCCGGCTATGGTGACGCCGGAATACAAGAAGGTCGAGCAGTTCATCAGTGGACTGCCCGAACAGATTCAAAGCATGGTGACTGCGTCTGACCTCACCACTATCCAACCTCTGATCAGACTGGCTCACAAACTAACCGACCAAGCGGTAGCACAAGGCAAGCTACCCAAACGGGGCGAACATCTGAAGCCTCAAGAAAGCCAGAAGAGGAAGTGGGAACCCAGCCACCACCAATCTCATCAACCTCAGCAACAACAAAGATCTGCACCAGCCAGAGCCTTTACTGCCACTCAACCCGACGACAAGGGGAAGGGTGTGTATCAAGGGAAATACCCCTTGTGTAACCGATGTTCATACCACCACTTTGGGCAATGTGAACGATACCGTTGCCTGAAGTGCGGAAGACATGGCCACATGGCCAAAGACTGTAGATCCAGATTCCCTATCAACAGCAATCCCAACCACAACCAGAACCAGAACAACAATAACAACCAAAACACTCTCAAGGGGTGTTATGAATGTGGCAAGCCGGGCCACATGAGGAGGGATTGCCCTCAACTAAAGAAGGCCGGAGGAGGAGCGGCCAAGGGTCGAGCGTTTGTGATTGGCTCGGGGGAAGCCAAAGACGATCCTAACATCGTAACCGGTACGTTTCTTTTAAATAATGTCTATGCTAGCATATTATTCGATACCGGTGCCGATAGGAGCTTTATATCTAGTGAGTTTAGCAAATTACTAGATGTTAGCCCAACACCACTAGATTACAAGTATACCGTAGAGTTAGCTGACGGCAAACTGATTGAAACACAACACATCTTTCGAGGATGCGTCATGGTTTTGGCGAATCACGAACTCGAAATCGATTTGATGCCGGTGACTCTCGGAAGCTTTGATGTGGTCGTTGGAATGGATTGGTTATCCACTAACCAGGCTGAGATCGTATGCAACGAGAAGATCGTACGAGTGACGTTGCAGAACGGAGAACAGATCTCGATTCAGGGGGAAAGACGGGGAGTACCTCTGAACATCATGTCATGCATGAAGGCGAACAAGTACCTGCAAAAGGGATACACTGCCATACTAGCCCTCATCGCAGAACAACCGAAGAAGGAGAGGAAGATTGAGGACATCGCCGTAGTCTGCGATTTTCCCGAAGTGTTTCCCGAGGATCTACCTGGACTACCTCCGAAACGACAAGTCGAGTTCCAGATAGACCTTACACCTGGAGCAGCACCGATTGCCAAAGCTCCATACCGACTAGCACCGACTGAGATGCAGGAACTGTCTAACCAGTTGCAGGAGCTGTTAGACAAGGGATTTATCAGACCGAGCTTCTCACCTTGGGGAGCACCGGTCTTGTTCGTAAAGAAGAAAGACGGATCATTCCGTATGTGTATCGACTACAGAGAGCTGAACAAGGTGACGATCAAGAATCGATATCCCTTACCACGAATAGACGATCTATTTGACCAATTGCAAGGGTCAAGCTACTATTCGAAGATCGATTTAAGATCGGGTTACCACCAACTAAGGATACAGGAAAACGATATCCCTAAGACTGCTTTTCGAACCCGATACGGACACTACGAATTCTTGGTTATGCCCTTCGGACTAACCAACGCACCAGCTGTATTCATGGATCTCATGAATAGAGTGTGCAAACCTTACCTTGACAAATTCGTAATAGTATTCATTGACGACATTCTGATCTACTCTAAGAATCAGGAAGAACATGCTGAACACCTGAGGCTAGTTTTGGACTTACTAAAGAAAGAGCAATTGTACGCGAAGTTTTCAAAATGCGACTTTTGGATACGCGAAGTCCAATTCCTTGGACACGTGGTTAATGAGCAGGGAATTCACGTAGACCCAGCTAAGATCGAAGCCATTAAGAACTGGGAAGCACCCAAGACTCCGACGGAGGTGCGACAATTCTTAGGTCTGGCCGGGTACTACAGAAGATTCATCGAGGGATTTTCAAAGATTGCTCAATCACTGACATCCCTGACACATAAAGACAAAAAGTTCGATTGGGGAGACAAACAAGAAGCTGCTTTCAACCTGTTGAAACAGAAACTATGCACTGCACCCATCCTATCCCTACCGGAAGGATGTGATAACTTCGTGGTGTATTGCGACGCTTCGAAACAAGGACTCGGTTGCGTGCTGATGCAACGCGAGAAAGTGATAGCATACGCTTCACGCCAACTGAAGGTGCATGAGAAGAACTACACGACTCATGACCTTGAGTTGGGAGCCGTGGTGTTTGCCTTGAAGATCTGGCGACACTACTTGTACGGCACGAAATGTACAATCTTTACCGATCATAGGAGCCTACAACACATCTTCGACCAGAAAGAGTTGAACATGAGACAACGAAGGTGGGTTGAACTCATAGGTGATTATGATTGCGCCATCAAGTATCATCCCGGCAAAGCCAATGTAGTGGCCGACGCGCTGAGTCGGAAGGAGACAACGAAACGCGTGCGTGCCATGCAGCTCACGATTCATTCTGAATTACCAAATCAGATACGAATCGCACAACAAGAAGCTCTGAAAACAGAGAATCTCACTCTTGAAGCCATGCGTGGCATGGATAAACAATTGAAGGTAAAGGATGACGGAGCTTACTATCTAATGGATCGGATTTGGATTCCACGCTACGGAGGATTGAGAGGAGTAGTGCTGGACGAAGCACACAAGAGCCGGTATTCCATACATCCGGGCTCTGACAAAATGTATCATGATCTGAAAACAACTTACTGGTGGCCAAACATGAAAGCCGAAATAGCAACTTACGTGAGTAAGTGTCTAACGTGCTCAAAGGTCAAGGTTGAGTACCAGAAGCCATCAGGGTTACTTCAACAACCGGAATTACCAATGTGGAAATGGGAACAGATTTCCATGGACTTCATCACTAAACTGCCTAAGACGGCAAGTGGATGCGATACCATCTGGGTTATCGTAGACCGACTGACAAAGTCTGCTCATTTCCTACCCATTAAAGAGACTGACAAGCTAGACAAACTCACTCGGATTTATCTAAAGGAAGTGGTCACCCGACATGGAATGCCAACCTCAATCATATCTGACCGCGACAGTCGATTCACGTCGCATTTCTGGAAGTCCTTGCATAAGGCTTTGGGCACGAGATTGGACATGAGTACCGCTTATCACCCGCAGACGGACGGGCAAAGTGAGCGAACGATACAGACACTGGAGGACATGCTCCGGGCATGTGTCATTGACTTTGGTAGTAGCTGGGAATCTCATCTACCGTTAGTTGAGTTCTCATATAACAATAGCTACCACACTAGCATTCAAGCTGCACCATTCGAGGCACTTTACGGACGTAAATGTCGATCACCCATCTGCTGGGCGGAAGTTGGAGATAGCCAACTGACTGGTCCAGAACTGGTGCACGAGACAACTGAGAAGATCGTGCAAATACGCAAACGAATGGCAGCAGCTCGGGACAGACAGAAAAGCTATGCCGACAAACGACGCAAACCGTTGGAGTTCCAGGTGGGGGACAGAGTGTTACTCAAGGTCTCGCCCTGGAAAGGGGTCATTCGGTTTGGCAAACGAGGAAAGTTGAACCCTCGTTACATCGGACCTTTCGAGATTACAAAACGAATAGGCCCTGTAGCCTACGAACTGAACCTGCCAGTTGAACTAAGCAGTGTACACAACGTATTCCACATCTCGAACCTCAAGAAGTGCCTATCTGATGAAACACTTGTCATTCCTCTCGAGGAAATACAAATCGACGAACAATTGAACTTTGTTGAGGAACCGGTGGAGATTATGGACCGGGAAACCAAGAAGCTCAAGCTCAGCAAGATTCCAATAGTGAAAGTGCGATGGAATTCGCGACGAGGACCGGAATTCACGTGGGAACGTGAAGACCAGATGAAACAAAAGTACCCACACCTGTTCGCGGAACAGGCAAACACTAGCAACACAAGTTGAATTTCGGGACGAAATTCTTTCTAACATGGGGAGGATGTGACACCCCGTAATTTCCAGGTCAGCTTTGATTTTATTTAAATGTTTATTTAAATACATTATGTACACGTGGCATTAGAATTAGATTAATTTAGTGTGACACGTGGCACGACAGTACGAACACTGACTCATGACTAGATAATTCGTGGAATTATCGACGAACAGCACACACGTGTCAAAACACACGAACGTTGGTGAACGCCTAACACATTGTGTAGCACAACACTCGAAACTTCACGAAACACTGTCACAAGTCAATTATGGCTAATAATTGACCAATAGAGTCCAAACGACGCTCGAACGATGTTCTACAGTCGAGAAACGGGCAAGATTGGGCCAGAACAACAAAAACAAGCTTATTGGGCTTGAAATCCAGGCCAGGCGGTACGCCTGACCCGGGAAGCCCGCGACAGGCGATGCGCGCGGGTGGAATTTGAGCGCCTCGTCCGACCGGATCCGCGCGTAACGACAGGCTAAGTTTGCCCACGCCAGGCGATACGCCTGGGGCGCCCCAGTCGCCAAACAGCTTTTTAAGCTCCCAATGTCATCATTTTACCTACACTACTCCTTTCACTCATTATACCCGAATTCAAACTCAACCTCTCGACCATCTTCAACCCCAACTCTCTGTTACAACCTCTCTCCTTCATTGGAAGCCATTTTTACACCTCTTGAAGCTCCACATTGAAAGATCGAAGCTTACTTCCCGCATTGGAGCTCGAAGAACCACCACCATCTCGCGATTCCTGAAGGTTCTTGCTGTCCAGAAGCTTTAGAAGTTGTTATTACCATCATCTCAAGGTTCCAGGAGCTTTAGAGGTAGTCTATTCATCCCTTGTGACTTAAAACCACCACATCTCGCACATGCACGCTCACAAACATACATGCAAGCCCCATGGTCTTGCATGCACGAATTTTCCTTTGTTTGCTTCTGGGTTTGTTGATTTTAAGGTGATTTATGATGATCTAAAGTGTTTAGATGATGATCTATGATGATCTATGATGATGAGTATGGGTCTTGTTGCTTAAAGTGATGTTTTGTGATGATATATTGACATGCATGTATGATCTAAGGCATTTTAGATAGTTTTGTTGATGTTGAAATGATTCATGATAATGTATAAGTGTCCTTGCAAGATTAGATTGTGGTTATGATGGTCAAAATGTGATTTAGAGGCAAACTTGCTATTTTTAGTAACTTTTTAGTTACAAGTTGATGATTTAGTGGAAATGATGAACATGCATGTATGTGGAATTGTTGTTAGGATGATAACATGATGATTTGATGTGTTAGAAAGTGGTCTTGATGATGTCTATGATCATATTTAGTGTTATTACTATTTTTAGTAACTTTTTGGGTAAGAGTATTGATAGATGATGAAATCGGATATGTTGACATGATTAAATGTTGTTAGATGACATATTATGATGAATGATGATAAGAAAGGTTGTTTAGAAATGTTTAAATGGTGATTTGATGCAAAAACTACAAGGTTACTATATTTAGTAACTTTATTTTTATAAAAACCGACTCGAGAACATTCTGTATGACTTGAGCATGCTAAATGACTTATTATGTTATAATATGCATAATAGATGCTAAGTTAGATGGTTTCCGATGTCACGTATGCTAAAAATGGAAACTTTCCATTTTAAGAAAACTTTTGTGCACTAACATGTTATAAACGGCGTATATGAACTTGTATGATAATGTGCTATGTGTTAACATGACCCCGTAGGACTATTGAACATGCTAAAACTCTAAAACCGTTATGCTTTGTGAACTTTCTAAAAATGGAAACTTACTATAAATAGTAAGTTGTCCATAAACGCGACCTACGCGTTGTGCACACGACAAACACTTACACGATTGCTACACGATTCACAAACCGTCACACGGTTCACCAACGGGTCGTTGACTTGACACTGTCAACTTTGGTCAAACACGGTCAAACACGGTCAATGTGGACCAACACGGTCAAACACGGTCAATGTGGACCAACACGAGCAAACACGGTCATTGTGGACCGACACGGACAAACATGAACAACCAAGGGTTGTCGGACACAAACACGAGCACTAACACGAACACTAGCACGGTCACTTACACAAACTCACGTACGGTATACGCTATAGGTTGCCGGTGACCGACGTGCTACTTGACGATTCAGGAGCTTACGCTTACATACATTCGTTTCACTAAGGTGAGTTTACGGCCCCTCTTTACTCTTTTCAAATGCTTTTAAATAGGGGGAGAATAGTAGTTGCATCGAGTCAAACATTATTACTATTACAAACATTTTTGTGTATGCTAGTTTATTGGACAAACATTAAGTGTTGAACTCGTAACAAGCCCTCACAAAGTCTTACCGTTAATGTACAAACAACGTGGTAGATTTGGATGGATCCATTAGGGAATGACTAACCCCACGGGGCACTATGTTGACTGGATGTCATAACCCGTGCAAATTCTGACCTAACTTGCTATGCATACGAGGCATAGCGGAGGCAAGGACAAACAAGTCTAGTTCGGTAGTGACGCACTGACACTTTGGGCCTAGGGCTCGGTACTAACATTTGATAAACAGCATGGCACACTTTCTTACTATATGTATATCAAAACTTGTGAACTCACCAACCATTGTGTTGACGCTTTTTCTAACTTGTATTCTCAGGTAATTAGCAAGCTACGGATAGCAGGAATGTACACGTTAAGAGACGAGCATTAGGAACCGCATGCATTCCTGTCATATTATTCGAAAACAATTTCATTTATGTTTTGTATTGATACAATGTTTTGATCTGACAATTTACTTTTCCGCTGCATGTATTCAAACATATTATTCCGCTGCTATGACATATTTTTCCGCTGCAAATTATTTTGTTATGTGTATGTGTCAAACTTGGATTTGTAAACGCATATAGTGTTGTTCTATATGACCTTGAGCTGTGATTCTGGCCACGTCACACCCACGTGGACTGACGCCACGAGTGGGAAATTGGGGGTGTGACAGACTGGTATCAGAGCCTTGGTTATAGAGAACTAGGTTTGCATATAGTAAGCTTAGACTATAGTCATTGCTCAACTTTAGACACTACACTTAGAACTTGCACATTGATGATATTATTGCTTATGTTAAACTATTACTTACTAACGTGAAACTTACAGGATGGCCGACAGCAACACCAACGCTAACAGGAGCGCAGCTAGACCCACGGGCACAGATGATTTGGCGGCAGAGAGTCGGCGACGGATCGACGATATCGTAGCCCAGGTTGACGCCGAGATGGATAGGCGGGCCAGAGACGCGGCACGGGCCCGACATTGGGGATGGCTTCCCACCATAATCCAGGGATGGATCATCGGGGAGAGAGTACCTCCATACCGTTTCCCTGGTGATACCACCCAGGACACCGACTGCCACCACTTGGAGTACCACTGGAGCAGGCCTTCGCGGCCCACGTTGCTTACACCCGACGAGAGATTGGGAGGACTAGAGAGCTGTCAGACGAGGTCCGAGTTCTTCGCGAGAAGAATGATCGATTGGAGAGGCAGAACGAGAGACTGGAGGGACGCAACGACAGATTGGAGGCACAGGTGGAGACTCTACGCCTCCAAGTGTCCCAACTGATGACACAGCACGGACAGATCGTTGATATCATGCAGGAGCATGATGTACGCATCACTGAGAATCGGACAGACATAACCGAGACTCAGGCGATGGTGCAGGCCAGTGATGCCATGCTTAACGCATGGGCTGCACAGTTTATTGAGGAACCACCACAGGAGGATGGTCCTGAGTTCGAGGCCGAGGACCTCGAAGATGAGGACCTTGATGAGGATCCTAATGAGGATCCGGAGGAGGATGATGACGACGGAGACGCTGCTAGCGATATTTCACATGTCTCCATGGATTCTGACTAGTGGACTGTTGTATTTTGTACTTTCTTTATTTTGGCCTAGACGAGCGGGATGTGCTCGAAGAACTTATCATGTATTTCCTTTTGAAATCATTGTACTTCAAGCTTATTATTAATGAGAATTATGTTTTGTCTTACTTATTACATGTTGACCATGATTGCTTGATAACATAACCTCTGACTTGACAGCTAACATGACATATGATCTGACTTCCGACACAACATCTGACTAACATTCTGACTTACTAACATTCTATCCCTTCCGTATAGAAAATATCTATGGCGGGAAGAGGACCACATGTACGCCCTCCTAGACGAACACTGGACGCAGCCGTCATTAAGATGATGGTTGACAGACGAGTTAACAAGATACTGGCAGAGCACGAGGCAAACCGCCTTGCTAGTGAAACCAGTGGCTCGAACAACGGTACTAACACTCGCCTAACATGACTAACATAGTATAGCTAACACGCTCTGACATACGACATTGGTTTCTGACTGACAGGATCACAAGGCAACAACAACAAAGGATGTTCTTTTAAATCCTTCCTGAACTGCCACCCACACAAATTCAAGGGAACTGAGGGAGCTGTCGGAATGCTCCGCTGGGTGGAGAAAGTGGAGTCTGTATTCGCCATCTGCGAATGTGCTGAAGAGAACCGGGTGAAGTTCGCAACTGGTACACTGGAAGGACCAGCACTCACATGGTGGAATACCCATGTACAAACCCTGGGGTTGGACGGTGCCAACTCCATGCCATGGGCTGATTTCACCCGACTACTGCAAGAGGAATACTGTCCTCGTGATGAGATTCGGAAACTGGAAGCCGAATTCTGGGTGCACAAAATGGTGGGATCTGAGATCGAGCAATACTGCACTCGATTCCATGAGCTGTGTAAGCTATGTCCGGCTATGGTGACGCCGGAATACAAGAAGGTCGAGCAGTTCATCAGTGGACTGCCCGAACAGATTCAAAGCATGGTGACTGCGTCTGACCTCACCACTATCCAACCTCTGATCAGACTGGCTCACAAACTAACCGACCAAGCGGTAGCACAAGGCAAGCTACCCAAACGGGGCGAACATCTGAAGCCTCAAGAAAGCCAGAAGAGGAAGTGGGAACCCAGCCACCACCAATCTCATCAACCTCAGCAACAACAAAGATCTGCACCAGCCAGAGCCTTTACTGCCACTCAACCCGACGACAAGGGGAAGGGTGTGTATCAAGGGAAATACCCCTTGTGTAACCGATGTTCATACCACCACTTTGGGCAATGTGAACGATACCGTTGCCTGAAGTGCGGAAGACATGGCCACATGGCCAAAGACTGTAGATCCAGATTCCCTATCAACAGCAATCCCAACCACAACCAGAACCAGAACAACAATAACAACCAAAACACTCTCAAGGGGTGTTATGAATGTGGCAAGCCGGGCCACATGAGGAGGGATTGCCCTCAACTAAAGAAGGCCGGAGGAGGAGCGGCCAAGGGTCGAGCGTTTGTGATTGGCTCGGGGGAAGCCAAAGACGATCCTAACATCGTAACCGGTACGTTTCTTTTAAATAATGTCTATGCTAGCATATTATTCGATACCGGTGCCGATAGGAGCTTTATATCTAGTGAGTTTAGCAAATTACTAGATGTTACCCCAACACCACTAGATTACAAGTATACCGTAGAGTTAGCTGACGGCAAACTGATTGAAACACAACACATCTTTCGAGGATGCGTCATGGTTTTGGCGAATCACGAACTCGAAATCGATTTGATGCCGGTGACTCTCGGAAGCTTTGATGTGGTCGTTGGAATGGATTGGTTATCCACTAACCAGGCTGAGATCGTATGCAACGAGAAGATCGTACGAGTGACGTTGCAGAACGGAGAACAGATCTCGATTCAGGGGGAAAGACGGGGAGTACCTCTGAACATCATGTCATGCATGAAGGCGAACAAGTACCTGCAAAAGGGATACACTGCCATACTAGCCCTCATCGCAGAACAACCGAAGAAGGAGAGGAAGATTGAGGACATCGCCGTAGTCTGCGATTTTCCCGAAGTGTTTCCCGAGGATCTACCTGGACTACCTCCGAAACGACAAGTCGAGTTCCAGATAGACCTTACACCTGGAGCAGCACCGATTGCCAAAGCTCCATACCGACTAGCACCGACTGAGATGCAGGAACTGTCTAACCAGTTGCAGGAGCTGTTAGACAAGGGATTTATCAGACCGAGCTTCTCACCTTGGGGAGCACCGGTCTTGTTCGTAAAGAAGAAAGACGGATCATTCCGTATGTGTATCGACTACAGAGAGCTGAACAAGGTGACGATCAAGAATCGATATCCCTTACCACGAATAGACGATCTATTTGACCAATTGCAAGGGTCAAGCTACTATTCGAAGATCGATTTAAGATCGGGTTACCACCAACTAAGGATACAGGAAAACGATATCCCTAAGACTGCTTTTCGAACCCGATATGGACACTACGAATTCTTGGTTATGCCCTTCGGACTAACCAACGCACCAGCTGTATTCATGGATCTCATGAATAGAGTGTGCAAACCTTACCTTGACAAATTCGTAATAGTATTCATTGACGACATTCTGATCTACTCTAAGAATCAGGAAGAACATGCTGAACACCTGAGGCTAGTTTTGGACTTACTAAAGAAAGAGCAATTGTACGCGAAGTTTTCAAAATGCGACTTTTGGATACGCGAAGTCCAATTCCTTGGACACGTGGTTAATGAGCAGGGAATTCACGTAGACCCAGCTAAGATCGAAGCCATTAAGAACTGGGAAGCACCCAAGACTCCGACGGAGGTGCGACAATTCTTAGGTCTGGCCGGGTACTACAGAAGATTCATCGAGGGATTTTCAAAGATTGCTCAATCACTGACATCCCTGACACATAAAGACAAAAAGTTCGATTGGGGAGACAAACAAGAAGCTGCTTTCAACCTGTTGAAACAGAAACTATGCACTGCACCCATCCTATCCCTACCGGAAGGATGTGATAACTTCGTGGTGTATTGCGACGCTTCGAAACAAGGACTCGGTTGCGTGCTGATGCAACGCGAGAAAGTGATAGCATACGCTTCACGCCAACTGAAGGTGCATGAGAAGAACTACACGACTCATGACCTTGAGTTGGGAGCCGTGGTGTTTGCCTTGAAGATCTGGCGACACTACTTGTACGGCACGAAATGTACAATCTTTACCGATCATAGGAGCCTACAACACATCTTCGACCAGAAAGAGTTGAACATGAGACAACGAAGGTGGGTTGAACTCATAGGTGATTATGATTGCGCCATCAAGTATCATCCCGGCAAAGCCAATGTAGTGGCCGACGCGCTGAGTCGGAAGGAGACAACGAAACGCGTGCGTGCCATGCAGCTCACGATTCATTCTGAATTACCAAATCAGATACGAATCGCACAACAAGAAGCTCTGAAAACAGAGAATCTCACTCTTGAAGCCATGCGTGGCATGGATAAACAATTGAAGGTAAAGGATGACGGAGCTTACTATCTAATGGATCGGATTTGGATTCCACGCTACGGAGGATTGAGAGGAGTAGTGCTGGACGAAGCACACAAGAGCCGGTATTCCATACATCCGGGCTCTGACAAAATGTATCATGATCTGAAAACAACTTACTGGTGGCCAAACATGAAAGCCGAAATAGCAACTTACGTGAGTAAGTGTCTAACGTGCTCAAAGGTCAAGGTTGAGTACCAGAAGCCATCAGGGTTACTTCAACAACCGGAATTACCAATGTGGAAATGGGAACAGATTTCCATGGACTTCATCACTAAACTGCCTAAGACGGCAAGTGGATGCGATACCATCTGGGTTATCGTAGACCGACTGACAAAGTCTGCTCATTTCCTACCCATTAAAGAGACTGACAAGCTAGACAAACTCACTCGGATTTATCTAAAGGAAGTGGTCACCCGACATGGAGTGCCAACCTCAATCATATCTGACCGCGACAGTCGATTCACGTCGCATTTCTGGAAGTCCTTGCATAAGGCTTTGGGCACGAGATTGGACATGAGTACCGCTTATCACCCGCAGACGGACGGGCAAAGTGAGCGAACGATACAGACACTGGAGGACATGCTCCGGGCATGTGTCATTGACTTTGGTAGTAGCTGGGAATCTCATCTACCGTTAGTTGAGTTCTCATATAACAATAGCTTCCACACTAGCATTCAAGCTGCACCATTCGAGGCACTTTACGGACGTAAATGTCGATCACCCATCTGCTGGGCGGAAGTTGGAGACAGCCAACTGACTGGTCCAGAACTGGTGCACGAGACAACTGAGAAGATCGTGCAAATACGCAAACGAATGGCAGCAGCTCGGGACAGACAGAAAAGCTATGCCGACAAACGACGCAAACCGTTGGAGTTCCAGGTGGGGGACAGAGTGTTACTCAAGGTCTCGCCCTGGAAAGGGGTCATTCGGTTTGGCAAACGAGGAAAGTTGAACCCTCGTTACATCGGACCTTTCGAGATTACAAAACGAATAGGCCCTGTAGCCTACGAACTGAACCTGCCAGTTGAACTAAGCAGTGTACACAACGTATTCCACATCTCGAACCTCAAGAAGTGCCTATCTGATGAAACACTTGTCCTTCCTCTCGAGGAAATACAAATCGACGAACAATTGAACTTTGTTGAGGAACCGGTGGAGATTATGGACCGGGAAACCAAGAAGCTCAAGCTCAGCAAGATTCCAATAGTGAAAGTGCGATGGAATTCGCGACGAGGACCGGAATTCACGTGGGAACGTGAAGACCAGATGAAACAAAAGTACCCACACCTGTTCGCGGAACAGGCAAACACTAGCAACACAAGTTGAATTTCGGGACGAAATTCTTTCTAACATGCGGAGGATGTGACACCCCGTAATTTCCAGGTCAGCTTTGATTTTATTTAAATGTTTATTTAAATACATTATGTACACGTGGCATTAGAATTAGATTAATTTAGTGTGACACGTGGCACGACAGTACGAACACTGACTCATGACTAGATAATTCGTGGAATTATCGACGAACAGCACACACGTGTCAAAACACACGAACGTTGGTGAACGCCTAACACATTGTGTAGCACAACACTCGAAACTTCACGAAACACTGTCACAAGTCAATTATGGCTAATAATTGACCAATAGAGTCCAAACGACGCTCGAACGATGTTCTACAGTCGAGAAACGGGCAAGATTGGGCCAGAACAACAAAAACAAGCTTATTGGGCTTGAAATCCAGGCCAGGCGTACGGAAGCCCGCGACAGGCGATGCGCACGGGTGGAATTTGAGCGCCTCGTCCGACCGGATCCGCGCGTAACGACAGGCTAAGTTTGCCCACGCCAGGCGATACGCCTGGGGCGCCCCAGTCGCCAAACAGCTTTTTAAGCTCCCAATGTCATCATTTTACCTACACTACTCCTTTCACTCATTATACCCGAATTCAAACTCAACCTCTCGACCATCTTCAACCCCAACTCTCTGTTACAACCTCTCTCCTTCATTGGAAGCCATTTTTACACCTCTTGAAGCTCCACATTGAAAGATCGAAGCTTACTTCCCGCATTGGAGCTCGAAGAACCACCACCATCTCGCGATTCCTGAAGGTTCTTGCTGTCCAGAAGCTTTAGAAGTTGTTATTACCATCATCTCAAGGTTCCAGGAGCTTTAGAGGTAGTCTATTCATCCCTTGTGACTTAAAACCACCACATCTCGCACATGCACGCTCACAAACATACATGCAAGCCCCATGGTCTTGCATGCACGAATTTTCCTTTGTTTGCTTCTGGGTTTGTTGATTTTAAGGTGATTTATGATGATCTAAAGTGTTTAGATGATGATCTATGATGATCTATGATGATGAGTATGGGTCTTGTTGCTTAAAGTGATGTTTTGTGATGATATATTGACATGCATGTATGATCTAAGGCATTTTAGATAGTTTTGTTGATGTTGAAATGATTCATGATAATGTATAAGTGTCCTTGCAAGATTAGATTGTGGTTATGATGGTCAAAATGTGATTTAGAGGCAAACTTGCTATTTTTAGTAACTTTTTAGTTACAAGTTGATGATTTAGTGGAAATGATGAACATGCATGTATGTGGAATTGTTGTTAGGATGATAACATGATGATTTGATGTGTTAGAAAGTGGTCTTGATGATGTCTATGATCATATTTAGTGTTATTACTATTTTTAGTAACTTTTTGGGTAAGAGTATTGATAGATGATGAAATCGGATATGTTGACATGATTAAATGTTGTTAGATGACATATTATGATGAATGATGATAAGAAAGGTTGTTTAGAAATGTTTAAATGGTGATTTGATGCAAAAACTACAAGGTTACTATATTTAGTAACTTTATTTTTATAAAAACCGACTCGAGAACATTCTGTATGACTTGAGCATGCTAAATGACTTATTATGTTATAATATGCATAATAGATGCTAAGTTAGATGGTTTCCGATGTCACGTATGCTATGTCACACCCCCAGTTTCAACTAACGGAATCACACCGTTTGTGAGCATGACAAACCAGGATCTCAGATCATTAGACATAGCGAAGACCTCTATATGAATTTCAAAACATACGTTGGTCTTTAAAACATAATATTCAGAGTTTACAAAAAGTGCGGAAGCGTTTAAAAACCATAAACAGTTGTAAATCAAACATTACAATTCCAAAGTACTTAAATATTCAGATTTAAATAATCAAAGTAAAAGAAATGCATGAGACTCTATCTTCCTAGTCCATGCCAGCTGTTACGCGCGCCTTAGCGTCCTGAGAAAACATGCAAATCAAGTCAACACAAAGGTTGGTGCATAACACAGGTTTTAAGTAATCATAGAGTTCAAATCATCAGTTTGAATAACAAGTTGTAGATAACATAATCACAATTGCACAGTCATGATAGCTAGTCATATAACTATTTACATACGTGTTCGACACCGAAGCTGACTAGTTGCCATGCTATAGCATGTTTTCGCCTTGCCACTATTGTCTATCACAACAATAGTAAAAATATGTGTTTGGTCAGTCAAACACCTGCGTAGATCCCATCTACCAGGTGAGGTTTGTCAAACCTAATAGATCTATTTCCAACTACCACGCTTTGCATTACAGCAAACTAAACGGTTCGAGGTGTGTAAGGACTTTCAAGTTGATATGTTTTCACATAATGTAAACAGATAACTCATGCAAGTGTTATGTATCTAAAAATCAGTTTGTTGCACATGTTTTCTCCCCCAAAACAGTTTAAAATAAGAAAGGGGCCGTGTACGCACCTTTGATAATCGCAGAATGATCTAGTATGTGTGAACTCGCGTAGAAATCCTCTACGAAGAATCTGTGATTTAAACAATAACCTATTGTTATTCGAATAATCGTTTTGTGCTTGAAATCACATACGTGTCAACACACGTATGTTAGATTTGCTAAAGTTGTGCATACGAAAGTACGCGTGCCATTTAAATCGTTTAAATAAAATCACCTTTGATTTTATTTAATTAAACGTAATTATACGCGATTTCGTGTTCGGATTAAAATATGGATTTTATCATCCTAACACGTTCGTATTCTAGTTACGGTTCCAACGCAACTTGAATGGACGAAAACGGATTTCGTATGCGAAAGTTATAGCCAAAATACAAAAATAATCAAAACATCAAAAATTCGGTTGGGCCGGGACTCGAACCCGCGACCCTCAACATCAAACACACCGCGTCTACCATCTCAGCCCGCTAGGGTTTCGCGATGGTTATCAGAATCAAATTGTTTTAAATCCCATTCCAGTCCAAATCCCATTCCCTAATATAACCGAAGCATATTATCTCCAATTGATCTAGATTTCGAATCCGATTAACATTAACATCATAGGGCTTTCATTGGACAACAAATTTCGAATGTTTCTGATTAAACAATTTCAACTATCATAACAGTTTGCATCAAAAACCCCAAAAGCATATTCATCTTATGAACCCTAACATCGAATTCATCCAATTCTTAGTTCTAAAATGAAATTAGCATAACATTAACCTTAATCGACACTCTCTGAATCTACCCATGATATTTAATTTGTTTCTTAAACTAATTTGGTCGAAAACCCCCAAAACCGTTTTGTTCTAAAGCCCTAGAATTTGAAATCATTAAATTCATGTTTGCACCATGAAATTGATATCCCAGTTAGCATATTCGGAAGTCTCTGAAACTATCTATGCATGTTAATTTCAGTTTTAAACTTCCTAAGATCACAACCCCCAAATCGTTTTCTTTAAGAACCCTAATTACTCGAGCTCTTATAATCTGATATAGTTAGCCGAAATTGATTTAGGATTAACATTATTCGGCTCTTTTAGATGGTGTAGGTATCGACAATTACCTGAATTGATTTCAAATCGATGTAGTTCCCTTCTAGGATAATGTTCGGCCTACTCCCGTATCAACCTCGCTCCCCGATGTTCTTCTGTTCGAATTGATGAATCAAAGAGACTCAAAAGATGCCGAAATAGCTCTCTGTAAGTTCAATGGTTCGAAATTCGATCGAATGTTGAGGTTTTATGTATATGGAGTTACGGTTTCGAGTTCTTGTAACCGTTTTCAATCAATTCGATGATTGAAGAGTCTAATAACGTATTTCAGGTGTTACTCCTCATCATAATGAGTTAATGGAGTGTTAAATTCGATTATTAACCAACAATTAAGATGAATTTCACACTTGTTAGTCATATAATCGACATTTTGACTTAAAAAGTCAAATTTGCTACTTAAAACTTTTCAAAGTTTGATTTTTACAATTTAACCACCTTAAAACCGATTTTTCTTAATTCCTAAATCCCCATAGATCTTTTCTGAGTCAAAACACATTATTTTGATTAACAACATTACCTTAAAAATCCTAATTTATCACTAATTGGGCCAAATTGAACTACCATTGACTAAATTAATCCAATTGGGCTTCACTGGGCCTTCCTGGGCCTACCTTGGCCTTCCCTAGGCCTACTTTGTTCACATTGGGCCTTAATGGGCCTCTCTTTGCTTATTGGGCCTACATTGGCTCTGTTGGGCCTACATAGACTTCGTTGGGCCTAATTGATCTTATTGAGTCTTCCTTGACCTTACTGGATCCTCTGTGGCTTTACTGGGCCTTCATTGGTCCTGTTGGGCCTTCATTGGCCTTGTTGGGCCTGTTGGACCTTCATTGGTCTTATTGGGCCTTGATTGGCCTTGTTGGGCCTGTGATAGCACCAACTCCCGTTAACAAGGTTAGTGTGAAAAGTCGGATTGTCACATCATCCCCTTGTTGAAGAAATTTTCGTCCCGAAAATTAGCAAGTGTTAAGAGTAGTTAGGAAACTACTTACGAGTTTAAATCGTACGTGCTAGTGTGATTTGATCATTCTGTGTGCTTGTGTGTACTCACACACAAAGTCTAATGCTTGCAACATCACAACTCAATTGTGATCTTTCAATGTAACTGTTTTGCGTGTACACTAGTTAGTTCACCTAACTGTGACTGTTTGTGTGTGATCATACTTGTTTGTGTGTGATCATACTGTGTTGTGTAACCTCACACATAGTGAGTGTCTGGAACTGTTTGTACTATGTAACCCCGCACATAGCAAAATGTATGTACTATGCAACCCCGCACATAGTTGAATGAGTGTAACCAATCATGTATGTACTACCATAACATGTAACCTATGAAATGTAGCACATAAAACATATAGAATGTAATGTAGCACAAATATTTGTAACAAAATCAAATCAATTGAATAAATAAAACGTTTGTGCTTACAGTTTGAAATTTGCAGTGTTGATGTGTGAAAGCATCACGTCATCCCCTTGTTGAAGGAAATTTCGTCCCGAAATTTAACGTGCGCTCTCAGTGTTAGCAGTAGCTGTCTTGAATAGATGAGGATATTTCTTCATCATTTGATCTTCCCGTTCCCATGTGAATTCAGGACCCCGTCTTGAATTCCATCGAACTTTGACTATCGGAATCTTGCTTTGCTTCAGTTGTTTGACCTCTCGGTCCATGATTTCTGCTGGTTCTTCAATGAATCGCAGTTGTTCATCTACTTGTATTTCTTCCAACGGTACAATCAATGTCTCGTCAGAAAGACATTTCTTTAAATTCGATACATGAAAGACATCATGAACTCCACTGAGTTCATCCGGTAGTTTGAGTTGGTACGCAACCGGACCAATCCTTTTCAGAATCTCAAAAGGTCCTACGTAACATGGACTAAGCTTCCCGCGCTTGCCAAATCGTATCACACCTTTCCAAGGAGATACCTTTAGAAGAACTCGATCTCCTACTTGAAATTCCAACGGTTTACGACGTTTGTCTGCATAACTCTTCTGTCGATCCCGAGCCGCTGCCATACGGTTCCGAATTTGAACTATCTTCTCTGTTGTTTCGTGCACCAGTTCAGGACCTGTTAACTGACTGTCACCAACTTCAGCCCAGCAAACTGGTGAACGACATTTGCGACCATACAACGCTTCAAACGGTGCTGCTTGAATACTTGTATGATAACTATTGTTGTAAGAGAATTCCACCAACGGTAAATGATTCTCCCAGCTATCACCAAAGTCAATTACACAAGCTCGTAACATATCCTCGAGCGTTTGAATCGTACGTTCACTTTGACCGTCGGTCTGTGGGTGATAAGCGGTACTCATATCCAAGCGAGTCCCCAATGACTTATGAAGAGATTTCCAGAAATTAGAAGTGAATCGGGCATCCCGATCAGATATGATAGAAATGGGCACGCCATGCCGTGCTACTACTTCCTTGATGTAAATACGAGTCAACTTCTCCATCTTGTCAGTTTCTTTGATTGCTAAGAAATGTGCAGATTTCGTTAAGCGATCGACAATTACCCATATCGTATCACAACCGCTCGGTGTACGGGGTAACTTAGTAATGAAGTCCATCGAAATCTGTTCCCATTTCCACATCGGTATCTCTGGTTGTTGCAGTAAACCAGATGGCTTCTGATATTCAACTTTGACTTTCGAACAAGTCAAACATTTGCTAACATACTTAGCAATATCCGCTTTCATGTGAGGCCACCAATACAGTGCCTTCAAGTCATGGTACATCTTGTCTGATCCCGGATGGACTGAATATCTTGACTTGTGTGCTTCGTCCATCACGAGTTCCCTTAAACCTCCATACAAAGGTATCCACATTCGATCAATGAAATAACGAATTCCATCAGGTTTAACATTCAATTGTTCTTCCATTCCTCGTAAAGATTCCGGTACTAAGTTTTCCGTTTTCAAAGCCTCAATCTGAGCACTATGTACCTTGTCAGGTAAATCAGTATGTATTGTCATCATAAGTGCACGAACCCGTCTTGTTCCCGTTGTATCTTTTCTGCTCAAAGCATCGGCTACGACATTAGCCTTTCCCGGGTGATACTTAATCGCACACTCATAATCATTCAACAACTCAACCCATCGTCGTTGCCTCATATTAAGCTCCTTCTGATCAAAGATATGTTGCAAACTCTTGTGATCAGTATAAATTGTACACTTAGTTCCATACAAGTAATGTCTCCAAATCTTCAAAGCAAAAACCACTGCTCCTAACTCCAAGTCATGAGTAGTGTAATTCTTTTCATGTGTTCGTAGCTGTCTGGAAGCATAAGCGATTACCTTATCCCGTTGCATCAATACACATCCCAAACCCTGTCCAGATGCGTCACAATACACCGCAAAGTCTTCCGTTCCTTCCGGTAAGGACAGAATTGGTGCACTGCAGAGCTTCTGTTTCAATAACTGGAATGCAGCTTCCTGTTTATCCGTCCAGTTATACTTTGTTCCCTTGTGCGTCAGAGCTGTAAGTGGTTGAGCGATCTTTGAGAAACCCTCAATGAATCGTCGATAATAACCCGCCAAACCAAGGAATTGTCGTACCTCAGTAGGGGTCTTTGGCGCTTCCCAATTCTTAATCGCTTCAATCTTCGCTGGATCAACATGTATACCCTTTTCATTAACTATATGCCCCAAGAACTGTACTTCTCGCATCCAGAAATCACATTTTGAGAACTTAGCGTACAGTTGTTCCTGTTTCAATAACTCTAGTAGTAATCGAAGATGTTCAGCATGTTCCTCCTCAGACTTTGAATAAATGAGAATGTCATCAATGAAAACAATGACAAACTTATCAAGATAAGGTTTACAAACACGATTCATGAGATCCATGAATACAGCTGGAGCGTTTGTCAACCCAAATGGCATGACCAAGAACTCATAATGGCCATAGCGCGTCCTAAATGCTGTCTTTGGAATATCCTCCTCCTGGACTCTTAATTGATGATAACCCGACCTGAGATCAATCTTCGAGTAGTAACTCGAACCTTGCAACTGATCGAACAGATCGTCAATCCTGGGTAACGGATACCGGTTCTTGATAGTAACCTTATTCAATTCCCGGTAATCGATACACATACGAAAAGTTCCGTCCTTCTTCTTGACAAACAATACCGGAGCTCCCCATGGTGAAAAACTAGGTCGTATGAAACCCTTATCCAACAATTCTTGCAATTGTGTGGATAACTCTTGCATCTCAGACGGTGCAAGTCGATAAGGCGCCCTAGCTATCGGTGCTGCGTCTGGTGTAAGATCGATTCGGAATTCCACCTGTCTCACAGGCGGTAATCCCGGCAAGTCTTCTGGAAATACCTCCGGAAACTCACAAACTATAGGTATATCTTCAAGTTTCTTCTCAGCTACCGGCTTTTCAGTTATAAGTGCTATAACTGCCGTATGACCTTTCCGCAGACATTTGTGTGCTTTCATACAAGATATGAGACGCAGTGGCGTACTGATCTTTTCACCTTGTACATACAATGTCTCTCCCTGCGGAAGAGGTATGCGGACAATCTTTTCATGGCATACAATTTCAGCCTGGTTCTTAGACAACCAGTCCATGCCAATAACTACATCAAAACTGCCTAAGGCAATAGGCATCAAATCAATCTCTAATGTCTGACCCATCAAATCAAGGATACATCCCTTATAAATGTTTTCTACTACAATCAACTTACCATCAGCTAATTCCACAGTGTAGGGACTATCTAAGGCAGTGGGACTAACATCTAGTGACTTAGCAAGTGAACTAGATACAAAACTCCGGTCGGCACCAGTGTCAAATAACATAGAGGCATAGTGATTATTTAAGAGGAACGTACCCGTAACAATGTTGGGATCCTCCCGCGCTTGACGTCCTCCTATCACAAACGCCCTGCCTCTAGCACCGTTGTTGTTGTTGTTGTTGTTGTTGTTGTTGTTGGTGCCATTACCGTTGCCATTCCCATTACCATTACCATTGTTGTCCCCGCTTTTCTTAAGTTGTGGGCAATCTTTCTTGAAATGCCCCATCTTGCCGCACTCAAAACAACCTTTCTGAGCGGTGTTCTGGTTATTGTTCTGGTTGTTATTATTGTTCTGCAGCTCTCCGCGACAATCCTTAGCCGCATGTCCAACCTTGCCACACCTCTGGCACTTAGCTCTGTCACATTGGTTACCTGCATGATGGTAACCACACTTGTTGCACTTGGGGTGCTTACCAATATAGCCCCCCGATGATGATGATTGCTGACCACTGCTTGCACCATGATAAGACTTGTTTGAGTCTTGTTTCCTGTTTTGCTGATGTGATTGTTGGTTGTTGCCCTTGAAGTTGTTACTATCCCATTTTCTCTTGTGATCTCCTACCTTGGTAGCAGATGTTCGCTTAGGCAGGGTCCCTTGCAACACTGCCTGGTCCGTAAGCTGATGTGCTAAACGAACAGCTTGTTGGATAGTGGTGGGATTTGCTGAAGTCACCAACCCTTGAATCTGAGGCACTAGTCCTCCAATGTACCTTTCGATCCACTTACTGGCTGGAGTAGCCATATGTGGTAGCAGTCTGGCCAGTTCATGCGATCTGGTCGTATATTCCTCAATGTTTGACCCCTCCATCTTGAGGTGCCAATACTCTTCTTCCAACTTCTGCATTTCACTACGAGGACAATACTCCTCTTGTAGTAAGGTTTTGAAGTTGTTCCAGGTCAATGCATTTGCTTCACCCAACCCCAGGGTCTGAACATTGGAGTTCCACCAAGTCAGTGCTGGACCCTCTAATGTTCCAGTAGCAAATTTCAGCTTGCTATCCTCAGGGCAGTTGCACATTTCAAATACAGACTCAGCCTTTTCAATCCATCGGAGAAGTCCTATGGCTCCCTCCGACCCCTTGAAGTTGTGTGGTTTGCAGTCCAAGAACATCTTGAACGTGCAGACTTGTGGGTTAATCACTCCCCCAGCTGGACCCTGTGGCCCTGTGTTGTGTGTCTGAGCATACTGTGCAATAGCCTCCGCGACTCTGTTGTTAATTAGCTCGTTGAGCTCAGCAACAGTCATATGTACGTTTCCCTCAGCCATTAGTTTCCTATTTACAAGAAATGTTAATGCACAATCAAAATCCAATTTTGACATGTGTAAGTAAAAACAATAAATACAACATGTAATATAAACAACACAGTTGTTGGAAACAAACAATAGTTCTTTCATATATAGAAACTTTCTTTGAATACAATACTTTTTGAAATGAAATACAAAATTTCAAACTACTAATGTAGGAACACAACCCGTTCCTAATAAGTTTAAACAAAACAGAAATAAAAGAAAAATAATCAGTCGTCCTCAACGGTGGATTCAGGATCGGACTCAGCAACTGGTGCTGGTTCCTCCTCCTCATCCTCCTCCTCATCCTGTTCCTCATTCTCAATTACCACTAAATCCTCCAAAGCTTCAATCCTGCCCTCCAAGATCTCGGCTCGGTTCTCTGACTCCTCTAAACGACCAATCATGTTCACCATCTCATCCCGCATGTCATGAACTAGATGGGCAAGTTCATCTTGCCTCTCAATGGCATCCCATAACTCCTGAGATCTCTGATAGAGTTTCTCCTCTGCTGTATCCACGTCCTCGCGCAACTTGGCGATCTCCTCTGCGTCCGTCCTTTGCCTCTTAGGCTCAGGAGCGTCCAGTGTTGGTGGTGGATGTGTAGATGGTCCTGCAGCATAGAGTCCCTGGGTATTCACCCATGGTGCCTCCTCCGAATCCTCATCCGGGTCCTCAACTGGATCCTCGTCTGGATCCTCCTCTGGATCCTCATCAGGATCCTCGTCTGGATCCTCCTCCGGATCCTCCTCCGGGTCTTCCTCCGAATCCTCCTCTGGATCGGAGTCCTCCATCTCATATGGTGGAGGTGATGGAATGGGTGGTGGTGGTGATGATGGTGGTGCCGGAACCATCGGCTCCTCGTCCTCGGAATCATCAATGATAACATAAGGAACTGATGATGAAGCCATGCCTGTTACATAATATCATATGTAAGTGCAGTGCCATGGAATACGTAAGCAAATCAATTACATAATGTCATATGTAATTTCTAAGCAGTATGTGTAAACATGTGTGTCTAATGTCTAACAGTCATAGTCTAGGCCTACAAATGCAAACCTAGTTCGCTATAACCAATGGCTCTGATACCAATCTGTCACACCCCCAGTTTCAACTAACGGAATCACACCGTTTGTGAGCATGACAAACCAGGATCTCAGATCATTAGACATAGCGAAGACCTCTATATGAATTTCAAAACATACGTTGGTCTTTAAAACATAATATTCAGAGTTTACAAAAAGTGCGGAAGCGTTTAAAAACCATAAACAGTTGTAAATCAAACATTACAATTCCAAAGTACTTAAATATTCAGATTTAAATAATCAAAGTAAAAGAAATGCATGAGACTCTATCTTCCTAGTCCATGCCAGCTGTTACGCGCGCCTTAGCGTCCTGAGAAAACATGCAAATCAAGTCAACACAAAGGTTGGTGCATAACACAGGTTTTAAGTAATCATAGAGTTCAAATCATCAGTTTGAATAACAAGTTGTAGATAACATAATCACAATTGCACAGTCATGATAGCTAGTCATATAACTATTTACATACGTGTTCGACACCGAAGCTGACTAGTTGCCATGCTATAGCATGTTTTCGCCTTGCCACTATTGTCTATCACAACAATAGTAAAAATATGTGTTTGGTCAGTCAAACACCTGCGTAGATCCCATCTACCAGGTGAGGTTTGTCAAACCTAATAGATCTATTTCCAACTACCACGCTTTGCATTACAGCAAACTAAACGGTTCGAGGTGTGTAAGGACTTTCAAGTTGATATGTTTTCACATAATGTAAACAGATAACTCATGCAAGTGTTATGTATCTAAAAATCAGTTTGTTGCACATGTTTTCTCCCCCAAAACAGTTTAAAATAAGAAAGGGGCCGTGTACGCACCTTTGATAATCGCAGAATGATCAAGTATGTGTGAACTCGCGTAGAAATCCTCTACGAAGAATCTGTGATTTAAACAATAACCTATTGTTATTCGAATAATCGTTTTGTGCTTGAAATCACATACGTGTCAACACACGTATGTTAGATTTGCTAAAGTTGTGCATACGAAAGTACGCGTGCCATTTAAATCGTTTAAATAAAATCACCTTTGATTTTATTTAATTAAACGTAATTATACGCGATTTCGTGTTCGGATTAAAATATGGATTTTATCATCCTAACACGTTCGTATTCTAGTTACGGTTCCAACGCAACTTGAACGGACGAAAACGGATTTCGTATGCGAAAGTTATAGCCAAAATACAAAAATAATCAAAACATCAAAAATTCGGTTGGGCCGGGACTCGAACCCGCGACCCTCAACATCAAACACACCGCGTCTACCATCTCAGCCCGCTAGGGTTTCGCGATGGTTATCAGAATCAAATTGTTTTAAATCCCATTCCAGTCCAAATCCCATTCCCTAATATAACCGAAGCATATTATCTCCAATTGATCTAGATTTCGAATCCGATTAACATTAACATCATAGGGCTTTCATTGGACAACAAATTTCGAATGTTTCTGATTAAACAATTTCAACTATCATAACAGTTTGCATCAAAAACCCCAAAAGCATATTCATCTTATGAACCCTAACATCGAATTCATCCAATTCTTAGTTCTAAAATGAAATTAGCATAACATTAACCTTAATCGACACTCTCTGAATCTACCCATGATATTTAATTTGTTTCTTAAACTAATTTGGTCGAAAACCCCCAAAACCGTTTTGTTCTAAAGCCCTAGAATTTGAAATCATTAAATTCATGTTTGCACCATGAAATTGATATCCCAGTTAGCATATTCGGAAGTCTCTGAAACTATCTATGCATGTTAATTTCAGTTTTAAACTTCCTAAGATCACAACCCCCAAATCGTTTTCTTTAAGAACCCTAATTACTCGAGCTCTTATAATCTGATATAGTTAGCCGAAATTGATTTAGGATTAACATTATTCGGCTCTTTTAGATGGTGTAGGTATCGACAATTACCTGAATTGATTTCAAATCGATGTAGTTCCCTTCTAGGATAATGTTCGGCCTACTCCCGTATCAACCTCGCTCCCCGATGTTCTTCTGTTCGAATTGATGAATCAAAGAGACTCAGAAGATGCCGAAATAGCTCTCTGTAAGTTCAATGGTTCGAAATTCGATCGAATGTTGAGGTTTTATGTATATGGAGTTACGGTTTCGAGTTCTTGTAACCGTTTTCAATCAATTCGATGATTGAAGAGTCTAATAACGTATTTCAGGTGTTACTCCTCATCATAATGAGTTAATGGAGTGTTAAATTCGATTATTAACCAACAATTAAGATGAATTTCACACTTGTTAGTCATATAATCGACATTTTGACTTAAAAAGTCAAATTTGCTACTTAAAACTTTTCAAAGTTTGATTTTTACAATTTAACCACCTTAAAACCGATTTTTCTTAATTCCTAAATCCCCATAGATCTTTTCTGAGTCAAAACACATTATTTTGATTAACAACATTACCTTAAAAATCCTAATTTATCACTAATTGGGCCAAATTGAACTACCATTGACTAAATTAATCCAATTGGGCTTCACTGGGCCTTCCTGGGCCTACCTTGGCCTTCCCTAGGCCTACTTTGTTCACATTGGGCCTTAATGGGCCTCTCTTTGCTTATTGGGCCTACATTGGCTCTGTTGGGCCTACATAGACTTCGTTGGGCCTAATTGATCTTATTGAGTCTTCCTTGACCTTACTGGATCCTCTGTGGCTTTACTGGGCCTTCATTGGTCCTGTTGGGCCTTCATTGGCCTTGTTGGGCCTGTTGGACCTTCATTGGTCTTATTGGGCCTTGATTGGCCTTGTTGGGCCTGTGATAGCACCAACTCCCGTTAACAAGGTTAGTGTGAAAAGTCGGATTGTCACATGCTAAAAATGGAAACTTTCCATTTTAAGAAACTTTTGTGCACTAACATGTTATAAACGGCGTATATGAACTTGTATGATAATGTGCTATGTGTTAACATGACCCCGTAGGACTATTGAACATGCTAGAACTCTAAAACCGTTATGCTTTGTGAACTTTCTAAAAATGGAAACTTACTATAAATAGTAAGTTGTCCATAAACGCGACCTACGCGTTGTGCACACGACAAACACTTACACGATTGCTACACGATTCACAAACCGTCACACGGTTCACCAACGGGTCGTTGACTTGACACTGTCAACTTTGGTCAAACACGGTCAAACACGGTCAATGTGGACCAACACGGTCAAACACGGTCAATGTGGACCAACACGAGCAAACACGGTCATTGTGGACCGACACGGACAAACATGAACAACCAAGGGTTGTCGGACACAAACACGAGCACTAACACGAACACTAGCACGGTCACTTACACAAACTCACGTACGGTATACGCTATAGGTTGCCGGTGACCGACGTGCTACTTGACGATTCAGGAGCTTACGCTTACATACATTCGTTTCACTAAGGTGAGTTTACGGCCCCTCTTTACTCTTTTCAAATGCTTTTAAATAGGGGGAGAATACTAGTTGCATCGAGTCAAACATTATTACTATTACAAACATTTTTGTGTATGCTAGTTTATTGGACAAACATTAAGTGTTGAACTCGTAACAAGCCCTCACAAAGTCTTACCGTTAATGTACAAACAACGTGGTAGATTTGGATGGATCCATTAGGGAATGACTAACCCCACGGGACACTATGTTGACTGGATGTCATAACCCGTGCAAATTCTGACCTAACTTGCTATGCATACGAGGCATAGCGGAGGCAAGGACAAACAAGTCTAGTTCGGTAGTGACGCACTGACACTTTGGGCCTAGGGCTCGGTACTAACATTTGATAAACAGCATGGCACACTTTCTTACTATATGTATATCAAAACCTGTGAACTCACCAACCATTGTGTTGACGCTTTTTCTAACTTGTATTCTCAGGTAATTAGCAAGCTACGGATAGCAGGAATGTACACGTTAAGAGACGAGCATTAGGAACCGCATGCATTCCTGTCATATTATTCGAAAACAATTTCATTTATGTTTTGTATTGATACAATGTTTTGATCTGACAATTTACTTTTCCGCTGCATGTATTCAAACATATTATTCCGCTGCTATGACATATTTTTCCTCTGCAAATTATTTTGTTATGTGTATGTGTCAAACTTGGATTTGTAAACGCATATAGTGTTGTTCTATATGACCTTGAGCTGTGATTCTGGCCACGTCACACCCACGTGGACTGACGCCACGAGTGGGAAATTGGGGGTGTGACACTCATTGTTTAAAAACTACTTTTATAGTATATTTTATTTTTTTTAAAATTATCATTTAGGATAACTTATTTTTTACATAAATTTTGTTTTCTTGAAAATAAAGTATTTCTTACTTAAAAGAATTTGATTTTAGGGAATTTCACATTTTATAAATAGTTTAAGTGTGTTTTATAATAAAAAAAATAATATATTAGTTATTAGTATTAGTTAATTATTTAATAACAAAAGTAATTTAATAAATAAGAGAGAAAATATAGTCACCAGACGTACTAAATGGTCTTAAGATTCCGGTTTGCCTAACCATAAATTAGTTCTAAAGGTTGGGCTTCGTGACTTCATGTGATGTTACTAAGAAATGTTGATAAAAAAATGGTTTATGCAACGTGATTATATTAACGATCATCTCATGCAATTGAAGAAGAAGTAATTTCAGAAACTCATATATGTAACTGAACATCCATTCCTAAAATAGCTCTAACACGTTAATTTTGATAAGAAATTTCCATTTAAATTTTAAAGGAGACAACATGCTATATCATTATCATTTGCAATGACAATAAATAAATGTCAAGACCAGTCGATATCAAGAGTAAGATGATCTTAAAACTTCTAATTTTTGATAAAGATGATATTGTTACTAACATGACATCCATGTAGTATACAAAGAAGTTTTTAAAGATTTATAATTTTTATATGTAATTGTAAAACATATTCGTTTATAATAGATTATGTAATTTATTGTAAATATATTTTAGTTGCATTATTTTTTTACCAAATCCCGTGTAACACACGGGTTATTAACCTAGTATTAAAATATAGTATATTACATACATGGTCCCCTTAATTTTATAAGGGCGTTTTTGTTGTTATATTTAGAGTAAATAACGGTTTTGACCCATATGTTTAAGTGTTTTAATTCAATCAAAATAGAATCTTCTATCAATACAGCCCAAGTGGTTTAACAACTAACGATTTTGGCCCCCAAACTTAATTAATCTAACGATTTTGGCTCCTAACCTAACTAAGATTGGGGCCCAAAAACGTTAGCTCTTTAAACCATAGGGCTGCATTGATAGAAGATTATATTTTAGGTTGAAATAGTTAAAACACTTAAACCAGGCCAAAACCGTAATTTACTCATTTATTTAAATTTAACCAAAAACCTAACAGATTTTAGTATTTTACTCTTAAACCTCATTTAAATTTAACCAAAAACTAATAGATTTTCCTCTTAAAATATAAATATATGGATTCTTTTGCTGAAAAACATAACATCTTAGTGAAAAAATATTCAAAAAAAAGTTGTCAAACCAGAAACTAATTCACAATGTTACACTGTTTATTCATTTAGTGACATAACCTTGGATATATACGTCACAATTATAAAGATAAAAATGTCACATAACTTGAGAAATTACACACTTTTGGGTGATTTTAATTAGTCAGCATTTACATAACGACAATCTGTTCGAACCTCACCCTTGTCGCTTAACGGGTTATTCTCCGATAAAGTGAGAAGGGCCTTAGAAAACTGTTGATGAAAGTAATCGTTATCAGCTGCCATTTTCTCAACATATGGAGATGTAATCGGGTTCGAAATCAGTTCTTGATCGACCGTAAGTAGTCCCTTGTTGTCCATAATGTTCTTGTAGTACATGTTGTCTAGGATCATTGGTGTATCTCGGTCATTCCTTGCGTATTCGACAGCGGTTGGGTCTGGATCAGGATGGGGACAACGTCCCTTGAGATACTCAGCATAGGTTGGGTCTATAGTCGGGTCAACCGTTGGATAGAGTCGATCAACAATGTTGAGACAGTGGACCCGACCTACTGAGTGAGCACCTACAACAAAACAAACTGGATTAGAACTGGATCATTTATAAAATTTGGTCGCAACCGAAACCGGTTGTAAAACAGTGAGTCAGTTACAAAATGACATTTGAGACAGTTGTACGACTAATTTTGGTTTTTAGCACTGATACTCTGTTCAATACTCCAATTCATATTCTATTAAATATTATTAATTTTTACAAAAAAACGTTATAAAATATTTATACATCTTAACTTTTTTTTTAACAGCGAAGGTCTCAATCGTGTGAACCCACTGTTTCCAGGCCATGTCACCAAAGTCTAGTAACCTGGACATCCTATGAGCCATCATAACCACCCCAGGAGGAAACCCCACTGGAAAAACCTCCTGATCCCCCTCAGACCCATATTTCGCTGTGGGAAGGATTTGAACCCAAGACCTCCCATTTGAAACAATCTTGGAGTACCATTAAGACAATGTCTCATTGGTATTTATACATCTTAACTGTTGCCTAAGAGACGTGTCATTTGCGGTACATACATATAATGTGTATATGTGTGGGCCGTCAAGAAGCCAGAGTAAAATTACTGTAATTTTAACGTTATTTTACTTATTCTGTAAACATAACGTTAAAAGTGTTGGCATTGTTAACTTCAAACGATAACTTTGAGGTAGAGACTCATTCGGAGCAACTTCTCTATCCCAACTAGGAATGGAGTAAGGTTTGTGTACATCCTTTACCTTTAACCCTACTGAAAAGTAAGAATATGCTGACTACTGAGTAAGTTTATTTGATTTTACCTAAGAGAGCCACAGTTCCTTCAACATCAATCCCCACAGATTGAAACCGAGAAAGGACATACATCATGGAATCGTTATGATTTGGCAACGATGCGTCGATCTCTGCAAGATGGCTTTCCTTGCTATCTTTTCGCCCCGTTTTCATCTCTATACGCTGTCCTCCCAACTATGAAACACACGCGATTAAAGTTCGATAGCGCGCGTTTATGTGTGTATTTATGAAGAAAGAAAGTGCATAATCACATACCAAAACAACACCATCTCTAGCAGAAAGAGCAACAATATCAGCACAAGAAACAGTCATAGGGCATGCTTTCTCAAGAGCATCTTTGATTGTGTTTATGTACTTGAAGTTTCTCATTCCTATGTTTCTTGTTGATGTCTTTTCTGACTGAATCCCATTTATGCTCTCCAGTAATAATGATGCATCACATGACTGTTAAAAAACAAATATTTATGATCCAGTCACTTCAAAACTGAGAGACTTTAATTTAATTTTGATTTGGTCAGAAATCTCTAAGTAAAAATGATGGCCCAGTTAAGACAACATTGTCGTTAAAAAACAAAATGGTGTGACAAATATCCGTTAATGATACTCTGATGAAAATTAGGTCATGGATCATCTGATGTCCTACCTCGGATTTTTGTAGCGAATGTTAAATTGTATGATATGGAGAACTAGTGAATTTATCTAGCACGCATTGTGGCGGCATTGAAATATACTAAAGTTATGCAATCGGATGAGAACGTATTATATTTTATTCAGCTTGTTTACTAACTAAACTTATATTTAAACATATGACAAGTGAAGATGTATATAAAATAAGTACGAAAACATATTATATATTTATACAAGAGGGTGTCAAAGTGACGTTGCACAAAGTTTAATATAAAAGTTTTAGCATTAAGTGTAAGAATTAAATGGCATGCATTTTACTAATTAGGGAATTAAAACTTTTTAGAGTTGGGGGTTAGAAATATTATAATAAAATGACCTAAGCTGTATAAAAGAGAAAACAAAATAAAATACAGAAATGATTAAAATATTATAAATAAATATTAAAAGAAAATAAAATTAAAAAAGATCGATGACTTAAAAAGAAAGTTTAAGTAATTCACCAAATTAAGCGTAAATAAGAATAAGTTAGAAAAAAAAATAAATAAACATAAGTTTGAAAAAAATAAAAAAAGATTAAGGATTAGAAAAATGTTTAATTAGTTCTAGAAACCTATGTATACGTGTGTGTGTGTATGGACGCTGGTGAACTCAACCGACTCCAAATGAATTCTCATCCGTTGAAATTCATTAAGATTAAATCATGGCTATTTAAATTAGGCTGTTGCATTAATTTTGTGACGATTTTCAGCAGTTTATGACGGTGTTTCGGTTACCTACGGATCATTGACACATGTCCCATGTTTTGACACATGTCATTATTGTATCATTAGTGTTTTATTTTTAAATATTAAGAAATATAATTTGAATTTAATTATAATATATTACCCGACCACCAGACGGGTATAAAACTAGTTTATATTAATAATGAAAGAAAAAAACTTTAGAAATTAAGTGGTACTAGAATTTGATTATTTACTAATTAACCAAGAAACATAAACAATTGGTGGTACCTTAACCATGCAATCATGGAAGAGAGTTCGTATCCAAGACACGGCCGTGTTTCCATGCTTATTATACAAATTTATAACTTGTTCTTTCACAATTTCTTCAGCATTTGGACAAGTTTCCGAATAGTAATTTAATCGTATTTCGCCCATACCTTCAGAAATATATTAATTATATATATACAAACAAATAGTATTTATGACGGGTAATTCCTATGCTTTACCCGTTACATTTTTTTTAGAACGGCAATAATTTATTAAAACGCTAGCGGGAAACTAGCAATAATGCTGGTTCTATAACCACAAGAGTCATCAAATCGGTTGTCTAATTATTAGCTTACTAGTCAAAGCATCTTCTAAAAATAAATAATGTTATAAATAATTTTAAAAAATTAATATGAGATATAACGAAGTCAAAACAGAATGTAAAACTACTTTATATTTTGATACCAAAATACAATTGCTTGAATAAACAAAATGTGTATTTAAGATTTTTGGACCGAATTTTTCTAAATCTAGTCCAACCATCAGTATGATTGACGGTGTTCAACCAGTTTGACTCATAACAATTGGTTTAAATCATTAAATGTATCTAAGCAGACCGGTATATATATAGTCGATTCATGATCCAATATATACCAGTTCGGTTCTTAGAACAATGTTGAGAAGTAAAGAATGGAAATACCAAAATGAAAATGGAAGATTAAGAGGAAGATGAGGCTTAGATTGCAAAGAAGCTTGTGTGTTGTCATTCTCTCAATGATTTATAAGCTTATGCTTTTGAGCAAGAATCATATGTATCTAACCTTCTTTATATATAGGAGGAGTCTTTGCAAGTGCAAATGAAAATTACAAGCATGCAAAGCTTGTCCACTTGGCCTATTTTTTTGACTTTGTGTTCCTTCATCCACTCACACCAATTAAACCATTTTATAGAAGGGAATCTTGTTAAAATATTGTATAAAAATGTAAGAAAGAGATCTATTGATCTTTTAATTTTAAATTAATGATTGAGATTAAACTGTTAAATAAAAGATGGAAATACGTAATAGTAAAAAAACTTTATATCACTGGTGTGCTAACCCGGCCAATCTCGAACCCTAAACTCAAACCTGCCTTAGGACGTTGAACCAGTGTTTTGAAAACTGGACCGAACCGGCCGGTCGGACCGGGAACCGGTGGGTGGACCTGTCCGGTTAAGGGTTTTGAGCCGTTTTTGGGTGGACCGGCCGGTCGAACCAGGAACCGGTGGTCGGACCGGTGATTGAACCGGGTTTTTAAATTTTTTTATTTTTTTTTATTTTTTTTTATTTTATATATATATATATATATATATTTATAAAATGTTTATAAAATCATCCGGTTCGACCGGTTCGACCTCTGACCAGTAACGAGACCGGTTCGACGTCCGGTCCGGTTATGAAAACATTGCTTTGAACCGATGTAATGAAGAAAGAGTACATGCTTTAAATATAACATACTACGTCTAAGATAATTAATGTGAAATTAGTTTACAAATCTAAGTTCAAGTATATATAATTATTAATTTATGCAATAATGTCATGTATCATCTCGTATGAATATCAAAATAATGTTCAATAATAAGAATCAACCTAAATCACATGAGTTGTAAAATATATTTTTCCATTATGTTCTTTGACTTTTAAATCAGTTATTTTTTAATAAGGGTCATCAATCTCGTCGTCGCTCAGATTTTATATGGGTCAAACTATTATCTGTCACATAAACAAAAAATAAATATTCACTTTGTGAGGATTGAAATTTCATAATAAATTTTACAAAAGTTGACTTCTCTTCGGAGTGTTTAATTGGGAGTTTTGTCCAAATACTAAGAATCAAAATGTGGATACAATTAACGGCTGTTATTTTGAAGTAAAACTTTAAGTTATCAAAAAATTTGATTACAAACTCATGTTACAATCATGTTTATACTGTTCAAAAGCACAAAACAAATGCTAAATAAAATAACCGAAAGAAAAAAAATCAAGGTAACACGACTATCACTTGGGAAACAAGGTTCTCCCTCGTACATACATGGAGACAAAAAAAAATCTTATCTTATCTTACTATTATAATAAATAAACAACATTTTTTGACAAATGTAAATTTGTTAGATTCTTATTGTGGTATTTTGCCTTGTGTCAAATTTTTATATCATTATTGTCACATTTCATTTTTTTATATTTTCATTAAATTTTCGATCTCTCATATTAAATGATAATTAATTCTCTATTTTATTAAATAAATATAAATCTAATGACTGATGCTATTATATATCTTTTCATATTAAAAAATAACTTTTAGTAAATTTAAAATAAAATATTTTTATCAAAAAACACAATTCAAGATTGTATATACTTCATATGTGCATAAACAAAATAATATAATTCATAAATATGTAGATACTTGTAAAAAATATTTGGTATGATGAATATTACATATTAAATTTAATAATAAAAGATAACAAATTAAAGTTTCCCTTAATATGTTTAATTTCGTCCAAGAAAAAAGAAATGAAAAATCACCCACACTTTTAATGTTTACTATTATTGCACCAGGATATCTTTCAATCATTTCACGTGTTATACATAGTGTATTACATTGAGTAATTTGAAAAAATATATTAAATAAAATGAATTAGTAATTAAGATATAAGAATTATTAAATGATTTTAGTGAAATATATTTTTGTTGGTTAAGTTGTACAATAAATTTAATTGAAAAGAGATAATTTGTTGAGATTAAATAGCAAAATTTAATAAATATGATGTAAATGCCCAAATAATTATTTTCGTGTGAAATTGAAAATATACAGACACATTAAGTCATTTGAATAGATGAATGTTAGGATAAAGATAAAAAAAGATTTTATAATATCTAATAATTTCTAACGATCATTTATGTTAGTGACTAAACTAAAAATGAAATGGGATAAAATGAGAAACATTTAATATTAAATAACCAACACAACTATAAAAAGATATATACCAAAACTCAATCTTCTAAATCATCATGTTTGAATGCCAAGTTTTGATGATATAATATCATATTCAAGGAGATACATTAGAAATATATTAAAACAAAATCATGAAATTTCATTTTAACATAAACTATTACAAAATATTTACAAGTATTTTTTTTAATCAAAAAAACATATATTTTCTCAAGGTAACTTCCAAACATCAAAAACCGTCTTTTTAGCATGTATTTTAGGATTTTATGACCTCAAATATTTTATAATAACAATCAATACACCTAACCGTATATAAATAGAAAAACAAAAAAGTAATATAAAAGACATCTTCTTGTTTTTATGACTATAATAATTAAATTATATTTTTACGTAAACTATTTTATAATAGTTTTTTTTATTAAAATCATATCGCTAGAGTAGTCCTAATTTGGTGTTTTATAGTCTGGTTGACCAAGTAAACTATTGTCTAATACGTGTTTGTATTTAAAATCATATCAATATAGTAGTCCTCCTTTTGTGTCTTCTACTCCAATTGACGCCATTTTTAGATAATTCGAACTGTTAAAATAGTTTGTTTAATATAGTTACTCTTATTGTCTTTCTTAATTGTATGTGAAATGAGGTGATTTATTTTATTAAAATAATGAATTTAAAAAATATATTAAAAAGAACAAATTGTTCTTTAGTAAATTAATATTTAGAAAAAAAAGTTGTAACAGTAAAAGATAATATAGGTTAAAATTAAAAATATTGAAGATAAAACAATTATGTCTTTATAAACAGTTAGTCATATAGCGTGCATATATTAATTTGAAGATACGTAGTTTGAAATTTTTAATTAAAAAATAATTAACAAAACTGTAAATGATTATTAATTATGTTAAATATGATAGTATAAGCTAAATATTGAAAACTTGTGTTTTAATAATCATAATTAATAAAAAGTGTGAATGATTATAGATTTAATAATGATACGAACTAATAATTAAAAACCATATACTTTTACGTAATAAATACATATAAAAAATAAGAAGAAAACTTAGTTTTTTTTTAAAAAACAACCTATTTATTATTATTTGACATAGTATATTTTTACCATCTAATTATAGATTTAATAATGATACGAACTAATAATTAAAAACCATATACTTTTACGTAATAAATACATATAAAAAATAAGAATAAAACTTAGTTTTTTTTTAAAAAACAACATATTTATTATTATTTGACATAGTATATTTTTACCATCTAACGCTATTAAATTATTAAAAATTAGAAATCATGCATAAATAATAAATATTATCAATACTCTTTCTTTTTTAATTAGAATTTAAAAATTTTGAATTATGTATCTTGATAATTAAATTTAGTTAAATTGTTATTTAATGATTAAAATTAATTGAATATTTGAATGTGAGATTTGACAATTTTGAATTTCAAAATTATTGATAAAAAATGACAATTTTTTATATGATTGTATTTTCATTAACATTTAAATCATTAAAATACCTTATTTAAACTTTTACTTAATTATATTTATTAAATAAAATTAATTTTTAAAATGTCTAGAATTAATATAACGTTGACATGTGACAAATATGACACACAGATAACATAAAATACCAATGGTCTTCAGTTCAAGTCCTGTCTTGAACAAAATAGGGGTTTCATGCTAGGTTATGTTTTTCTCTCACCTATGGTGGGTTTTCTTCTATTGGATGCGGATATGATCAGGTGGGCATATAACTCGTCAGTGATCCAAATTACCGTTAAAAAAAGATAACTTAAAATGACGACATGTGGTCAGTTGTTTCTTTTTTTATTAATTTGTATAGATATAAATTAAAATACTAGTACATATACCAAATGGCTTCTAGCCTAGTGGTAGTCTATTGACTTCTTTAATGAGAGGTCTTGAGTTGAAGTATCACCTAGTTATAGGTGAAACCTACAAATATTGCTCTAGGTTGAGCCATGAGATATCTAGTTGTAGGTTTCCTCCTTAACGGGTGGTCAGGTCACCACGTCCTGTTATTCGGACGAAGAGTGATCTATTTGCCAGGGTGATCCTGGATAATCGGACGTTTGCTGTAAAAAAAAAATACTATTATATATTACGTAGAATAGATGGATGACGGTAATGATTAGGCTTTAATTTCTTTTTAAATGCAAACTAAATGATATTATTAATTGATGTTAATAACTGGGCTTTTGGCTTTCAACGTCAGAAACTAAACTCGTGGGTAACAAATTTCTTTTTAATATTGTATATAATGACTTCCAAAATAAAAAGTTGATTATTTTTTTTACTTGTGAGTATAAACACAATGACAAACGATAGTCTAAAAATCATTTCAACATTTTTTTCAATAAAAATTCCTTTTATCTTATATATATACGAAATAAGTGTATGTATATTCTTATGATATAACCATTTATAAAATGTTAAATCAAACATTCAAACGCAAAGTCAACATGCAATAGTGCATTTCACATCTACCCTTAATGCTAGGGGTGTGCGTGGTGCGGTTCGGTGCGGTTATGGCCAATTTCAAAACCATAACCGCATGTGCGGTTAATGACATTTCTAAAACCATAACCGAACCGCAATATGCGGTTAACCGCACTTCGGTTAACCGCCGGTTTCGGTTAATTTCGGTTAAATCGGTTAATTAACCATTCTATTATAACCTAAAATAATAAATTTAAAATAATGTGTATTTTTGTCGAGTGTAGTCCAATTTTAATATATCAAGTCATCTCATAGCCGAATTTGTCCTTTTATAGTGAGTTTTCATTACATGTTTATTTTTTTCATCGATGTGCTACTTCGGTTGTTTGTGGTGATAATGAGTTTAGGGAACGGTGATCAGTAAGATTAATAAACTGTTATGATTAAGGTGTATTTTACTATATATAAAGTGAAACTGATAGCATCTAGCCATCTACTATGTTAATATGATTAATATCATGAAGAACATCATATGTTTTGAAGAATTATATAATAATTAATAGTAATAATAATAGTAATAGTAATAATAATATATAACAATCGGTTCGGTTCGGTTAATGCGGTTAATTTATACATCAAAACCGAAACCGAACCGCAATGTGCGGTTAATCGATTATGCTTAACCAAACCGTCGGTTAATTGTTCGGTTCGGTTAAATCGGTTCGGTTAAGTCGGTTAATTCGGTTACGATTCGGTTAATTCGGTTATTTGCTCACCCCTACTTAATGCGGTCTTTTGATGGTGTGCACTAGCCGTACATATCATAAAATAAATATATATAAAAAAAATACAATCTACTTGTTTATTTTGCATAAATCCTAATTGCGTGCCTAATTTTTCTCTTTCATAAATTATGTTTAGAATTATTTAATAGATTTAATTGACTACACAAAGATTAATAATTGAAGTGAGTGGATAATTATACGGAAATTGACAAATGAAAATATGAGTAGTTGAGTTGGGAGGTTCTTGAAATGATTAAAAAGACAAGAAGACATAGCCGCCCACCAACCTTTACAAAAAAAATTTTGTATTCTTTAATTTAAATTATTTGTATTCTTGAATTTAGCCATTTTTTTAACTAGTAAGCGTCTACTCATTTGTAACAGAGTATGATGACCTGACTCATTCATCTATAAGAAACTCACAACTAGAAAAATCTCTTGGCTAAACTCAAAACAATATTTGTTTTAAGCTAATTTGTTTTAAGCTAGACTCCATTAGTTTTTATTTAATCATACCAGTATACTAGAAGCCAATTGGTTTCTTGAATTTAGGCATACCATAAGATTTGCTTAACTAATAACTTAGTTGAAACAAGAAATTTTATCATAAATTTATTATAATTTGTTACATGTACAAAATTCGAACTTATGCATGTATACATCTAGGTTAATTAATCAGAATAAGTTTAATTAGCAACGAAAAAGTAGATTTAAACCAATTTGTAATAATTTTACTTATTCACTTATTGTCATAAAACAAATTCTATCTAGTGGCAAGTATGTGTTGATATTCTCTATATCATTCCGTTTGTATCTTTTAGTTCAAAATGCGTCCTCCTAGGAAGTGTTGCAATGTCTAGGGGATAACTCTCAACATGTGGTTAATTCAATCACTTATCTATAAGAGTATGTGTTATTGTAACAACTGGTTTTAACAATCGAATATGTTTGAGATAATCATTAATAAAATGATTGTGATTGTTACAAATTGAAAATATGCGAGAAATCATGAACGTGGGAGAAAACCGTGCGTGAAACGGAGTTCCGGATTCTCCGGAATCGCAAAACGAAGAAAATTACAAAAATATCAAAACCAGTGATGTTAGGCGGTACGCCTAGCCCCAGACACCCACGCTAGGCGATGCCCGTGGAAGGAAAGAAATATATGGGAAGCTTGGTCTCGCGCACTACACCCTGGGCCAAACGCCCACGCCGGGCGATGCGCCTGGCATGTGGCAGTTTGGCAGATTGGACTGAGAATTTCATGGAGATTCAATTTTTTTCTCTTTCGAACTTCAAGTCCACCATAGGTTACCAATTCGAGTTTTTACCATCTAAACTCAATTTTGAAGCTACCAGAACGTCTGGATCAAGCCAAGGATCGTTTCTACAAGTTCGGATCGCCGTATTTCAACCAGAAATCCGTTTAAAAGGGTAACGATTCGATTTCTCCTACTGGTTTGATATTATATGGATTAAATGTAGTTGTGAACATGATATAATGATTATTGTTGATGGTTATTGCCTAGATGATGGCTAGGAATAATTAGAAACGAAAGATTTGATATTTTAACGGTGAAATCTTGGTTTTGATCCGTTATAATGTCCAGTTGTCATAAAATTCATATTATTATGATTAATAACTAGTGGGATGATTAAATCATGATTATGATGGAGTTGGATCATTTTGTAATGATTAATCCGATTCAAGTGTTTTGATTAAATGTTGAGATTTGAAAGTTAATGATTTTGGCATAAATATGCTAATTATAAGTGATGACTTGACTTCTAAATGCCACATAGTAATGAATGAGATTCAAATGAGTTTGAATCAGTATGTATGGGTGTATTGAAACTAGTTGTATACGTGTGATTTGCAACTAGGTGTTGGTGGTGGAAGTCAAGAGATAAGTTACAAAATATGAAATTTTGATAACTTAAATATGACTAAGAACATGTGTAGATTAATTTCTACACATGAGTTGTTTGATAAAAGCCTCAATGAGGTTTTGATTGAATATGAAAAGTAAAACATGTCAAATGAATTAGATTACATAAATAACACAAGTTATGTGTTCATGTTGTTAAATCTTGTTATATGTGGATATATAATAGGAAGAGGAGGTGAATCTAGTTTTAGAAGGCCTGGAAAAGAATTGGAGATTTTTGATAGCTCTCCAAATCAAGTAAGTGATTGAACTTGTAGTTGTAGGATTGGGTGAGTACACACTACAAGTATTTGTGCATTTAGCATATATGTAATTTGTTGTTTTGATTGAATTTGATATAAATGATTATGGTTAGTGTGGTTATTGTAGTTGAATGATTTACAATGTGTGTGAACATTCAACTAGTAATAATGATTGAGTTGATTTACAAGAGTGTAAACAACCATCATTAATGTGGAGGTTATGATCTACAAAAGTGTAGACATTAAATTGGTAATATACATGCTTCGATTCACAAGGTGTATGAACATAAGACTTGCAAATCCAACGTAATAGATTCACAATGTGTGTGAACAAAAGATGATCTACAAGAGTGTATACATCTAATTTCAAGAGTCAAATTGTTTAAGTTTGACTTTTGGGAAATATTATGCACAACTTTAGTTTTGTGTGCACATATGTGTTGTGTTAAATTATAATAATTGTGCATGAATGGGAGATTTACAGGATGTTGGGTGAATGCGATTGAATAATGTTTTCAAATTATATTTGAAACATCACTAGTGTATCCATATGGTGTTATGGAATACACTTGAGAAAATAGTAGGGTAATCTTACTTAGTTCTAACGAACTAATGGTGGAATTAAATGTAGTGTTTACAGGTACAAAGGAGTCGGGTGAGCGGTGATGGTGATTGGAAATCGAACATGGAGGCTCGTATGATGGTTTTAAACTTGATAACCAAACTTGTGTGAAACTTTTGTGTAATAAATGTTTTGTGGAGTTTGTAAACATACTTAAACTTTATTTTAACAGGTGTTAGTAATAGTATGTTTATAGATGTGTAAAATACAAAAGTTTTTGCTGGGACCTAAACGTAGTTTGTTAAATAATGTTTTAAAAATGTCCGGAGTAGACATAAAATGACATGGGTGTCACAGTTATGGTGTGCGATGGGGGCGTGAGAGGGGCTGGTCACGCCCCGGTGGCGCCCTCCCTCCATTACACAGGGGCGTGAAGGGGCGTGAGGAGCATCACAGGGTGAAAGAAAAAGAAAAGGGAAAAAGGGGCGATGACGTGGAGTGATAGGGAAGTGATGAGAGAGTGATGATAACACATGTAATAATGATGTAGAGTGATAAGGGGTGATGGTATTGGTTGATTATGTGGCGCTTATGTGGAGTGAAAGGATGGTTATGATAATACATAACCTAAGTAGGATTGTTTGAATCCACATGATTCACTCACTGCTTTCCAGCGGCTTCTTCTTCTTATATTCGAGCCTTGATTATATTTAGTGTTTTTAAACATGAACTGGACTGGGAGGTTGAACTGGGATTCGGTAACTCAAGCGATCCGGTTACGCTTAGTACCATTTTGGAAAGAACCGGCTGATTCGACCTGCGGTCTAATCGTAAAACAGAACGGTTGAACCAGTTTCTGACGGGATTAAAATTGAATGCCGGTTCTTGCATCTATGTATTATAATAAATAAAGATTTTACTTAGACACATGTCATATTTTGGTGAAATCAACTTGTGATTTTTCCGCTTCTCTCTCTTCAATTAATGTTATTCTCTTCTTACTATCTTAATAAACAAAAATGTTGTTTGACACTTGTCACAATATTAAGCCAAAAATGCCACTTGGCAACTTCTTATTATCTCATAAAATTCTCACTCTTATTAAATAAATATATTAACACTTATATTCAATAATTATAATATTAATGATATTATTAATCATTTTGATACTAAAAAGTTTTATAATCAATTAAAAAAACATTTTATTAAAAAAACATTTTAAAAAAAATACTAAGGTATGATTTTTTTTCTAAAAATCTATATTTTTTTATACAAATGACATATTTTAGTGATAATTTTTTTAAAACTTACTTAAAGTACTCATTAATACATAATTTAAACATTTTATAATTAAATGTTATTTTATAATTTATAAATTTTTATTACTAACTATTTACTATCAGGGCCGACCTTGGGGGAGGGCGATGTAGGCGACCGCCCCGGGCCCGGCGTTTTTAGGGGCCCAAAATTTTGAAAAAAAATTATATATTATAAAAAAATATATAAAACTTAGGGTTCAATAAAGTCTGATAGAATGAAAATAGTTTAATTGGTTATGAATTACCCCTAAAAAAGCCTCACATATTTAAAAATATAATAGGTTTCTATTGACTTCTGCAAAATTAGTTTTACTTTCTATTCTTCCAATTATCATACGTGCTCCAGCAGCCGGACCGGTGTTCAACTCAACCCCTCCAGCCCTCCAGTCCCACCTTTCAAATTTAACAAAGCGGATCCCCTACAGCCTCCTCTGCTTCAATTGTACAACTACGAGCCAACGAGCTTAACCTCGGTTGTAGTCTCCAACGAGCCACACATTGAAGTATGAAGAACAATCATATATTGATGCGGATAAACTTTATTTGGAGCTGAAGTTGTTTGATACATTTTAATGCTATAAAATTATCACCCTTTTGATGCTATAAAGTATAAACAAGTTGAACATGCTTGGGTTTTTCCGAATGCATTAAATGCATATACAGTTATGTTGACTATCCGGTAACTATGACATTGGCACAAAGAAGTTTTTCCTAAGTTGAAGTTGTTGATGTTTTATTTAAGATCGTCAATGTCATAAGACCGTCTTAACATATTGACAATGATTGCTATTGAGAACGTCATCTTAGAAAATATGGATATCGAATAGATGATCAAGACTTTTGTTTCAAAAAATGCTCGGATAGCCTCACGGTTCGCTTAAGTATTTAAAATATATTATTATGTTACAATACTTTGGTTTTGTTAATTTTTTAACAAATATAATCATATTACTAACTTTTTATATATAAATTACTAAGTTAATTTTTTTAAAACGGGCCCATTTTTTCTTCTCGCCCCGCGCCTCGGAATTTTTTTGATTCTCGGGGCCGGCCCTGTTTACTATTTTATATTAAATCCGTGTAACACATGGGATATAGTCTAGTATTAAATAATGAATAATGAATAATTATGTTTAAAATAATAAAATTATCTAATTAAATAAATAAAAACTAAAGTTAAAATAAAAAATAATCAAAATTAAAAAAATTTAAACGAAAGTGAAATTATAATAAAATATATAAATAGAAACTTAAAAACTTATATTTATTCAACCCATATAATATGAGAGAAAAATTAACAATTTTAACAAATTATATATATTAAACTCATGTAATACATGAGTTTTAACTTAGTTTCTTATATAAGGTTTATTTGATGCACTCATGAATAAATAATTGTTATTTAGCTATTTAATCATTTATTTTTTTTACTTTATAAATTTTGTGTATATATATGTGTATTTAAATAATATTTAAGACGTTATTCCATTCTTAAATCCTGTCCGATTGATCCATCTAATTCTACATCTTTGCATATCTGCCGTAAGTTTTTATAAGATTAACATATATCTTAAACTTTATCCTTTCTCTTTAGCCCTTATAATGTTCACTTTCTTTCAACTACGCCCCTACAATACATAAAATGCACAACACGTTCATTACTATCAATTATATGTATACTTAGTTTGTAATGCAGGTGGCTTTCTTTATTAAATATGTCCTTTCAATTTCTAGTCAATTTAGGGCTGTCATAACGGGTCAGACACGACCTGTTAAGACACGACACATTAAGACAAGAAACTCTAGATGGGTAGACACGAACACGACCTGTTAAAAACACGTAAACACGAAATGACCCGTTAAGGAACCTGTTAACAACTAACACTATAAATGATCTGTTAAAGAACCTGTTATGGAACCCGTTAAGGAACAAAGATTAGACAATTAAAAGTTTTTAAAAGCTAATCGGTTATCAACCTATTTTATTATAGTAAATTACCGATATGGTCCTTGTGATTTGCTAGTATTAAACACTTGGTCCCTAAATTTCATAAATTACTCATATGGTCCCTAACTTTTGACATTAGTAACACATATAGTTCTTGAGTTACCAAATTACTCTCATATAATTAACTAAATTACCCATACATAACGACTATATGGTTACAAATGTCAAATGTTAGGGACCATATGAGTAATTTATGAAACTTAGGAACCAAAAGTGAAATACTAACAAACCACAAGGACCATCTCGGTAATTTACTCTATTATTTATTTTAAATCTTAAACATGTCTTAACGGGTCTTAACAGTTTTTAATATATCTTAACAGGTTTAACCGGTTTAGACACAAAAAATAAACAGGTCTTAATGTGTCGACCTGTTTTAGACAAGAAACATATTAAGGGTAAACATGAAACATGTTAAAATCGTGTTGCGTCACATCGTGTTAAGTGTTAACGTGTTCGTATCTGAAATTGTCAGGTCTACTTCTAGATATATAGGATACTTTCTATTAAAAATGCAATGTTACCATTTGGAGCAATGGTTAAGACTCCAAGTTTTGAAACACTAGTTCGACTCCCGCTTAACGTTTTTTTTTTCTTTTCCCCCCTTTATTTCGCATTTTTGTTTTTTGTTTACTATAACACCAACGATGTTTTAACTATAACACTATCATCAAGTCCGGTTCAATAAGACAACAACCTAAAAAAAATATAAGGCCTTCAATTTTTTAAATTTTTGTATGCGTAGTCGGGTTTTTTTGGCTTATGGGTTTTTTTTTAGTTTGTAGGCTCTATACGAAATAAGAATATAAGAAAAACTCAAATAAAAGCTATTTTGTTCCAACATTCATGAAGGGTTTGAGGGAAAGAGATACAATTATAAATCCATGAAAAAAACTTGTAAAACTTGATTTAGTTGGAAACTTGGAACTTTGTAGTTTATGAATTCATGAAACAACTTTTGGTTTATTATTGTCGGTCCCAAACCCGGATAAAAGGAGGAAGGTTTTTGTCACACCCCGGGCTCTCGGCGGCCCGGGCGCTGCGACCCGAATTGGTTTCATGGATAATACAGTCTCGGTCAGAGTTTGTTACTTATTTTAATATGTTTCAGCGGAAGCGTTGTTTCATGAATTCAAAATTTTATAAATAATTCACATGCATGGATGTGAAAACCATATTTTTCATGATTTTAATAGTTCATACGCGTGGGTATGAAAACCACATTTTCATCGCCTGTAAATAACTTTTTAGGGTTTTATAAAATTTCATATGCATAGATATGAACACAACATTTTATTTCATTTTAAACCGAGATTTATTAACATATATTTACATATATTGGTTTACATGAGACTTGGAGGTATAACTCCAATCGCTCCTCGGTTTTGACACAAGATTTTTATTTAAGGCTTCATAGGCCTTAAACCTCTAATCTTGCTTCTAATTGGTCATTCATTGTTACCTGAAAAGTTTTTGAAAATAAAACGTCAACATAATGTTGGTGAATACAAATAACCGACTCGATATGTAAGCATAGCATATTCGGTCCTTTAACCATAATTAATAATGGCAATACTACACATTTAGCAGGTTATTTCACTGATCAATACAACCACTGCATACCCTGGCTTGTACTGTCACTGGTTAGGAACAACAGCGGAGTGCGTCTTACAATTGTTCCCTCCAGCCCACAGCCCGTCACTGGTTAGGTTGCCTGCGGAGTGCGTCTTACGTATAACCTTCCAGCCCACGTTACCAGCCACGTATGGGAATTTCACCCATAGCGGATACAATTTGCAAATCGTACGTATACTAATGGCCTAAATACTGGTCTAATAGTATCCCTTTATGCGTCAAAGTTTAAACATACAATGCAAAAAAATTCATTTATAATTTAAAAACAAATTAGATGTATTCACCTGTATTTTTGGGTTGGCAGGGTGACAGCTTTAAACTTGTAATTATAAATTGGGCAGCGTTTCTGTTTAATATATGTTTATAACTGTTCTGCAAAGAATATTTACATATTTATTTATTTATTTATTACGACGATTATTATTATTATTATTATTATTACGATTATTATTATTATTATTATTATGATTTTTATTATTATTATTATTATTATTTTTATTGTTTATTACTACGATAATAATAATATTAGTATTATTATTATTTATTATTATATTATTATATTATTATTTTTAAGTAAACTAAAATTTTTAATATATACATAGGCTTGGATCTTAACCCTAACCCTAACCCTATAAGTTAATTTTATATTAAAATCTTAAATTTATAAGTTTAACTAAGAGATTAGATAATATACCTAAACGAATCAACTCCTTAGTCTTGACTTGTATTTTGATCAGCACCTCCTAGCATTCTGGGCTTCTAATCTCCTTTTCTAATTGTATGTATATATATGTTTTGTTCGCATGTGAATTTATATTCAGCAAAGGAAGTATTTATATGACATTTTAACTTGATGTCCAAGACATTCGTAGACATAGGTGTGATACGTGCGTTTTTATGAGCATAATGAATCATCTAATTGTTTCATTTGACTTTTAAAATGGTGACACCTGGATCCTACGTTTCTTTAAAATTTCAATTTTTGAAGGTTAGATTTTTATATTATTTTATTATTATAATTAATTTAGCTTAAATTTTGTTTTTATCTTATAACTTTTAACATACAATGTTTTATAAAATTCTAAAAATACTGCTGGGATCAGCTCATTTTTCTCTACATTTCGACCAAAGTTTCGTTAAAAACGGAGAAAGTTTAATTATAATATATTTTATTAATTTTGAGCGGTCTCCTATAACATTAACTGACCGAATAAGTGTGTCAAAAATTTTTAATAATTATTTTACTCGTTACTTACTAGCATGTAAGTGTCACATATGTGCATATAATAACTAGATAATTAAAATTATAATATTGAACAATATATTTTATAAAAATAAATATGCATGTGTTACATCCTCCCCATCTTTGTTTTAATCTCGTCCTCGAGATTATTGGAATAGCTGTGAATATTTCTTTCTCATCTCTGAATCCAGTTCCCATGTGTATTCAGGACCACGTCTAGAGTTCCATTTAACCTTAACTAACACCAACTTTTTACGCTTGAGTCTCTTTTCTCGTCGGTCTTCGATTTGAATCGGTTGTTCGATAAATTTTAATTTTTCGTTCACTTCAACATCTTGAAGTGGCATTAATAATGATTCATCGGCCAAACATTTTCGGAGATTAGAAACGTGAAACACATCATGTACTCCGGCCATTTCTTCCGGTAGTTCAAGCTGATAAGCCACCGGCCCGATTCGTTTAAAAATTTTAAAAGGTTCGACAAAACGTGGACTTAACTTTCCCTTTTTACCAAATCGTACTACTCCTTTCCATGGCGAAACTTTGAGTAGCACTTTATCATCAACATTGAATTCTAATGGCTTTCTTCTTCGATCTGCATAGCTCTTTTGTCGATCTCTGGCCGCTTTCAATCTTTATCTAATTTGAAAGACTTTGTCAGTTGTTTCTTGCACGATTTCTGGGCCAGACAACTGATTTTCACCAATTTCAGACCAACAGACTGGTGTTCGACATTTTCTACCGTAGAGAGCTTCAAACGGTGCAGTCTGAATACTTGAGTGATAACTATTATTGTAAGAAAATTCCATTAGAGGTAAGTGATCATCCCAACTTCCTCCAAAGTCTATCACACAAGCTCGAAGCATGTCTTCTAATGTTTGGATTGTTCGTTCGCTCTGCCCATCAGTTTGTGGATGATAAGCAGTGCTGAAATTCAAACGTGTTCCGAGAGCTTTTTGATAACTTTGCCAGAATCGAGATGTAAAACGGCTATCTCTATCTGACACAATGGATAATGGCACACCGTGTAGAGATACAATCTCATTTACATATAACTGTGCTAACCTATCCATAGAGTAAGTTTCTTTCATTGCTAGGAAATGAGCAGACTTTGTCAGTCTATCAACAATAACCCAAATCGTATCATTCCCACGACTGGTTTTGGGAAGTTTGGTTATAAAGTCCATGGTTATCATTTCCCATTTCCAAACAGGCAATTCCAGTTGTTGCAACATACCAGAAGGTTTCTGGTGTTCAGCTTTAACTTGAGAACAAGTCAAACATTTTGCAACATATGCGGCGATATCTTTCTTCATGCCAATCCACCAATAGTTCTCTTTTAGATTCTTGTACATTTTATCGCTTCCTGGGTGCATCATGTATTTAGATTTATGTGCTTCTTCTAATATTCTTTCTCTTAAGCCGCCAGTGACTGGCACCCAGATTCTTGTGTTCATTCGAAGAATTTCATCATCTCCTTTGATCAGTTGTTCAGTCATGCCCTTCATTCCTTCTTGCTCCTTGTTTTCATCTTTTTGGGCTTGTTTCTGTGCTTCTTTAATTTGATTAAACAAATCGACTTGAAGTTCTAGCCGTAAAGCACGTACCTTTCTCGGTTTCTCCACCTCCTTTCGACTTAAGGCATCGGCAACCACATTTGCCTTTCCTTCATGATAGATAATTTCACAGTCATAGTCATTCAATGTTTCCATCCATCTTCGTTGTCGCATATTCAATTCCTTCTGATCAAAGATATACTTTAAACTCTTGTGATCAGTATAAACTGTGAAATGAACTCCGTACAGATAGTGTCTCCATAACTTTAATGCAAAGATTATGGCGCCTAACTCCAAATCATGAGTCACATAGTTCTTCTCATGAGTTTTCAACTGGCGTGATGCATAAGCAATTACTTTGTTTCGTTGCATCAATACGCATCCTAATCCTGTATGAGAAGCATCACAATAGACAACGAAGTCTTCAACACCTTCAGGTAATGCTAGGATTGGAGCGTGAGTCAACTTATCTTTAAGAATTTGAAAGGCCTCAATTTGCTTGGGACCCCATTCAAACTTTTCAGCTTTTCGAGTCAATGAGGTGAGAGGAACGGCTATTCGGGATAAATTCTGAATAAATCGGCGATAATAACCCGCCAAGCCTAAGAAACTACGCACCTCTGTTGGTGACTTGGGGTTCTCCCATTTGGTAATAGCCTCTATCTTAGATGGATCTACTTGAATACCTTGAGCATTAATAACATGCCCCAGAAATTGTACTTCAGTGAGCCAGAAATCACATTTAGAGAATTTAGCATACAATTTCTCATGTCTTAGTAATTCAAGTAGGGTTCTAAGATGTATTGCATGATCCTCGGGTGTTTTTGAGTAAATAAGAATATCATCGATGAACACAATGATGAATTTGTCCAAATAAGGTTTGCATATCCGGTTCACCATATCCATAAAGGCAGCGGGAGCATTAGTAAGTCCAAATGGCATAACAGTGAACTCATAATGCCCATACCTTGTACGGAAAGCAGTTTTAGGAATATCTTCTTCCTGGACTTTCAGTTGATGATATCCTGATCGAAGATCAATTTTAGAAAAATGACAAGCTCCTTGAAGTTGATCGAATAAATCGTCAATTCGTGGAAGTGGATACTTGTTCTTAATAGTCACTTTGTTTGCTCCCTATAGTCAATGCACATCCGCATCGACCCATCTTTCTTCTTGACGAATAAGATTGGAGCTCCCCAAGGTGATGAGCTAGGTTGGATAAAACCTTTTTCCAATAGCTCGTCTAATTGTTTCTTGAGTTCTTTTATCTCCGTCGGTGCCAATCTATAAGGAGATTTAGCAATTGGAGCAGTACCTGGTACTAGATTGATATTGAATTCTACTTCACGTTCTGGTGGTAAACCAGGCAATTCATCTGGAAACACGTCGGGAAAATCAGCTACAACAGGTACGTCTTTCAGTTTCTTCTTTTCTTGATCTTCAGTTGTGACTGAGACTAGGTAAGCTAAACAACCTTTGTTTAGATATTTTGTAGCTTTGATCATAGAAATGATTCCAACATTATTCGTTGGCTTATCACCTTTGATGATCAACTTTCCTCCCGTTGGAACACGAACTTCAATTGATTTGGTGTCGCATAAGATACAAGCTTGGTTTGTAGCTAACCAATCCATCCCGATTACCACATCAAAACCGGCCAACTTCATTGGTAAGAATTTCACAGGGATGTTGTGCTTAAAGAGTGTGATCTTACCATTTACTAATGCTTCACTTACTTTGACTACATCACCATTAGCGGTTTCTACCAGATAAGGCTTATCTAGTTTCACTAGTGGTTCATTTAGAAGCTTACAAAATTGATAATCAATAAAGCTTTGATTTGCTCCCGAATCAAACAAAACCTTAGCATAAACATTATTGATAAGAAACGTACCGGTAATGACATCCGGCATGTCTGCAGCTTCCTTGGCATTAAGAACAAAAGCTCGAGTCGTCTTCTTTGCATTTGTATCAGCTTTTGCTCCTGAACCACCAGCCCAATAGTCCCGCTTACTTTATTCAATTTAGGACACTCATTTCGGTAGTGTCCCGGTTCGTTGCAGTTAAAGCATGTCACCATCCAACGACAACTTGCTGGTTAGTTTGAAACCCACCTAGAACAAATACACTATGTCAACTAGTACCACGGATAGAACCTGTTATGCTTGCAACTCAAGTGCCTACATCAAAAGCCAACATTTTAATCTTAACCCCTATGCTCAAAATGCACTTTCTCCTGTCCTACTTGTTGGTGCATCAGAATCATAACAGTGAGCTGTTGAAAGAACGGTCTCATGAAATCTTGATTGTCATCAAACACCAATGTTACATCTTGTACCCACTTGGAATACGTTCAGCTGTGAACATATTCTACAATGTATTCGAGCGATAAACGAATACGTGTTGGGTCTCTTACATAAGGATGTACGTGCACCATGTAACTCTTTGAACTTCATGCTACTAGAAACTATTTCATAGTTCTATCAAAAAAACTCAAACTGTTGATCATAGATCATAAATCATAATGGGATCATGAAACTATCAGTGACCCACGATGTCATAATGGGTCTATCAAACTATCGAGCTAAACTGTAAACTTTGAGATGAAATCAATGGTTGATCAATTATCAAAACTATCAAAACTCATGGATCCTGTTAGGATCACATATCATGATCATATTAGAACAAGAAGGGATAGGGAACTTATCCCAGTCAAACTTGGAACTTGTGAACAGAACTCAAAACTTTGGAACAAAATCACAATGAAAACCATGGTAATAACAAATGAAATATAACTTGAGCAGAGCTAGAACAAACATGCGGTACAATTTCCAGCTGCGACCGGCCGGCGTAATTGTAAATTGTAGTACATGGGAGTTCTGGGGAAGTTCAAGGTAAACAAAAAAACTATTACCCCTAATATCATTAACACTCATAAGAACATGAGAAACACAATGAGCATAATCAAGCGTCGTGCAATCTTGAAACAAGAACGAACAGCATACTTGAGTTATGTGATCAAATCATGAAAATGGGATCATATATCAAAACATGGAATCTAAAATGAAAACAATAAATTAAACTGGGATTGACATGAACATATGCACAGAAAGAAAGTTATTTACGTATATTTGATACGTATTCCTTTCAGCCATCAATATCATCCTATCATTCTTTGAAATACTCTATGATGTCAGCTATATGTCCTTTAAGATTCTTGAAAACCCTTTAGCAATTTGATTCGAGCTCATTCAGGCTATGTCTATAGCTATTCTTGAACTTTGGGAAGATTACAACAATTATCATGTTAACCAAATATGCGTAGATGAAACTGTGAGTCGACATGAGGTGCCAGTCTCAATCATTTGTAAATGAGATAGTCAACTTCACCTCATGAGTCTGACAAACCTTTCAGAAGGCAGTGGTAACATCACTTACTCTAAACACATCTTACCTGCCTCAAGTGGATGGCCTCAAGTGGATGGCCAAACTGAATGGACCCTCAAGATCATAGTAAACACAATGAGAAGCGGTGTTTACAACTTTAATGATAGTTGAAATATATACGAAATTCTTACTTGTTGTAATCCCTTGTAACAATAATCACTACATAGACATTGGGGGTGTACAACCCAAAGCTTACATGAACCGGAAGATATAGCTTTTGTACTTTCAACTGAGGTGAGTAAGCCTGAAATGGATACAAGGAACTATCAATGGAATTTACTGCTTCACTGGACATAAATAAACTGATCATAGTTGAGCAAGGAACCATGTGAAGGAAAACAGAAAAACATATGAGACTCCAGGTTACTACCAGTGTAATGATGGAGATGACATTATGATCAAATACAACTAGATCTGAGTAACAAGATAAACTAACATCATAAAACATGGTTCTTTCAAGATTTTAAACAAATTTGGACCAGTAGCATATCGATTGGAATTACCTTCTGAACTTAGCAATATACATGATGTATTTCATGTATGCAATCTTAAAAAGTGTCTATCAGATGAATCACAAATTTTTCCTATTGAAGAAATTCAAGTTGAAGATAACCTTCAGTTTGTTGAAGAACCTGTGGAGATTATGGATCAAGAAGTCAAGAAACCAAAACGCAGTCGGATACCTATATTGAAGATCAGATGGAATTTCAAGCGTGGACCTGACTTTAATTGGGAACGTGAGGACTGTATGAAAGCGAAATATCCTCACTCGTTTTCATAAATAGACAATCATAGACGAGCACAAATTGAATTTCGGGACGAAATTCCAATAACAGGGGGAGACTGTGACAATTCAAAGTTTTCAGGATAGAATCATAACTCGAAAATGAAGAAAATGAGTGTAAGCGAAATCACAAAACGAGGTGCTGATTTCAAGATACGCTGAGTTGAAGATAGCGTTAAATAAGAGACCATATATTTTGAATTTTTCAGGTCTTGAAATTATAACCATTGGAAAGAGCTCGAAAAATCGTGAACGTAGGCGAAAACCGTGCGCAAAACGAAGTTCGTATGCTCCCGGAATCGCGAAACGAAGAAAACCAAAATATCTGCAAATTTGCATCCGCGCGGTACGCCCCAACTCGGCGTTTTAGCCAGGCGATGCGCCTGGGGTGTCTGGCGGCTGAAAAACGAGTTTTTTAAGATCAGATCGCAAAGAAATCTCAAATTTTCATCTTATCTCGTCATTTTACACTCAAAAACACCTCCAGATCACATTTTTACCATCCAATCTTCATTTTGAAAGCTTCTAAACGTCCGGATCGTATCAAGGATCGTATCTACAAGTTCTGATCATCATTTCTGTCCGAGAAATCCGTCAGATAGGTAACGGTTCATTTTTAACCTTCTAGCTTGATTTTGATTGATCAGATCTTGTTTTTGAACATAAGGGTATAGTTAGGGTTGTTGATTATTGCCTAGATGATGGCTAGGAATGATTATAAACGAAGAACTCAAATGGTTAAATCCTTGTTTTGAGCCGTTGTAATGCCCGGTTTTCATGAAACCACAATAATGGTTATAGTGGTTCAAACCATTTGATTTTAACAATGATTGTGATTGTCTTGATCATTTCTTGAAATGGTAGGTTTCATCCAAGTGTTTCAAACTGATGACAAGCATAAAGATAATCACCGGAATAACGATATGATGTTTATGATAACAGTCAGATGAGTACATTGAGCATGGTTATTAAACCTATTTTAATATCACATTCTCATGTTTCATGATACCTAAATGATCAATAACAAGGATTGACTATTCCTAAGCCAGAAATTCATCTAGGAAATCGTTAATGAAATAATCAACAATCAACATCTATTTGATTAATCCGAACAAGTCATGATTAATCCGGTTAGTCATTAACTCCTTAATATGAGCCTAAATCATTATAGGTTCCTTGTTATCGCACCTTGTGCAATATTAACTTAAGGAGGCTGATTAAGGATTAAGATCAGCTTAATGACTTAAACTACGATTCTAGTTATCGAAAATCAAGGATTATCCTGATAATCCAATTCAAACGCAAGAAACTCATAAAACATTAATAAATTGCAGAACTCTCTTCGAATCCTGAGTGATACTTCGATATCAAAACATTTCGGTGAAACAGGTGAGAATCATACTCCCCTTTTAATGTTTTGTTTTCCAAATCTCGGGGTGGAACATGTAGATACATTTTCAGAACGTACTTTATCAACTATTGTGAGTTTCATATTTCCCCTTTTAATGGTTTGATTTCTAAAACTCGGGGTGGAACATGTAGAAATCTTTTCAAAACATATTATGTCAATTATCGAGAAATCATATATCATTATCATGAGGAACGTCATGATAAACATTCATCAAATACCATGAAACTCTATATCATTATCATGAGGGACGTCATGATAAACACTTATCCAATTTTGTGAAATCATGTATTGGTTTCATCCTGAAAATCATGGTAAACAATCATCAAATAAATACTTTATCAAATTATTAAAAACACGCGTATCACGGTTATGACAAGGGTTGGTGCGCCACTTCAGCATGGCTGGCTAAGGCACCCATAACCAACTAGACGCGTTCAATGAACAATTTATCAACTTATTAAAAACAAGCGTATCACTTGGGAACTTTGGTTATGTGGAGGCTATTTGGGACTATTCTTATGTGAACATCATTAACTTGTTATCAAGCCCTTGGTAGTACTGGTATGATCATATGCGGGAACTCAAGATTCTCTATTCTTACGGCGTTCTAGCAGGTAGCTAGACGTTAGCATTATACTTACGGCGTTCCGGCGAGTAGCTGGACGTTGAAACTACGGCGTTTGGGGGTCGCCAAACGTTAGCATTATTCTTTAGGTTTGATGTTTGCATGCCCAGGTGGATTCAATTTCAAAGTACCTACTTGATCACTTGTGAATACTATATCATGGAAATCAATGTTTGAACAATCACTTTAATACTATGAAAGTCTATATTTGAACCATAAATGTACATTAACAAAACCTATGATTCTCACTCAACTATTCGTAGTTGACTTTTTATGCTACATGTTCCAGGTTACAACTCTCTCACCAGCTCAAGAACGGTGAATCAAGTATCTATGTAAACCAGAAGTCAAGGAGAGATCTTAAACTATGGCTATACAATCATTGCGTCACGCGCCGTGGATTCCGCACGCGGCGTGGGGTGTGACAGGTTGGTATCAGAGCCATGGTTGTAGAGATTTAGGATAACCCTTTAATGGATTACCTAAACTACAACCTGAATCTCTTATATGTTTAGACATCATGTTTAAACTCTATCTCCCTTGATTCTTGGAACTTTCTGGTTTACTAAATCTTTTGCTTTTCGTTCTTAGAATGACTAGCAACAATCATGAAATCATTCGTTTGGCTATTATTATTGCACGACAGATGACTGTTGTATTAGCCAAATTGTCATTTGATTCTATTGTACTCTTTGGTCTTTAAGTAGTACTTTAATCATAATCTCGATCACTCTGTTGAAAATTTGACTTCATTCTTTTCAAACTGATTTCGGATGCCAAACCCAATCTTCTACGGGCACAAAAGGTACATTAGGAATCATACAATGGAGTGAGTCTGTTGGATACACCTTTGGATACCTTAATTGCTCTATAGACCAGAAAGTCTAAACTGCTGTAAATACTCTTTCAACAAGGAACATCGATCTAATGGGATGGCGAGAAAAAAAAAAAACCTAACTAGAGAATGAGATGTTATTCCAAGTAAGTCATTGGAAGACTTTAGAGTTCTATTAATTGATCACTACTATTTTAAGCTTGTGATCAGGAAACTTGACAATAAACTCTAGAATCTAGTCCATATTGAATGAGACAATAAAATTTACCCTACTCGATTTCACGAATTGAGTATACTAGTCCCAATGGTTATTTCACTTCATCGCAAACATTGATAAGTACAGTAAAGGAAAATTAGGAGGCAACCTACTACTCTCAAGTTAGCTACTCACTCTAGCACATCAGAACCAACAAACATGTGAAAGCAAACTACTTCCCACAAAAGGATAACAGTTTGGGTACAACAGATCAAAAGGTGAAATCAAAACTTCTATGAAGAAAACAAAAGAAAGTTAAGAACTTAGTTGAATAGTATACCAGAGATAAGTTCTTAAACTCATACCTATGTGAGAAACCTATATATGGAATCTCAACCTTTAGGAGACACATGTAACTACCATCATTCCATTATAGGCATATGTTAGTTATGCGCTCGATGGGAATAATTAGATCATCCAACGACAACTTGCTGGTTAGTTTGAAACCCACCTAGAACAAATACACTATGTCAACTAGTACCACGGATAGAACCTGTTATGCTTGCAACTCAAGTGCCTACATCAAAAGCCAACATTTTAATCTTAACCCCTATGCTCAAAATGCACTTTCTCCTGTCCTACTTGTTGGTGCATCAGAATCATAAGAGTGAGCTGTTGAAAGAACGGTCTCATGAAATCTTGATTGTCATCAAACACCAATGTTACATCTTGTACCCACTTGGAATACGTTCAGCTGTGAACATATTCTACAATGTATTCGAGCGATAAACGAATACGTGTTGGGTCTCTTACATAAGGATGTACGTGCACCATGTAACTCTTTGAACTTCATGCTACTAGAAACTATTTCATAGTTCTATCAAAAAAACTCAAACTGTTGATCATAGATCATAAATCATAATGGGATCATGAAACTATCAGTGACCCACGATGTCATAATGGGTCTATCAAACTATCGAGCTAAACTGTAAACTTTGAGATGAAATCAATGGTTGATCAATTATCAAAACTATCAAAACTCATGGATCCTGTTAGGATCACATATCATGATCATATTAGAACAAGAAGGGATAGGGAACTTATCCCAGTCAAACTTGGAACTTGTGAACAGAACTCAAAACTTTGGAACAAAATCACAATGAAAACCATGGTAATAACAAATGAAATATAACTTGAGCAGAGCTAGAACAAACATGCGGTACAATTTCCAGCTGCGACCGGCCGGCGTAATTGTAAATTGTAGTACATGGGAGTTCTGGGGAAGTTCAAGGTAAACAAAAAAACTATTACCCCTAATATCATTAACACTCATAAGAACATGAGAAACACAATGAGCATAATCAAGCGTCGTGCAATCTTGAAACAAGAACGAACAGCATACTTGAGTTATGTGATCAAATCATGAAAATGGGATCATATATCAAAACATGGAATCTAAAATGAAAACAATAAATTAAACTGGGATTGACATGAACATATGCACAGAAAGAAAGTTATTTACGTATATTTGATACGTATTCCTTTCAGCCATCAATATCATCCTATCATTCTTTGAAATACTCTATGATGTCAGCTATATGTCCTTTAAGATTCTTGAAAACCCTTTAGCAATTTGATTCGAGCTCATTCAGGCTATGTCTATAGCTATTCTTGAACTTTGGGAAGATTACAACAATTATCATGTTAACCAAATATGCGTAGATGAAACTGTGAGTCGACATGAGGTGCCAGTCTCAATCATTTGTAAATGAGATAGTCAACTTCACCTCATGAGTCTGACAAACCTTTCAGAAGGCAGTGGTAACATCACTTACTCTAAACACATCTTACCTGCCTCAAGTGGATGGCCTCAAGTGGATGGCCAAACTGAATGGACCCTCAAGATCATAGTAAACACAATGAGAAGCGGTGTTTACAACTTTAATGATAGTTGAAATATATACGAAATTCTTACTTGTTGTAATCCCTTGTAACAATAATCACTACATAGACATTGGGGGTGTACAACCCAAAGCTTACATGAACCGGAAGATATAGCTTTTGTACTTTCAACTGAGGTGAGTAAGCCTGAAATGGATACAAGGAACTATCAATGGAATTTACTGCTTCACTGGACATAAATAAACTGATCATAGTTGAGCAAGGAACCATGTGAAGGAAAACAGAAAAACATATGAGACTCCAGGTTACTACCAGTGTAATGATGGAGATGACATTATGATCAAATACAACTAGATCTGAGTAACAAGATAAACTAACATCATAAAACATGGTTCTTTCAAGATTTTAAACAAATTTGGACCAGTAGCATATCGATTGGAATTACCTTCTGAACTTAGCAATATACATGATGTATTTCATGTATGCAATCTTAAAAAGTGTCTATCAGATGAATCACAAATTTTTCCTATTGAAGAAATTCAAGTTGAAGATAACCTTCAGTTTGTTGAAGAACCTGTGGAGATTATGGATCAAGAAGTCAAGAAACCAAAACGCAGTCGGATACCTATATTGAAGATCAGATGGAATTTCAAGCGTGGACCTGACTTTAATTGGGAACGTGAGGACTGTATGAAAGCGAAATATCCTCACTCGTTTTCATAAATAGACAATCATAGACGAGCACAAATTGAATTTCGGGACGAAATTCCAATAACAGGGGGAGACTGTGACAATTCAAAGTTTTCAGGATAGAATCATAACTCGAAAATGAAGAAAATGAGTGTAAGCGAAATCACAAAACGAGGTGCTGATTTCAAGATACGCTGAGTTGAAGATAGCGTTAAATAAGAGACCATATATTTTGAATTTTTCAGGTCTTGAAATTATAACCATTGGAAAGAGCTCGAAAAATCGTGAACGTAGGCGAAAACCGTGCGCAAAACGAAGTTCGTATGCTCCCGGAATCGCGAAACGAAGAAAACCAAAATATCTGCAAATTTGCATCCGCGCGGTACGCCCCAACTCGGCGTTTTAGCCAGGCGATGCGCCTGGGGTGTCTGGCGGCTGAAAAACGAGTTTTTTAAGATCAGATCGCAAAGAAATCTCAAATTTTCATCTTATCTCGTCATTTTACACTCAAAAACACCTCCAGATCACATTTTTACCATCCAATCTTCATTTTGAAAGCTTCTAAACGTCCGGATCGTATCAAGGATCGTATCTACAAGTTCTGATCATCATTTCTGTCCGAGAAATCCGTCAGATAGGTAACGGTTCATTTTTAACCTTCTAGCTTGATTTTGATTGATCAGATCTTGTTTTTGAACATAAGGGTATAGTTAGGGTTGTTGATTATTGCCTAGATGATGGCTAGGAATGATTATAAACGAAGAACTCAAATGGTTAAATCCTTGTTTTGAGCCGTTGTAATGCCCGGTTTTCATGAAACCACAATAATGGTTATAGTGGTTCAAACCATTTGATTTTAACAATGATTGTGATTGTCTTGATCATTTCTTGAAATGGTAGGTTTCATCCAAGTGTTTCAAACTGATGACAAGCATAAAGATAATCACCGGAATAACGATATGATGTTTATGATAACAGTCAGATGAGTACATTGAGCATGGTTATTAAACCTATTTTAATATCACATTCTCATGTTTCATGATACCTAAATGATCAATAACAAGGATTGACTATTCCTAAGCCAGAAATTCATCTAGGAAATCGTTAATGAAATAATCAACAATCAACATCTATTTGATTAATCCGAACAAGTCATGATTAATCCGGTTAGTCATTAACTCCTTAATATGAGCCTAAATCATTATAGGTTCCTTGTTATCGCACCTTGTGCAATATTAACTTAAGGAGGCTGATTAAGGATTAAGATCAGCTTAATGACTTAAACTACGATTCTAGTTATCGAAAATCAAGGATTATCCTGATAATCCAATTCAAACGCAAGAAACTCATAAAACATTAATAAATTGCAGAACTCTCTTCGAATCCTGAGTGATACTTCGATATCAAAACATTTCGGTGAAACAGGTGAGAATCATACTCCCCTTTTAATGTTTTGTTTTCCAAATCTCGGGGTGGAACATGTAGATACATTTTCAGAACGTACTTTATCAACTATTGTGAGTTTCATATTTCCCCTTTTAATGGTTTGATTTCTAAAACTCGGGGTGGAACATGTAGAAATCTTTTCAAAACATATTATGTCAATTATCGAGAAATCATATATCATTATCATGAGGAACGTCATGATAAACATTCATCAAATACCATGAAACTCTATATCATTATCATGAGGGACGTCATGATAAACACTTATCCAATTTTGTGAAATCATGTATTGGTTTCATCCTGAAAATCATGGTAAACAATCATCAAATAAATACTTTATCAAATTATTAAAAACACGCGTATCACGGTTATGACAAGGGTTGGTGCGCCACTTCAGCATGGCTGGCTAAGGCACCCATAACCAACTAGACGCGTTCAATGAACAATTTATCAACTTATTAAAAACAAGCGTATCACTTGGGAACTTTGGTTATGTGGAGGCTATTTGGGACTATTCTTATGTGAACATCATTAACTTGTTATCAAGCCCTTGGTAGTACTGGTATGATCATATGCGGGAACTCAAGATTCTCTATTCTTACGGCGTTCTAGCAGGTAGCTAGACGTTAGCATTATACTTACGGCGTTCCGGCGAGTAGCTGGACGTTGAAACTACGGCGTTTGGGGGTCGCCAAACGTTAGCATTATTCTTTAGGTTTGATGTTTGCATGCCCAGGTGGATTCAATTTCAAAGTACCTACTTGATCACTTGTGAATACTATATCATGGAAATCAATGTTTGAACAATCACTTTAATACTATGAAAGTCTATATTTGAACCATAAATGTACATTAACAAAACCTATGATTCTCACTCAACTATTCGTAGTTGACTTTTTATGCTACATGTTCCAGGTTACAACTCTCTCACCAGCTCAAGAACGGTGAATCAAGTATCTATGTAAACCAGAAGTCAAGGAGAGATCTTAAACTATGGCTATACAATCATTGCGTCACGCGCCGTGGATTCCGCACGCGGCGTGGGGTGTGACAGGTTTCAAACTAGAAACTTCTATATTCTCATTGTTCGAACCAGACACCTCTTTTGCTTTTGTCACTGTGTTCTCTGGATTCGAATTTTCATTATTTTTCATAGATGCAATAATTATTGGAATTGCGTCCTTAATTTCCTTTGCTATTATTTCCTTGAGTTCAGCCTTTTGAATCACAGGTTCATTAGCATCCGTGTGCGTTCTCTTTCGCCCACGAGTATTTGCAGACGGTCCGCCAGAATTTTGGTTTCGAGACATTGTCTACAAAATATAATATTTGACAAGGTCTTAAAATAATTCATCGTAATTTAACTTATAAGATATCGTCAGAATTCATCATGTTATTTCAATCGTTGTTAGCATTTCAAGTATACTATTCTACCTATTCCTTTGATAGGCACTTATCTTAATTCGGTTAAAGCTTAGATACTATCAATAGTACCTATTTCGCTAAAACCAGGAGCTCTGATACCAACCTGTCACACCCCGGGCTCTCGGCGGCCCGGGCGCTGCGACCCGAATTGGTTTCATGGATAATACAGTCTCGGTCAGAGTTTGTTACTTATTTTAATATGTTTCAGCGGAAGCGTTGTTTCATGAATTCAAAATTTTATAAATAATTCACATGCATGGATGTGAAAACCATATTTTTCATGATTTTAATAGTTCATACGCGTGGGTATGAAAACCACATTTTCAACGCCTGTAAATAACTTTTCAGGGTTTTATAAAATTTCATATGCATAGATATGAACACAACATTTTATTTCATTTTAAATCGAGATTTATTAACATATATTTACATATATTGGTTTACATGAGACTTGGAGGTATAACTCCAATCGCTTCTCGGTTTTGACACAAGATTTTTATTTAAGGCTTCATAGGCCTTAAACCTCTAATCTTGCTTCTAATTGGTCATTCATTGTTACCTGAAAAGTTTTTGAAAATAAAACGTCAACATAATGTTGGTGAATACAAATAACCGACTCGATATGTAAGCATAGCATATTCGGTCCTTTAACCATAATTAATAATGGCAATACTATACATTTAGCAGGTTATTTCACTGATCAATACAACCACTGCATACCCTGGCTTGTACTGTCACTGGTTAGGAACAACAGCGGAGTGCGTCTTACAATTGTTCCCTCCAGCCCACAGCCCGTCACTGGTTAGGTTGCCTGCGGAGTGCGTCTTACGTATAACCTTCCAGCCCACGTTACCAGCCACGTATGGGAATTTCACCCATAGCGGATACAATTTGCAAATCGTACGTATACTAATGGCCTAAATGCTGGTCTAATAGTATCCCTTTATGCGTCAAAGTTTAAACATACAATGCAAAAAAATTCATTTATAATTTAAAAACAAATTAGATGTATTCACCTGTATTTTTGGGTTGGCAGGGTGACGGCTTTAAACTTGTAATTATAAATTGGGCAGCGTTTCTGCTTAATATATGTTTATAACTGTTCTGCAAAGAATATTTACATATTTATTTATTTATTTATTACGACGATTATTATTATTATTATTATTACGATTATTATTATTATTATTATGATTTTTATTATTATTATTATTATTTTTATTGTTTATTACTACGATAATAATAATATTAGTATTATTATTATTATTTATTATTATATTATTATATTATTATTTTTAAGTAAACTAAAATTTTTAATATATACATAGGCTTGGATCTTAACCCTAACCCTAACCCTATAAGTTAATTTTATATTAAAATCTTAAATTTATAAGTTTAACTAAGAGATTAGATAATATACCTAAACGAATCAACTCCTTAGTCTTGACTTGTATTTTGATCAGCACCTCCTAGCATTCTGGGCTTCTAATCTCCTTTTCTAATTGTATGTATATATATGTTTTGTTCGCATGTGAATTTATATTCAGCAAAGGAAGTATTTATATGACATTTTAACTTGATGTCCAAGACATTCGTAGACATAGGTGTGATACGTGCGTTTTTATGAGCATAATGAATCATCTAATTGTTTCATTTGACTTTTAAAATGGTGACACCTGGATCCTACGTTTCTTTAAAATTTCAATTTTTGAAGGTTAGATTTTTATATTATTTTATTATTATAATTAATTTAGCTCAAATTCTGTTTTTCTCTTATAACTTTTAACATACAATGTTTTATAAAATTCTAAAAATACTGCTGGGATCAGCTCATTTTTCTCTACATTTCGACCAAAGTTTCGTTAAAAACGGAGAAAGTTTAATTATAATATATTTTATTAATTTTGAGCGGTCTCCTATAACATTAACTGACCGAATAAGTGTGTCAAAAATTTTTAATAATTATTTTACTCGTTACTTACTAGTATGTAAGTGTCACATATGTGCATATAATAACTAGATAATTAAAATTATAATATTGAACAATATATTTTATAAAAATAAATATGCATGTGTTACAGTTTTTAACGTAACCACTAGCGAAGGCCCATAGATTTTTATTCCGCTTAGGGCTCCCAAAATGGTTGAGCCAACCTTGACTATCATTACGTAATATATTAACCTGACCTTTCGGCATAAATTTTAAACAAAATCAACCCTGTTTTATGTTTCCATTCGGATCAACTCTAATAAATTTTTACTTTTTATGCGTTTCGTCCATGGTTGTAAAAATCGGCCTCAAAGGCTGAGAACTCGACGAGTACTCGTTCCAAGGAGTTGTTTCGAGGCCGAGTACTCCCCGATTACTCACTCCAAGAAGCTGTTCCGACCTAGGAACGTTTAACGACTTTTGCAACCTTGGTTTCGTCATAAATATTAGTCAAAACCGATTCCTTCTATGATCCTGGTTCACTTACCTATGATATATTTGTTCTTTTTCTAAATATGCATTCATGTTTTATAATTCTAATTTTATATAACGTTATAATATTTTGGCTATTTTCATTTGTTTAAGTTTTTTCTTAACATTTTTACAATGATCTAACTTATAAATGATTTTCAAACATATAATTGCAATGTGTTTTTTTCAAAATATGGAGTTTTTCTTCTATATTATACATAATTTATTTTTTCGAAATCATTTTCTTTCATTTATTAAAAAAATATATATAATCATTTGTTATATCAACCGACGATGACGTGTTGTTAGTGAAAATGAGACCAACATCAACATTGACACCGACTTAATAACATATCACAGTTATAAAACTGTTTTTATATATATTTTGATATTTAGAATTGAGTTGCGGCAACTTTATGGATCTCTTGTGTGTACATAAAACACAATATACATAATGAAACTCGTAAACACATCGCATCTCGTGATTTTGCTTATATTTTTTTCCATTAAATATTTTTTTAAATTCAAGTAACACAATTTATAAGGCATAATATTGTTGTCTATCTACATAATTAAGCGGATGAGACTTTATACATTTTTTTATCGCACCACCATGCTTTAACACATGAATCTTAAGCATATCGCATGTCGCAACGTGCGGGAAACTTTTCTAGCTTTATCAAGATTGTAACTACATGTATGTTTACACATATCATTATAACATATATAGGCCTTGGATAACTCTCTCATGAAATCTTAATTTGAGATATGTTACGACCGTTAAACTCTAACTTCGTTTTCCACTGATTTAGTTCAAGAACGATTTTAGTTAGGTAAGACGCAAAACCACGAATGTGGTCAAGATTACTTATCTATATACAAATGAAAAACATGATTGGATCAGAACAAACACCCATCATTGAATGTGGAATTTCCTATTAGCCAATTAGGCAACAATGCATGCTTATTTTCGGTTGTGGGGTTCATCGTTAATTACACCATATTCACTTGGTGGAGATGAAAATTATATATTTAAATAATATATATATATATATATATATATATATATATATATATATATATATATATATATATATATGGGAGGGTTATTTTGAAAACCTAGTTAAATTGAGAAAATATTGAAAACAACAAAAAAAACCATCAAAAAATTTTTTGTTTCATTTTTTTTACAGTTAGGTTACATCATTGGGGTCATTTTATAAAAAATAATACAAAAAGCGCCGAGTAGTTTTTTTTTAAATTAATAAAAACCCGATGTAACACAGACATAACATTGCTGTGCGAGTACTGAAAGAAGGAGTTACGTCAGCATTACATTTTCGTTTTATTAATTTTTTTAAAAAAAAATTGGGTCAACTTTTTTTTTATATTCTTCATAAAAATGACCCTAATAATGATACAAAACTATAAAAAAAATTCAAAAAAAAAACTTTTGTTACATAAGGTTTTCTCAACTCAAGTGAGTTTTCATTTTATACATGTCCTATATATATATATATATATAGGAGAAAGATAATTTGAAACCCATTCTTAGTGTGAAGACTATAAAACCACGTAAAAATCATGTAAAAAACATTTTTTCCTAATTTTTTTACAAGTTTGTAACATTATTTGGCATATTTTTTAAAAAAACTTAAGAAAAGCAGTGTGAATTTAAAAAAAAAATATTTTGTAAACCCACGTAAAACATACGTAACATCTGGGCCCAGCGTTACGTATGTTTTACGTGGGTTTACAAAATATTTTTTATTAAAATTCATTCGGCGTATTTTTAAATTTTTTCTATAAAAATATGTCAAATAATGTTACAAACATATAAAAAAATCAGGAAAAAAAACTTTTTTACATGATTTTTACGTGGTTTTCTTAGTTTTCACATTAAGAAACTGATTTTCAAATTATCTATACACTATATATATATTAACATATGCATATATTATACATACATGTATTCTTACATATATACATACACATACCTACGTATGTATGTACACATAGATACATTCATCCATACATATACACAAATAAACATGTGTGCATCCATACATTCATCCATATACATCCATTTACACATACAACATTTATGCATGTATGTATACATATACATACATGCATCAGTACATAAAAGCATGCATCCATTTCTACATACATACGTAGCCACATATAAAATATAATGCGTATTCAATTATTCATTATATCATGTTTGTTATTTCTCTACGTCACTCCAGATACACCACATATTATTAAACATGTATATTATTTTGCTTATATTTTATTATTAGAATATTATGTGTGTTGACTTTTATTCCCTAAAACAAGAGCATTTGTCTTGTTTTGAGCTTCCCGTATAAACACTAGACTTTACATGTCACGTATGAACCTAACGTTTTTAATTGGCCATTTTTTAAAAAAAATACACGATAAAGTGATAAACTAGCTGATAATAATACTCAATTGGATATGTAAATAATACATATAATAATAATAACTAGTAACACTAACAATAATATTAACAACAACAGTAGTAGTAACAACTAGAGGTGCGCAAAAAAACCCGGAACCGGTAACCCGAACCGGTGGGTACATACGGTTCCGGATTATCAGAGAAATCGAAACCGAAACCGGAACCAGAACGGAAAAAAGTGGAACCGGTTCCACCTTTACCATGCAAAACCCGAATTGAAACCGGCCAAAACCTGAACCGTAACAAAAACCGGCTACCGGAACCAGAACCGTTTGAAACCGAAACTGGTTCTAAAAAACCCGGTTTGCCCACCACTGGTAACAATAATCAGATGGTATAAACAAATTACAATTTAGGGTTTGTTTTTTTCAACACAAGTTCTGTGTTTTACGAAAAGAGGAAGTAGGAGTCACAATAGAATCATGACTCGAATGACATGATAACGCAATGTTAAATTTTTTTAATGCCACCATGCTCGTGGCGTGATCTTTGGTTAAATCATTTTACACAGATGACTAGATGAGGCCTAGATATATATTCAAGGCCCATGGCCCATTCTATGGGTTTGATGTGTTGATGTGAGTCTATCAAGTCCCAAGGCCTAGATTGATATTTTTTTATATAAAAATTATAAATTTGTAGAACTTATAAGTTATAACCAATGTTTTCAGAACCGAAACGGACGTCGAATCGGTATCCTTACCAGTCAGAGGTCCGACCGGATTTAAGAACTAGATGATTTATAAACATTTTATAAATATATATATATAATCAAAAAAATAGAAAAAAACCGGTCCAACCAGTCGGTTCACCCAAAACGGCCCCGAACCGGACCGGTACCTCACCAGAATCTGGTTCGACCGGTCGGTCTGGTCTGGTTTTAAAACATTGATTTCTCTTTAAAAACTTATAACTTGTAAGTAGCTGACAAATTCTATAATTTTTTTTACATCAATATTTTTGTAAAAAAATCATGTGATATTTAGTTAATCAGGGGACCATCCATCATTTGGTTTAAACATAGCATAAAAACAAATCAAAATAACACCATAACATAATAAATAAATTACGTGCATGATAAGATACGTGTATGATAACATATGATCATTTAGCTAGAAAACATGTATCTGTGATTGTATTTTCAGTCGTCAATTGCCTTTTGTAATTGATTTACCAACAATTTTGCGACTAACTGGATTTCGGTTGCAAAGCGGTTATTTTACAAATTAACATTTTCGAAGTCAAAAATACAAATAATTAACATCACAATTACAAATAATTAAAAGAATCATGAGAAAGTTAAACAGAAAATGTTGTTGATGAAAAGCATCAATCACTACAAGTTAATCTAAGGAATCAAGTTCAGATTCCATCAACTAAAAGTATATCGCATAGTTCATCATGGTCAAACATTTGACTTGTAAAAGTCAAACATTCGTGTTAAGTCAAATTACATCTATACACGTATGTATAAATATATATACATACATTTCACAAGGCTTAAGTTTCATGTGTATCAAAACTGTGATTGTTAAACTGAAAATCAAGAAATCTTGAGGAAAATTTTAAAATGACGGGTGAGATTCAAACGTTAGAAAAGACGCCAACGTGGGCTGTGGCTACTGTCTGTTTAGTTCTCGTCACCATATCGATTATCATAGAACATATGATCTACTTGACAGGAAAGGTAATCCAGGCACTCCTGCAAAACAGAGTTTTTGTGAAAAAAAGTTGGAACATATAACCGAGCCGAAAACCGAATTCGGAATTCAGATACGATTAGGAATCGTACCAAAAACCAAATTCAAAAACCGGTATATGTTTTTTTCGGTTATGAATATGGTTCGGTCTTCGCTGTTAAAGTAGTTTTCGTTTTTTTAACACCCTGGTGGAAAGACCGTCTTTGCCATTGTAATATTTTTAACTTTTATTTCCCGTTTCTCCTGCCGACATTTAATTTTATTTTTATATTTAATTTTAGTTTTACTTTTCATACCATTTGCGATCGGCATTAGTTTTTGATTTTTTCCCCCTTCTTTTGGATGATTTTACTATAGAAATTTAATTTTAATATATTTAGCAAAAGTTTAAAATATAAAATCATTTTTCATTATAAAGTGTATGAAGTCTACATTAAATTATCATGCAAAACGATTAATATTTGCGTGATTAATTTATGCACAAATGAAATTATCAAACATATGAATTCCATCTATGGCAGAAATATGTCAATATTAATCGTTTTTGCGTGACAATTTCACGTATACTTTCTATACTTCGCACACAAATAACTATAATATAACTAGGCACTGTATATTAATTTCTTTATTTTTTTCAACTGTTTAAGTACTACCGGCATCTAACTTTTATTTTTTTTTAATTTTATTATTCTTATACTTATTATTGTTGTTGTTATTATTATTATTTGCCAATTTGGGACTAGCCCACTTAGTAGAGGCTTTGCCTCTTAGAATGGGAGGTCATGGTATCTAACCCATGCAATGGTGTAATTATTGTGGAGTAGTTTAGGAGGAAATAATCTTTGCCGTTCAAAAAAAAAATATTATTATTATTTAAAATTTCGTTAACCATTATTCTCCTACATGCATTTACCTTTAATTGATCCTTTACAATCTTCAAAAATTTTTGCGATCTAAATTAATGCTTAATAATTTATTTTACCTGTGTCGTGACATAAATGAAATGGTCACAAAATTAGTCATCATCCTGTGACGGAAATTAAACGGTCAATCGGCCACAATTTTAACAATCTTTTTGCTACCAACTTTGATTGGTAGCTATTGTTGCGACCGGTTTTTAGTTTTGTCGCAAATATCAAGCAAGCATTCATATAGACTTCTCGTGAACAAGGGGTTTTGGTTTCTGATATATCGAAACCAGGAAATGAATTATAAACCCAATTTTGGTTAATTTGCAGTGGTTAAAAAGCAACAACAAAAAGACATTATTTGAAGCTCTTGAGAAGATCAAATCGGAGCTTATGCTACTCGGGTTCATATCGTTGCTGCTAACCGTCGGAAAAGCGACCATAACTGATATCTGCATATCAAAATCTCTTGCAGATAATTGGCTTCCTTGCAGTAGAAAAGATATAGAAGAAATGGATGCTCGTAATCATGGCGAAAACGAAGCAAATATTCATCGAAAACTTATGTCGTTCGTTGCCTCTAACATAACCGAGTCTAGAAGGATTCTTTCCGCTGCTACTTCGGGTGATAAATGCCAGGCACAGGTGAATACATATGGTTAACAAGATTCAATGTTTTCATAAGCAGACCGGACATCAAACCACCGGTTCAATTCATCAGTTTGATCAGACCGGTCTGTTGCTGATCCGGTCTTCTTCTGAAAACAATCAGAAGATCTTAACACCGTTGCCTACCAAAAAAAAATAGCAAAAGCGACGAACACAAGCTTTTGAATCTTTAGTGACCAGGTTTGCTACCAAAATTAATTGGTCGCAAAAACTAGCAATAAACAAAATTGGTCCCAAAACTAGGAAGTGAAACATTACCACCGACCAAAAACAAATCAGTGTCAAAATTAGCGACCGAAATAAATAGGTCACAACAAAATTGCAACAATATTTGTGCAAAATATGGTCAAAAAAGTTATTTTCTACCATATCTACAGTTAGGTATTTGCGACCCAAATACCAGGGCAGACTCAATCATATTTGGGCCATATACTAAATAAAAAGTCTAGGCCCTTCACTAACGATTGTTTCGGGCAAAAATTAACAAGCTTAACTTTTAGCAAAACCGAATTAGAAAAATGGGGTATTGTGTTTTACAATCAAAATATGTTTAGTATAACAAATCTGCGATCAGAATATCCCCGAATATCCCTGAGGATATTTCAATATATCAAACAGAAAAATAGCAAAACACACGAGATTTATACGAGAAAAAACCCTTAATCCTTTAGGATTGCCGACATAAAAACCTCGGGAGGTGACAATCGTCACTCTACCTAGTTTTATTAATAATCAAATGAGTAGGTACAAACAAAGAGCGTAATATGATCGATTCTAAACTGCCAAACAAGCTGTAGTGAGTTTTATGTGTGTTCTTCGAGTAACCAGTGTCCTATATCGATCAATCACCTCAGTATTTATATAAAGAAAATACAAGTGAACATTTAGCAACGTTCATAAGGTAGTTCTGACTATTCCGGCACTTTCCAATCGTGGGAGACTGATTCAAGCTGATTGCGCAAATCTCTCTTAGATTTTTTCATTCGAATTGAGTTAGTTGACGCGTGCTTCCGTAATATTAGGCCCAGCCATAAGACAACCTGTCAATTCCTGAAATCTCGCAATAGATGTTAAGCAACAGAGATAATTGTTAGTAAGAATACATATCCTTAAAATATTCCGGATCCCGAAATATCCCGGATCCCGAAATATCCCGGATCCTGAAATATCCCGAGAAAGAATAAATTGCGCCTAACAACGATTACATTGAAAGTCTTCTTTTTTATCTGGGATTTGGACCGATAATAATAAAGAAAAAGTTTATATCTGGTGGAGTTAAAATAATTGTTTATATTTACATGTATAAAATATTTACATTAAATTTATTTTTCTAACTTTTTTAAATGCAAATTCTTTATTAAAATGTACATAATCAATTTTTTATGAAAAGATTTTATCAACTGAATATTAGAAGGCTTTTATGTGGATTTTTTTGAATCTTCATTATTCTTGGAACTCACAAGCTAAAAAAAACCACATTACATTAAAAAAAATTATAAAAATTAGAAGCCCTATATTTTTTAGGGTCCTAATCATTTGCTTGGGTTGTTTGGCTCGTTGAGCCAAGCCTGTTTGCAACCACTACATTTAAAAAAAATTATAAAAATTAGAAGCCCTATATTTTTTAGGGTCCTAACCATTTGCTTGGGTTGTTTGGCTCAATGAGCCGAGCCTGTTTGCAACCACTTAACAATCGCAAATGATCATTTATTAGTTGCGGTTTTTTTTTAAAAAAATAAAAATCCTATTTTCTTGAAGAAATTTGGCAAGTTTTTGTAGGGAAAGGTTCCATTTTTATCGAGTGATGCCCTCCACGAGCTTCATATGTTCATCTTTTCATTGGCTGTGTTTCATGTAGTTTGTTCTATAATCACACTGGCTTTCGGTAGAGCTAAGGTATGTTATTTCGGCATCTTTTTGTGCACAATTGGCAAGTATTTACTCGAATTAACTTATTCTTTTGTGTAGATGAAAGAATGGAAGGCATGGGAGATAGAAACACAGACAATGGAGTACCAATATACAAATGGTATGATCTACAGTTTGCTAAAATGTGCGGGTTTGGGTTGAAACCGAGCATTTTTTGGTTCAGGTCCGATAACTAGATATTCGGGTTTTTTGAATCGGGTTATTCTTATTTGAATTTTTTTTGTCTATCCGAAACCCGATCCGAAGTTCAAAATATATTATCTGACCCGAAAAAGCCGAATTCTTACATCCGAATAACCCGAACAAACCGGTTTTATTCGGGTTATCAGGATATCCGACACAAAAAACTAGTTTGTGCATATCCGAAACCCGACCCGACCCGAATCTAAAATCATATTATCCGACCCAAACAACCCGAATTAGATTTTAGATGAGGTTTTTTTGGGTTTCGATACGATTCAGATTTCGAATTTTTTCGAGTTTCAGATATTTTGAGCACCCTAATTCGCGTTGAAACGGGCCTTTTTTTTATATTGACCATTGTTGGTAATTAGGAACAAAATTGAAGAACAAAAGCAAGAATTATATGAACTGATGTTTTAATAATCTGAATGCATACATCGTTTATAGACATAGATCGTGTGTATATATAGCCTTAGATACAATTATTAACTTTGTAATTCTACACTACGACCCTTTGACTTATAAGATTTACAAGTTTTACCTAAATACTTTGATAAATAAGTTTTGTTTAAGTCTAATAACCAGTAACCATGTGGTTTATGTTAGGCTACTAACCCTCACACATGCATCAAGTTATAAGTTTATGATAAATGATGAATTCATTAGTCATGTACTCATGTTTATAAAAATAATATTATTAAATAAATAATAAAATATAAACATTTCAAAATAATTTATGCATGAAAAATAAACTTTTAACAACTTGGACAATTCGGTTTATTTGATCTATTCCAGTTATTTAAAACATTTGAGATAAAACACAACCCAAATCGACTCATTTTAACGATGTCCTTTTGTGTTTAAAGATCCAGAAAGGTTTAGGCTCGCGCGAGACACGACTTTCGGTCAAAGGCACTTGAGCGTATGGAGCAAGTCAACCATTCTTGTTTGGACGGTTGGTATATTCAAAACAAGTGTTTGTTGAGTTGTTTTTTTAACCAATGTTTCATCTAACCATGCTTGTGTGCAGGTGGGATTCATGAGACAATTTGTGATGTCGGTTCCAAAGGTTGATTATATGACTCTTCGCCATGGATTCGTCATGGTAATTAAAACTTGTTGCATTCTTTTAACTTTTAGTTGATTTTGAGTACATGAACATACATATACCAAAGGGCTTCTTGCGGTGACGAATCCAGAAATTTCGTCAGTGGGGGGGAAAAAATGAATAGATAAAAACACATGGCTAAAACAATTAAAACGGGTCAGTTAAACGGAGTCAAAACATGTCAGTTAAAACAAGTCAAAATGAGTTTGTTAAAAGAGATTGTAAACTAAGGTTAAAAGAATGTTATATATCGCAAAACTCGAACTGATAGTCAGTTAAATTCATATATTCAAAACAAAGCTTTATTCATCCTCATCTACCAAGAATTCAATATGAAATAACCTGTAGTATAAGTGATTTCAAGACCTAGATTCTAAACATGGTCTAACAACAATAACAAAATAAGTATAACCTGAAATTTTAATTTGATTAGAGGCCTCTTAAAAAACATAAGGGAGCCTAATGTTTTTTAGTTTAATATATAAAGAAGTTTACATTAACAAATGTCTTTTGAATGTGGGTCTTGCCACCCCCTCAACTCATGTAAATCCGCCCCTGGCTTCTTACCTAGTTGTAGCCTCTTGACTTCTTTTATAAGAAATCTTGGGTTGAAGTCTTAACTAGAGCAAATATTGCTATGTGTTGAGTCATATAGTTTTTCTAGTTGTAAATTTCCTTATAGACAGGTCTGTCAGGTCACCATGCTATGTTCTTTGGATGGAATGCTGATATATTTACGAGGGTGATCTCAGGTGACCTGACATTTGATGTTAAAAAAAGAACATTATATATGACCCTTTAACCCCTTAGAAGGCTTTTTGCTCAGCATAATATTTTGTTGGGGTCTTTTTTAAGTTTTTTTAAAGTTTTTATGTAACTGGATTTCGTAAAAAAAAAAAGAATTATAAATGATTAAAATTCATCTTTCTTTTTTTTTTTTCAGGCACATTTGTCACCAAATAGTCAAACAAGTTTCGATTTCCATAAGTACATAAATCGGTCACTTGAAGACGACTTCAAACTTGTGGTGGGAATAAGGTAAGAGTGTGTGTGTGAGTGTGTGTATATATATTATATATCACCTAAAAACTCAATTTTACAGAGAAACCCTTAAACCCTATCTGGGCTATTGATTTGGAATCTTGAAAACAAATATGTGGTTCACATTAAACCTGAATAAAAAATTGGGTTTGAACAAATAAATGTGTTTTAATGTGGATCACATATTTATTTTCAAGATTTCTAAAGAATGGTCCAGATAGAGTTTAAGAAGATTTTCTCTAAGATCGAGTTTTCACATGATATGTATGTATGTATGTATGTATGTATGTATGTATGTATGTATGTATGTATGTATGTATGTATGTATGTATGATTGTTCTTTAAACTGGTTATTTATAAGTTATAAACTAATCTTTAATCTTTCCCACAGCCCACCAATCTGGTTCCTTGCAGTCTTGTTTCTACTCTTTAGCACCAACAGTATACAAATCCTCTACACTATTTGATCCTTAAATTTTATCAAATACAAACTGAATCTTCAATTTGGTTGTTGTGTGCAGGCTGGAAATCTTATCTATGGCTACCCTTTATCCCTTTAATTGTAAGCATATGTTTGGTTTCTATAGTTACACTCATGTTCTTCAAGATGACAAGTTCTTCCAAAATGACTAGCCCTACACTTGGTTTAATTTGGTGCAGATTGTCCTGTTAGTTGGGACAAAACTACAAGTGGTCATAACCAAAATGGGCTTAAGGATTCAAGAAAGAGGGGCAGTGGTCAAGGGTACGCCCTTGGTCGAGCCCACCAATGATCTTTTCTGGTTCAACCGCCCTCACCTTCTGCTCTATCTCATTCACTTTGTCCTCTTTCAGGTTCGTGTTTCTTGAAGAAATGGTTTCTAACACACTAGGTTGGGTTGTTCATATGGTCTGTTTAAACTAAAGGGGTAGCTTTGTGGAATAATAACCAAAAGTATCTGAAGTGTTCCAATTAAGTTATCAAAAGTTTTTTTTTCTCTTTAAAGTCACTCAATTTTTATTAAGTGTTCCAATCATATGCAATTTTTTTATAAATATTTAAATTTTTTAAAATTAGTTGAGTCAAATAAAACATACATGTATATACAAGTATTTATTTATTATTTTGTCTCAATTTGAATAAATTTAACAATTTTGAAACTTTGTTATAAATTCGTAAACTTGTTTTCTTCACGATTACATCTTATTTCAATTTAATTAGAAAATAAATTACTTATTATTAATAAATATTCATATATGTTTCATTAGCTTTCATTAATTATAAAAAATTTAAACAATTTAAAAAAAAATACACATGATTAGAACCCTTACTGAAAGTTGAGTGACTTTAGAAGAACAAAAAACTTTAAATGACTTTATTGTAACACTAAAAAAACTTGATTACTATTAGGTGACATATTCCCTAAAATAAAACATAACCTAAATCGACTTAGTGTAAGCAAATGGGTTCAGATTGCTAACACTAGGATTTCTCATCAATTATGGTGACTTATGATCTTTTTAGAGACGTGATATTTTTTATTTGTTCTTGTGCAGAATGCATTTCAGTTGGCTTTCTTTGCATGGTCAGGGGTAAATCACAAATCTTTGAATGTTTAATTGTATATTTTTGAATTTTTTTTTATAATTATGAGAACATATTACTAAAAAACTCAAGGGACTCCTTGTATTCACCAATATTTACAGTTTTATCACAAAATCTTTTTTCTGTTGAAATTTTGGTGGCTTTCAGTATGAATTCGGGGCGAAATCATGCTTCCATAAGAACAAAGCCGATTTCGGGATCAAGATTTCAATGGGGTGAGTGGTGATATGATATAACCCTTTCTTGAATAATTCAATTTAAAAACTAAGTCTTGATTTCTTGAATTTGCAGGGTGTTTGTGTTAATACTATGCAGCTATGTTACTTTACCTCTTTATGCTCTAGTGACACAAATGGGTTCGACCATGAAACCCACCGTGTTCAACGATCAAGTTGTTGAGGCTCTACACAAATGGCACCAGAAAGCGAAAAGACAAGTGAAACTTAACCATAATTCCACCTCTACAACTCCAGGGTCCTCTAGACCTAGCACACCGTCTCACTCTCGACCTAACATCACCAGCAACCATTCGGCTCAACTAGTGTCCCGGTTCAATGACACGCCCTTTGAGCCACGGAGTCCGGTTGGTTCACTTCATGGTGCCACAAGTTCAGTAGCTAATGATGGCACGGTGATTGACCAACATAAAATTGACGTCGATTCGATGGAATTCTCATTTGAACAATATATAGAGTTGCAAATTTGAAAATTGAAGACAGACCATTAGGTAAAGAAATTTGTGTTAATGTGATTTTTGTGTATAAGTAGATAGTTGGAGGGGTATATTGTAAAATTATTTAATGGAAGTTTATTATGGCAATTGCACATAGATTAGGTCCTCACATGTGAATAGATTTATTTAAAGGCCATGCTAGTTCACACTTGTTTTAATTTTTATAACCATGAGAACCATTATGAAAAATTCACGAAATCGTTTCAACATCTTGCTAGCCAAAGAGATGGGTAAAATGTAACTTGGGCTAGACATGTGGCGTTTAGGGGATAAATGTTTACTTGATTTGAACATGAGACACGATACATCTATAAAAAAGACTCAAACGCTTACCATTACGTCACCGCTTATCACTTTATTCTTTTTTTTATTGTTAAACGTTAACCATGCATTAACGGAAACAATTAACGAGAATCATGTAAAGTATCGGTAATCACATGGTTTAAAGAAGATTTAGACTTTCTAACCATGAATGAGACCAATTTTATCAAACAAGCTCTAAATCTACTCTTATTAACTAACAACCTATGCATGCACATTACATAATTTAAATGCAATTAACCGAATGTTTCCTTAAACGTCAAAATTTCATGGCTTTTACTCAATTTTTAATTAAAAAAAAAAGCAGTCCAAATAACCATTTTAGGAATTGACGCTACCTAGCTAGGGTGTTTGTTTTAGCCATGGTTTTTAAAAGTGGACCGGCCAGATGGACCAGGAACCAAATGATCGGCCTGTCCAAAACCAGCATATGAACCGCCTTCAAACGAACCGAATGGTTGAGCCGGTCAGCAGTCGCACCGGGAGCCGGTTCACTGGACGGATCGAATTTAAGGTTTTTTTTGCTATTAACTAAAATCCAAATAATGAAAAAATTAAACCAAACCCAATTTTGTTTACATTATATGTTTATTTGAACATTAATTATACACACATAACTTCATACAATCCTAAATACACACATAAACTGCATATACAAACACAGAAGTACACACACAAACTGCAGACCTGATGGACATCCTTAACATGATATTTCACTAAATAAACCCTCTCCCTCAAATTGGCTAATTGAAACTATTAATTAAAGGATTTATTGTTTGTTAATTGCAAACATAACCATAATTATTGCTACACTCTATGCCATAGCATACGGATTTGGAGCTGGCATCATGTTTGCAAAACTTTCATGCGCTTCATTTACCTTACAAATGGGATAGAGGGGGTATGCACTGGTGGGCTTAAGACTTTTAGTGGTGTCAGCAGAGTGTCACATGCGTAAATATATAAAACATAAGGTTGTTAGATACATAACTACATGTTACGTTAGTTTGCAATTTTAGTTCTATTTTGTAATTGTTGTTTTTTAGAAGGGTCATTAGTGTAATAATTCATAACTAACTCAAAATTAGTTAGGATTACCTGTATTAAACACACTTAACAATAATGAGAAGGTAATCTGAATTTGGACAAATTTCTCTAATCTTTGTGTTCTTCTCCACTTAACAGTGGTATCAGAGCGGTTACGCTCCTTCTGGTGACAGCTTCCGGTAGCAATTTCTGGCGACGATCGGCGGTGTCGGCGCTGAGGTTCAATCATGGAAACTAATACGCGAAATCAAGAAATGGAAAAAATGGTTAAGGATCACGATCGTTCTTTACAGAGTTTAAGTTCATCTGTGGAAGAAATTATGTCAACTAATGCTGAAATTAAGACAACGATGGAAGATTTGGTTAGAAGCTTTCAAATGATGTCTTCTCAATTCAACGGTACGAGCAACAACAATGTTAATAACAAACATCCACCTCCAAGTTTTGTAGATGGAAATGAAGAAGTTCGTTATGGAAGGTTTAATAGTTGATTTTGCAAGTTAGAATTTCGTAAGTTTGATGGGTGTGATGTTGATGGCTGGATCTACAAGGTGGAACATTTCTTTCTTGTAGACGAGACGCCTGAATCTTCTAAATTGAGAATTGCACTGATTCATTTGGAAGGAAGAGCACTTCAATGGCATCAAGGGCATTTGAGGGCAAGAGGAGTTACTATTAACGAGCTAACATGGAGAGATTACAAGCAAGCTATTATAAGCAAATTTACGGAATCTTTCATAGAGAACGCAATGGAAGAATTGATTTCTCTTAAGCATACAGGGGAATTAAAGGATTTTTGTGATCAATTTGATGCTCTACTCAATAAGGTAACTATTACTGAGAACTATGCTATATGCATTTTTATTCATGGATTGAGGCCTGAAATTGGTGGTGTTCTTAGATTGTTTAAACCTCAAACTCTTAAGGAGGCTTATTCTTTGGCAAGAATTCATAATTATACTTTAACCAATAAACCAATCCATACTATACCTTATAATTCTTCAACAGTCAATACAAAATCCTCTCCTGTTCTGAATAAGATTAACAATCCTGCTAGTGCAGCTAGGTTGCCTTGATTACCCTCACCACCCTTGATGTAACATCAGTGCCGGAAGCATTTCCGGAACAGTGATCGCTACAGTAACTTGCACAGTAACTCATGTACACATTACGTGAAACTATGTTTATGCTATTTACACTTGAGGCTTAACACTAAACTATTATGCGATTGTCTGAAATCTGATTAAAACCTTAGGGTTTAACAGTCAGAAACACATCAGACAACACAGAACTGACACACAGATGCTTGATTTGATGCTATTATGTACGAACGTATGTGAGGATAAACAAAACAAAACCCTAACGGTTATCGTTACAGAATGCTAAACCGACGACTTACTCGTATAGGTGACGATCTGTACGAATAAATCTGAAAGTTTAAAGTTCTGAAATAATGACTGGAAAGTAGAAAACAAGAATCAGAAAGCCAAACCATCATCGTGTTCGCTCGAATGACGATTCGAACGAACACGCACGATGGCGACGCGTTCTGACGAAACGAAAACGGAAACAATACGAACGATAATAAATTTAAGGAAATATAATATTTCCTATTTTACAATTTTGAAACTCATCAGAAATAAATTAAAAAGAAATTACTTTAAATTAAAATACGTAAATTCGCGAAAGAATTAACGAAACGCGTAAAAATAATTGATTTCAATAAATAATCCAAGAGAATAATATTTAAAATATTTACTAGTAATAACCACCTTCCAAATGTTTAAATAAAGTCTTTTTATTTAAATTATTAAAAACACGCGCGTAACGTGCCGGAAACGCAACGAAAATGAAAACCGAGCAACCGAAACGAACCCGAATACCCTCGAGGTATTTAAACCTTAAGTGAGACCATTTAATTCATTTTATACATTTCACTCTCTCTCTAAAACCTTCAAACCGTCACTCCCTCTCTCACTAAAATTCCACACTTCAAAGCTTCATAACTTGATCAAATCTTGATGAAATCTTGCGTTCTTGGTGTCCACGCTTAGCTCTCGATCTCCTCTACACAGAAGTACAACAGATCTGAAGAGTTACCCACAGAATCTCGAGGTAATGGTCATGGAAAGTCACAAAAAAATAGGGTTTTCTATGTGTAGTTTGACCCACCCACATGAAACCGGTCCTAGGTCACCATCGTTCGAACACTTCACCTCTTTGAACCTTCTGTCGTGTAACCTTAATCTTGGAAACCACCTGGGACTACATGGTCCGATGTAGAAGATGATGAAAAGCCATGTTTCGTGAGAAACCCACAACCGGCCGAACCTGTTGGTGCCATGGTCGAACCCTACGGTTGGCGAACCTATCCCACGAAGAGCCGAACCATTGGAGGCTAGCCGAACCCTCACCTGGACGAGCCTACTAGTCCTGAACCATGCAGGGGTGGGGAACCCTCTTCCCATTGACGAACCTAGGTCCTGCGAACCTAGGGGTGTGCTGCTACGAACCTACACACTTGGGCGAACTCTCTTGCACCGCCGAACCTATGTGTAGCAGCCATTTGCCGAACCCTTCCAAATGGAACGAACCTTGAGCTACGAACCCTCTGTTGTCGAACCCTTGTGCGCACCTGCTTTGACCGAACCCTACCCAAGGTTCGCTTGATATTGGAATTGTTCCCTCTGATCGGTTAAGTCCTATTTGCTTGCCATCAGGAGCCATTTAGCCCCACAGCCTATTTTGTTAGCCCAGCACAATATTTCGGCCCAGTTGAATGCATGCAGCCCAACCGTGAATACATGGCCCAAGGATTTTCCTGTTTTGGCCTAGAACTTATTCCATCCGGCCCAAAGGGATTATCGGCCCAACATCTTTACCCCACCCATCGTTTTAGTTCATGGGCCACTAATTTAGTTCATGGACGAGCCTACTAGTCCCGAACCATGCAGGGGTGGGGAACCCTCTTCCCATTGACGAACCTAGGTCCTGCGAACCTAGGTCCTGCGAATCTAGGGGTGTGCTGCTACGAACCTACACACTTGGGCGAACTCTCTTGCACCACCGAACCTATGTGTAGCAGCCATTTGCCGAACCCTTCCAAATGGAACGAACCTTGAGCTACGAACCCTCTGTTGTCGAACCCTTGTGCGCACCTGCTTTGACCGAACCCTACCCAAGGTTCGCTTGATATTGGAATTGTTCCCTCTGATCGGTTAAGTCCTATTTGCTTGCCATCAGGAGCCATTTAGCCCCACAGCCTATTTTGTTAGCCCAGCACAATATTTCGGCCCAGTTGAATGCATGCAGCCCAACCGTGAATACATGGCCCAAGGATTTTCCTGTTTTGGCCTAGAACTTATTCCATCCGGCCCAAAGGGATTATCGGCCCAACATCTTTACCCCACCCATCGTTTTAGTTCATGGGCCACTAATTTAGTTCATGGACGAGCCTACTAGTCCCGAACCATGCAGGGGTGGGGAACCCTCTTCCCATTGACGAACCTAGGTCCTGCGAACCTAGGTCCTGCGAACCTAGGGGTGTGCTGCTACGAACCTACACACTTGGGCGAACTCTCTTGCACCGCCGAACCTATGTGTAGCAGCCATTTGCCGAACCCTTCCAAATGGAACGAACCTTGAGCTACGAACCCTCTGTTGTCGAACCCTTGTGCGCACCTGCTTTGACCGAACCCTACCCAAGGTTCGCTTGATATTGGAATTGTTCCCTCTGATCGGTTAAGTCCTATTTGCTTGCCATCAGGAGCCATTTAGCCCCACAGCCTATTTTGTTAGCCCAGCACAATATTTCGGCCCAGTTGAATGCATGCAGCCCAACCGTGAATACATGGCCCAAGGATTTTCCTGTTTTGGCCTAGAACTTATTCCATCCGGCCCAAAGGGATTATCGGCCCAACATCTTTACCCCACCCATCGTTTTAGTTCATGGGCCACTAATTTAGATTGGATGTGTGTTACTAGGCCCAAAGGATGTTGGTCTAGCCCACGCCACACTACTTTGGCCCATTTTGGTTACCCAAGGCCCACTCTCGGCCCAATAGCATTATCTAACCTATTAAAATTTCTTGGCTCAAGACTCGACCCACCATCATTCGGCCTAACTAAGTAAGATACCAATTTACAAATTTAAACAAGTAAATGGGTCATAACATGCATGGTAATCATGGGATGAATATTACAAAGGTAATAACACATTGGGTGTAATGTTATAAGAGTCTACAATCTAGTCTTTTAGAATGAATTAACAATCGATGGAACAGTGATGATACAAAATTAGGTTATACAAGGTGAACGGTTACTAATCTTTCACCTAAAAATCTAAGTTTATATGCATGACTTTATTAACAGGAAGCTAAATCAAGGCAGATCTCAAATCAATAATTAAGAAATTCTAAAGCTAATATCAAGTACATCAGGGCCGAATGGAGACCAAGATCGAAAACCCGCAAGTGTTAGCCAACTCTATGGTTAACACAAACACACACAAACACGTACTTAAGGACTTGTGCTTATGAATTAAATACAACGTGAAATCAATACAGGATCTTGAATACAACACCGAACACAACAACGAGCGCGCGTATTCTTGATTTTTACTTAGTCAACCACTTCCAACACAAGATGAGTTCATTTGTCCCTTTTCAAACATATTTGTTTTACCTCGGGACTAAGAAGCATGTAACACATTTTAAACAATTACTGAAATGTTTATTAAATGCTTTTACATATAATCATGATGCTTATACCAACGTTTGTGCTTGAAACTTTGATTTGGGAAGCTAAAGACTATGACTAAACTAACTGCTTGGTGAATATGCTACAAACTCTATGTTTAGACTACATGCTCAAGGCTTATGCTATAAACTTAAAGCTTAAACTAGATGCTTAATGCTTATGCCATAAACTAAATGCTCAGACTATATGCTCAAGACTTAAGCCATAAACCAAAAGCTTAAACTAGATGCTCTAGGCTTATGCTATAAACTTTATGCTTAAACTATATTCACAATACTAATGTTATGGATTATGTGCTCAAACTATATGCTAATGCTTGAACGATATGCTCGAAACTATGATTGTATGCGAAATGCTAAGCTTGTATCTAATCATGGACTACGTAATTGCTAAACGACTGCTAGAGCAGAGCTTGTACCCATGCATTGAGATACGTGGAAGCTAAACTATGATGATGCTAAGCTGCTATCTATATAAGAGACATGTAATTGCCAAACACTGCTAGAGTAGGGCTTGTGTCTGCTTATATGAGATATGTAAATGCTAAACTATTTGTGTGTGCACGGCTTGTGTCTATATATGAGATACGTAATTGCCAAACGATTGCTAGAGCAAGGATTGTATCTTGTATAGCAGACACGTAATTGCTAGACTATTCGGATACTAAGCTTAAACCAATTCATGAGATACGTAATGGCTAAACACTGCTAGAGCAGAGCTTGTATCTAGCCGTGGACTACGTAATTGCTAAACACTGCTAGAGCAGAGCTTGTACCCACGCATGAGATTGGTGAAAGCTAAACTATGAGGTGTGAAATTATGATGCTTGTGAAACTTACTCTAAAGCTAATACTTTTGAATGCTATAAACTTGAAACCTTTTTGTAACGACCCGTTTTGATAATATGAATACGTTTGAAGAAACCGTAAATAGAATGGTTTTGGTTATTAAAAATTGAAAATATGTGAGAAATGATGAACGTGGGAGAAAACCGAGCGCGAAACGGAGTTCCGGATTGTCCGGAATCGCGAAACGAAGATAAAATCGAAAAATGGACGAAAATGACTTGGGGCGGTACGCCCCGAGCCACACGCCCACGATAGGCGATGCGCGCGGGAGAGGGAAAAATATTTGGCCTTGCCCCATCCGCGCGGTACGCCTGGTACCAGCCCTCCACGCGAGGCGATGCGCCTGGCGGCTATGGCGGCTGCAGATTGCTTATTTTCGAAGATTTGCACCAGAAAACTTATTTTTATCTCTTTCTCGGTCATTCTCACCATAAACACACACATACATGAATTTTTAGCACCCAACATCAATTTTGAAGCTATCCGGACGTTCGGGTTGAGCCGTGGATCGTTTCTACGAGTTCTGATCATCGTATTACAACCAGAAATCCGTTTGAAGGGTAACGATTCATTTTATCCAATTTATTTTGATAATATACGGGATTAAATATAGTTTTGTGTATTATATAATGATCGGTGTTTTAACGGTGAAATCTTGATTTTTATCCGTTATAATGCCCGTTTGTTATGAAACTCATATTATTGAGTATGATTATTAGAGGGGTGATTTAAGAGTGTTGTGATGGTCTTGGATCATTCATTAGATTGATAAATTAACGTGTAAGTTGAAAGTTAATGATTTTAGCGTAAAACGATGTTGTGATAATTTAAAATATGATAAAGAACATGTGTAGATTAAATTCTACACATGGGTTATTGATAAAAGCCTTGACGAGGTTTTGATTGAAAATAAAGAATGAAACAGGTCAAATGAATTAGATTATATAAATAACACAAGTTGTGTGTTCATGTTGTTAAATCCTGTTATATGTAAATATATAATAGGAAGTGGAGGTGAATCTAGTTCTTGAAGGCCTGGAAAAGAGTTGGTGATTTTTGATAACTCTTCAAATTAAGGTAAGTTACCTATTTGATAGAACTTGTACTTAAGGACTGGGTGTGTCCATACTACAAGTGATGGTGTTATATGTGATTGTGGTTATTGTTGCTGCATGATTCACAAGATGTGTGAACATGCCGTTATCATGATTGTGGTTATTGTTGCTGCATGATTCACAAGATGTGTGAACATGTCGTTATCATGATTGTGGTTATTGTTGCTGCATGATTCACAAGATGTGTGAACATGCCGTTATCATGAGTGTTGTTATTGTTGCTGCATGATTCACAAGGTGTGTGAACATGCCGTTATCATGATTGTGGTTATTGTTGCTGCATGATTCACAAGGTGTGTGAACATGCTGTTATCTACGAATGTGTGGATGTTGGATTGGTAAGGTGTATGTTTGGTGTAGACCAGTGTTGTAAAAATCGCTAGTCGCTAGTCGGTCGGCGAGGTAGGGACTAGGGATTAATCGGGATTAATCGGAATTAATCGGATTGGAATTTTATATGTAATTTTAAAAATTATATACATATATACAATTTTTTTATATATAATTTTTCAAATACCAAAAAATTTTAACCAATTAATAATAAATACCTTCAATTTTCTCTCTTTAAAAAGCCATAAAAAATAAAAAAAGCCCATAAACTATAAACCCAATATCCTTTTATTTAAAAAATCCTTTAAGCCCACAAAGAATTAACCCAATATTTATCCCAAATGCCCTTCGCGTCTTAAAACTTGTTCCTGCCTCGTTCTCAGCTTCATTCCCGACTTAAAGCTAGGGCAAACACCTGCTTCTTTCCAGCTAGGGCAAACACACACCATGCCTTCTCCATCTCCATCTCTTGTTGCTGCTTCTTCTTCTCGCCACTCCACAAATTCCGACAGGCGACAACCATCACCATCCCGTCGCCAAATTTGAATCGGAGTTCGGCCGGAATCCCAGGTGAGTCGTTCTATTTTCGTTCATGTTGGTTAGATTGAAGTATTCTTGCTCGAATCGCCGGAATTTGGCCGACCTGTGGCCGATTAGGATCGGCTAGGTCACCGGAATTGTTGGAATCGCGTGATTTTAAGGGGAACCGATTAGTCCGATTTTCCCGACTAGAGCCGACTAGCTCCGACTTTGACCGATTTTGACCGACTACCGATTTTTTGACCGACTAGGTCAAAATTAATCAGGCCAGTGCCGACTAGCGATTAATCACCGATTAATCGGTGATTAATCGCGATTTTTACAACACTGGTGTAGACATTTGAAATCCCAGTGTCAAATTTGTGAATTACGATCCTTGTGAAACATGATGCACAATTGGTGTGTTGGGTGTTAATATATGTGTTATATTAAATTATAATAATTGTGCATGAATGGGGGATATATTGAGGTTTTGGTTGAAAACGAACCGTTAGCAAATCGTTTTGTATGTGGTTAAATGTTGTTGTCAACATTTTATGTGAAACCTCATTAGTGTATCCATATGGTGTTATGGAACATACTTAAACTTGTTTTTTCAGGTGTTGGTAATAGTATGTTTAAAGGTTGGTAGAACACAAAAGTCGTTTTTATTTTTACTGGGACCTAAACGTAATTTATTAAATATTGGGTAAAATGTCCGGTGGGGACATGGAAGTGACTGGGGTGTCACAGGTTGGTATCAGAGCCAACGGTTTGAGGGATTTGAGTGCGTCATGAACACTTAAACTCAAACCATTGAGCTCTGGGTGGATGGGAAGAGCCGTTCGATTCGAAATCCGATCACAAAGCCGAACTCACCAGGTATGATGTATCTGTAAATTGTTATATGATATGGAAATTGTTTTGTTATAAACCAATATTCCTAACTAGTGTGAAACAGTGAACATAAGGACACGGGTATATGGTGCATATCTTGCTATGCCTAGCCAGCCTAGTAACATATACACGATATGAGCGTATCCTTAGGAACATTATTTCACATCGGTATATGGAAGTATTGGTAGGGTGTGAAGACGGGGTGTATGTGATTGGTTAAAATCACAGATGTGTCAGTATTATCTAAATAATTGAGTAATTCACTAGAGTGTGAATATTCAATAAAGACACATGAATATGTAATGTATAAGTCCGTTAAGGACGAGTATGTGGTTTGGAATATGTGGTTTGCATATATGTGGAGAATAAATATGTAAACTAATGATATGTTATATATTTCAGTCATAAAATGGCTGATGAACATAACCCCAAGGGGTTTGGGCATGAGGAAGAACAACTCACCGAATTGCAAATGATGGTGAGGGAGGAGGTAGCAAAAGCATTTGAAGCTACCTTACCAACTCGTTTAGATGGATTACAAGCTTCGTTGAAAGATTTTATACATGAAGAGTTTGCAACTCTTAAAGATGAAATGGGTGGCGAAAAACCTTCTAAAAAGGTTACCTATAAGGAGTTTGTGGCTTGTAAGCCAACGGAATTTAAAGGTGAAGTGGATCCACTGTTGAGCCAAAGGTGGATAACTGATATGGAAAGCACGTTTGAAACGTGTCATTGTGATCCTTCTGACGAGGTAATGTTTGCTGGAAACCAATTGAAAGAACGAGCAAAAGATTGGTGGGAACTTCTCCGAAAGGAGAAGGGTCGGGATGGTATAAAAGATTTAACTTGGGGTGCATTTAAGGAGTTGTTCCTTAAACGATTCTGTCCTCAGGCTGCTATTGATAGAATTACTGAGGAGTTTTTACATATGAGGCACAAGGAGGAGGATATAGACACTATTACTGCAGTGTTCTATGATAAAGCTAAATTTTGCCCTGATCTTCTTAGGACTGAACGAATGTGGATTACCAGGTACCATAGTATGTTGAATGCTAAGTACCGGGAGTTTCTCATACCATCAAAGTTTGAAACTTTGTCTGAATTGATTGATTGCGCTCGTGAGCGTGAATTGGAGTTAAAAAGACAAGAAGATCGTGGGGAGAAACGAAAAATGGAGAAGGTAGTGGGATCCTCTAAAAAGGGGAAATTTGTTAGTCCACTTAAAAAGTTTAGTTCTTTGGGAGAGGCTAAATATTGTTTAAAATGTGGAAGGAAACATTTTGGGGAATGTTACTTAAAATCAGTTGTATGTTATAAATGTGGCAAGCCGGGGCATCTTGCCTCTCAATGTACCAGTGCACTCAATCTGTGCTACAACTGTTATAAACCGGGGCATCGACGAAGTGAATGCCCAGAGTTGAAAGGGGCAGGTCAAGGAGGTACAAGTGGTGGGTCTTTTAAGGCCCAAGGTAGTAGCAAGAAGGTTGAAATACCCCCACCAAAGGGTAGAGCCTTCAAGATTACGGCGGAAGAGGCTAAAGTCACTTCAGACGTGGTGACAGGTACTCTTCATATAAATTCCTTGCCTGCTTATATATTGTTTGATTCTGGAGCTAGTCGCTCTTTTATATCTGTGAAATTTGTGAATCATGATTCGTTTGTACTAGCTAAGCTACCTTGTCCATTAAAGGTAGAAATAGCTGATTCTAAGAGTTTCTTAGTGTATGACATCTATCATAGATGTAAACTCACCATTTATGGTGAGGATTATGAGGTTGACTTGATTCCAATGATCTTGGGAGAATTTGATGTTGTGATTGGAATGGATTGGTTGTCTAAATATGGAGCTAACATTGTATGTAACCGAAAGGTTATTCAATTAATATCTCCGGGTGGTTATGAAGTATGTATTCAGGGAGAGAAACGAGGTGGAACCATATTGTGTTCCTTAGCTAAAGCTATGAATTACATGAACCATGGGGGTCAGTCATTTTTAGCTTATGTTATTGATGTAAGGAATGAGGTAAAGGAACTTAATGATGTTCCAGTAGTCAGGGATTTTCCTGATGTATTTCCGGATGATTTACCGGGAATTCCTTGTGATAGAGAGGTTGAGTTTAAAATTGATCTCATTCCTGGGGCTAAGCCCATAGCTAAAGCTCCATATCGGTTGGCACCATCTGAACTGAAAGAATTAATGACACAGTTGCAAGATCTTTTGGATAAAGGCTTTATCCGTCCGAGTATCTCCCCGTGGGGTGCACCAATTCTTTTTGTTAAGAAGAAAGACGGAAGCCTTAGAATGTGTATTGATTATAGAGAGTTGAACAAAGTAACTGTGAAAAACCGATATCCTCTACCTCGAATTGATGCCTTTTTGATCAGTTGCAAGGAGCGTCATGGTTTTCTAAAATCGATCTTCGCTCGGGTTATCATCAACTCAAGGTTAAAGAGGAAGATATTCCCAAGACCGCTTTCCGTACTCGTTACGGTCATTATGAATTTCTTGTGATGTCGTTTGGGTTGACAAATGCACCGGCTGCGTTCATGGATTTGATGAACCGGGTGTGTCGTCCAATGTTGGATCGATCTGTCATTGTCTTTATCGATGACATCCTTATTTATTCTAAAAATGAGGGTGATCACGCTTGTCATTTACGTGAAGTCCTTGAAACTTTACGAAAGCAGAAATTATATGCCAAATTTCTAAATGCGCATTTTGGTTGCGTGAAGTCCAGTTTTTGGGACATGTGGTGTGTGCTGATGGCATACTTGTTGATCCTTCGAAAGTTCAAAAGCATTGATGAAGTGGAGTTCACCTAAAACTCCTACTGAAATTAGAAGTTTTCTTGGTCTAGCCGGTTACTATCGGCGGTTTATACAGGATTTTGCAAGAATTGCGTCTCCTTTGACTAAACTGACAAGAAAGGATGTGAAATTTGTTTGGGGTGTTGATCAAGAAAAAGCTTTTAATGAACTCAAGTTCAAGTTAACTCAGGCACCGGTATTAACTCTACCAGATGGACCTGATGATTTTGTGGTGTATTCTGATGCATCTTATCTTGGGCTTGGTTGTGTCCTTATGCAAAGAGGTAAAGGGATTGCCTATGCGTCGAGGCAACTGAAAGTTCATGAAGTAAACTATCCTACTCATGATCTAGAATTAGCAGCGGTGGTGTTTGCCTTAAAAATCTGGAGGCATTACTTGTGACACCCGGCAATTTCAGGTAAATTGCAACTCTTACATTCTTTACATTTCACATTCATACTTGTTGCATTTCATTTAATTATGTCTAATTAGATGAGTTGAACACAACACTAAAAACCTCTGCGAAACGATAGTTCGGGGAACTATTGAATCGTACATTGCACATTGGTTTTGGAAACCAAGTGTGGCAAACACAACACTAACACAAAACAATAATTCGGGGAATTACTGAATTGTGCATTACACGTTGATTGGGATTAATCAAGCGTGCAAACACTTTGTAAAACACAAACACAAACGATCACCGATAATTCGAGGAATTATCGAAACACACACGAGACTTACGAAGTTGATGAACAAACAATCGAATGTCAATTGAGTCACAGATGACTGAATATTGGTAATCAAGGTCAATCGATGATAACTGGGTACGAGGAGTTACGTCAGCAATAAATTGAGCACAGTTGATCGTGTTTAGAATCCACGTGGAGTTGACAACCGAAATTAATATGGGATGATAGTACGCGGAAAATGATGAACATGGGCGAAAACCGCGTACAAAACGGAGTTACGGATGGTCCGGAATCGCAAAACGAAGTTTCTGTAGAAAAATGGAAAAAAATGGTCTTCGCGGTACGCGATGGCGAAGTTGAGGGTTCTTCGCGGTACGCGATGCTTGAAAATATCTGAGATTTCTCCGGATTTCTCCGCGGTACGCGAAGTATACTTTTCTTATCATCGCGGTACGCGACGGATGGAGATGTCGCCAACTTGCTTAAAAAGATCAGATTTCATCAGATCATCATCATCATATTTTTTTTCTTCCAGCCGAAGACACCACCATCACCTTCGAAATTTTCATCATCCAACACATCCAATCTCTGTTTCGAAGCCTCCGGGACGTATAGATCGCATCCAGAAGCGTTAAAACAAGTTCTGATCATCTTTCTATCCGCAGAACTTCTTCAGATTAGGTAATGGTTCATTTTAAACCTTCTGGTTTGATTATGAATGATTAAATCTTAGTTTTGAACGTAATGATATAGTTAGGATTGTTGATTTTCACCTAGATGATGGCTAGGATTGATTTTTAATGACAAACTCAAACTGCTAACGGGTAAATCCTTGTTTTGAGCCGTTGTAATGCCCGGTTTGCATGGGATCATAATAATGGTTATAATGGTTTAAACCATTTGATTATGACTATGTAAATGATTAGTTTGATTAATACTTGTCATGCAAAACACTCGGTTGGGCACACCGACACTTGGAGTTGTATGGGATACAACACACCACAAAACACATACTCACACCTATATGGTTATAGGTGCCTACTAGCAGGATTGCTAGCATTCGCAGACGCGAACACACAAACACATACTCACATCTATATGGTTATAGGTGCCTACTAGCAGGATTGCTAGCATTCGCAGACGCGAACACACAAACACACCGAAACTGCTAATCAGGTGAGTTCACGACCCCTTTTTACTTTTTCTACCTTTGGGGGAGAAAACATTGCATGATAAACTGTTTTTGGAAAACAACTCATTTCATTTATGTATGGACATGCTTTATCACTATATGTATATGTGTGGACCACATCACAACTAAAAGTCCTCGCGATACTCCACGTACCGTTAGTAGCGCGTAGCGCCTAGCGTGGTAATTTTGAATAGTACTATTTGGGCCTGACAAGCCCCACCCATCGCGCCTGGGAGGCCAACCCGATTTGAGGTCGGAATGGGTGCAATATTGACCAACACTTTGCCATTGTCTTGTGATGGACATGGCGGGAGGCACAACTGTCAGCTTCGGTACGACCCCGCATATAATATAACTGTATTGACTAGCTATCAATCGATACTGCATTGTAATGATACATAAATAACAACTCTTACTGTAAACATTGGATGTTTATTGCTTATGATAAACTTGTGCTCTCACCAACCTTTGTGTTGACACTTTTACTCGCATGTTTTCTCAGGTAACTAAGACACGCTCACAAGGATTAGGATGCTAGGCTGGAGTCGCATGCATCTGCTTAAATGTCTTAGTATATTTTGAGAACATATATCTATTTGACATGTTATGTAATATTAAACACCTTTTAACGTTTACGCAAACTGAAACCGTATGTTTTGTTTTGAAAACCGTTTTATGAATGCTTCCGCTGATCGTAAATTTTAAATCTGTTTTGGATAACTTATACTTTACTTCCGCAACTCTGATATTAATAAACTGTTTTATCCAAATTCTTGGATGTACGTACATAACCAGACATATAGGTCTCGCATGTTGTGTGACCGGAGACTGCGATCCTGACAATCTGCCGACGCTCGCGCCCCGGAGAGGGACGGGGTTTCTCGGGGTGCGACAGATTGGTATCAGAAACTCCGGTTATTGCGAATTAGGTTTGCATTTAGTGAACTTAGTCTATAACCACTAGTCTCCAAACTACACTTAGTGCCTAGTATTGTGATACTTGCACACATATCACATCTTGTATGCATTACGTTCATCATCGCATGTGACTACCATGACGGGGAGAGTCGATAGCTCTACATGTTTTTAACAGTACCTACTGCACTCACTACATTAGTCATTGGACAAACACTAACACTTATTCTTGCTATGAAGATCATGGCTGGAAGACGTGGAGGACGCAGGAATGCAGGTGGACGTGGAAACATCAACCTGACGCAAGCTGAGCTGAACGCACTCATTAACGAGCGAGTTGAGGAGGTACTTGCTGCACGGGAAGCTGCCCGCAATCAAAATCCACTGAACCAAGGTGATGAATCGGTTCATATTCATCTTGCATCACAATCATTTGTTTCCAATTCAACACGTTTGCCCGATACCTAATTCAACTTTATTCTCTGCATATCACAGGAGCAAATCCTAACCCTCCTCTCTGCACGTTCAAGATGTTTCTGGACTGTAAACCTCACTCATTCAGCGGCACTGAGGGAGCCGTTGGGTTATTGCGTTGGATTGAAAAGGCGGAATCAGTCTTTGCCATGAGTAACTGCAGGAATGATGACAGGGTCAAATTCGCTGCAGGGACATTTGAGGGAGCTGCCCTCACATGGTGGAATACTAATGTGCAAAACCTAGGGCTTGATGCAGCCAACGCCCTACCTTGGGATGACTTTAAGAGGATGCTGAACCGCGAATACTGTCCTCGCGGTGAAGTGCAGAAACTGGAAACGGAATTCTGGAACCATAAGATGATTGGGTCCGAGGTCGAGGCTTACACAGCTCGATCGTATGAGCTGGCACACTTGTGTCCGGAAATGGCAACCCCACCCTTCAAACATATAGAGAAGTATATTGATGGATTGCCATCTCAAATCCAAGGAATGGTACTCTCTGCTGACCCCATTACCATGCAACAAGCCGTGCGATTAACCCAAAAGCTCACTGACTCGGCAGTTGCACAGGGACTCTTACCACCTCGTGGTGCTGTAACCACAACCAATGACAAGGGTAAACGCAAATGGGATGACACTCTGAGCAAGACTTCCACTCTCCAACCACCACCACAACAACGTAAGTTTGGTTCGTCTCAGGCATACGCACCACCCATCTCAACAAACCAAAACCCCGGAACCTATGCAGGAAAACACCCCAAGTGCAACAAATGCAACTTACACCATGTTTTGGGGCAGTGTGGCTCTATCCGATGTCAACGGTGTGGCAAAAGTGGACACCTTGCCAAAGACTGCAGGGGTGAACTACTTGTAAAGACCCCACAGCCACAACAGCAACAACAATTTGAAGCACCGAAGGGCTGCTTCGAATGTGGGAAACCAGGGCACTTCAAGAGGGACTGCCCACATCTGAAAAATAACAACCATAACGGGAACAACAACGGTCCGAAGGGACGAGCCTTCGTGATCGGGGCAAAGGAGGCCAGAAAAGATCCCAACCTTGCAACTGGTACGTATCTCTTAAACGATAATTATGCATCTGTGTTGTTTGATACTGGGGCTGAGAAAAGTTTTATATCTAAGGATTGTAGTGAGATACTTGCCATTACCCCGACACCCTTAGATATTGAATACACAGTTGAGCTAGCTGATGGTAAATTAATTATGACTAAGCATATTCTGAAAGAATGCACATTAGAGCTAGCAGGCCATAAATTTAAGATTGACCTCATGCCGGTTACACTAGGCAGTTTTGATGTCGTAGTGGGCATGGATTGGTTGTCTGAAAACCAGGCTGAAATCATTTGCCACGACAAGGTTGTGCGCATACCTCTCCCTGGTGGAGAAACTCTAAATATCAAGGGTGAAAGGAGTGATATTCCTCTGAACATCATCTCGTGCATGAAAGCTCACAAATGCTTACGAAAGGGATACACAGCCATTCTAGCACTTATCACTAACAAGACTGAAGAGGAGAAGAGAATTGAAAATATCCCAGTCGTATGCAACTATCCCGATGTATTCCCTGAGGATCTACCAGGACTACCACCACCTCGACAAGTGGAGTTCCGCATAGACCTTGTGCCGGGAGCAGCGCCTATTGCACGAGCACCATATCGACTTGCACCTTCAGAGATGCAAGAACTAGCCAATCAACTGCAAGAGCTGTTGGACAAAGGTTTCATTAGACCAAGCTTCTCACCCTGGGGAGCTCCGGTCCTATTCGTGAAGAAGAAGGATGGCACGTTTCGCATGTGTATTGACTACCGTGAGCTAAACAAAGTAACAATCAAGAACCGTTATCCCTTACCTCGCATTGATGATTTGTTCGATCAACTGCAAGGATCGAGTTATTATTCTAAGATCGATCTGCGATCTGGATACCATCAGTTGAGGGTTCAGGAGGAAGATATACCCAAGACTGCTTTTCGCACTCGGTATGGCCATTATGAGTTTCTGGTTATGCCGTTTGGGCTGACAAACGCACCCGCAGTATTCATGGATCTCATGAATAGAGTGTGCAAACCATACCTCGACAAGTTCATTATTGTTTTTATTGATAATATCCTTATTTACTCGAAAACTCAGGAGGAACACAAAGAGCATCTTCAATTGACTCTTGAATTGTTACGGAAAGAGAAGCTGTACGCTAAACTCTCAAAGTGCGACTTCTGGGTTCGAGAAGTCCAATTCTTGGGACATGTTGTTAATGAACAAGGGATTCATGTGGATAAATCTAAGATAGAGGCGATCAAGAACTGGGAAGCACCAAAGACCCCAACTGAGGTGCGACAATTCCTAGGATTGGCTGGCTATTATCGACGATTTATTGAAGGATTTTCAAAGATAGCTCAACCCCTTACAGCCTTAACCCATAAGGACAAGAAGTATCTCTGGTCTGACAAACAAGAAGCTGCATTCCAACTTCTCAAGCAGAAGCTCTGTAGTGCACCTATCCTATCCCTTCCCGATGGAACGGATGACTTTGTAGTATATTGCGATGCCTCGATACAAGGACTCGGCTGTGTGCTGATGCAGCGAGAGAAGGTGATCGCATATGCTTCTCGACAACTGAAAGTCCACGAGAAGAACTACACCACCCACGACTTGGAACTTGGAGCCGTGGTATTTGCACTCAAGATCTGGAGACATTACCTGTACGGTACAAAGTGTACGATATACACTGATCACAAGAGTCTCCAACACATATTCGAGCAGAAGGAACTGAACATGCGGCAGCGTCGCTGGCTCGAACTCCTAAATGACTATGAGTGCGCTATCAAGTATCACCCAGGGAAAGCCAACGTGGTGGCCGATGCTCTGAGTCGGAAAAACACATCGAAACCCAAGAGGGTACGAGCTTTACAACTCACCATCCATCCCAATCTTCCTGAACAGATACGTAATGCCCAAGTGGAAGCACTTAGACCTGAAAACTTAACAGCTGAATTACTAAGGGGAATGGAGCAACAACTTACGGAAAATGCCGATGGCTTACACTATTTCATGGAACGCGTCTGGATTCCGCGTCATGGGAACTTAAGAGACCTTGTGATGGATGAGTCTCACAAATCTCGGTATTCCATTCACCCTGGATCTGATAAGATGTATCATGATTTAAAGGTCTTGTATTGGTGGCCACACATGAAAGCAGACATCGCTACCTACGTAGGCAAATGCTTGACTTGTGCCAAAGTCAAGATCGAGTACCAGAAACCATCTGGATTACTCACACAACCTGAGATCCCCATGTGGAAATGGGAACAAATAACCATGGATTTCATCACCAAATTACCCCGTACTCCTAGTGGATGTGACACTATCTGGGTAATTGTTGACCGACTGACTAAATCAGCACATTTCCTCGCGATTAAGGAAAATGACAAGATGGAAAAACTAGCCAGAATCTATGTCAAGGAAGTGGTCTCGCGACATGGAGTGCCGATCTCCATCATTTCAGATCGAGACGCCAGATTCACTTCTAATTTCTGGAAATCCTTGCAAAGGTCACTTGGCACACGGTTGGATATGAGTACAGCATACCACCCACAAACTGATGGCCAAAGTGAACGCACAATACAAACTCTTGAAGATATGCTACGAGCGTGCGTAGTAGACTTCGGTAACAGCTGGGAGACTCACCTACCGTTGGTGGAATTTTCGTACAACAACAGTTACCACACCAGCATCAAGGCAGCGCCTTTTGAAGCACTCTATGGCAGGAAATGCCGATCACCCATTTGTTGGGCGGAAGTGGGCGACAGTCAGCTCACTGGTCCGGAACTTGTGCATGAAACAACCGAGAAAATCGTGCAAATCAGAAACCGCATGGCAGCAGCTCGTGATCGTCAAAAGAGCTATGCCGACAAACGCCGAAAACCTCTGGAATTTCAGGTAGGAGACAAAGTCCTTTTGAAAGTCTCACCCTGGAAAGGCGTCATTCGTTTTGGTAAACGAGGCAAACTAAACCCACGGTATATTGGACCTTTCGAGATCCTGAAGAGGATTGGTCCGGTGGCATACCAACTCAACTTACCAGCCGAACTCGACGGAGTTCACAACGTGTTTCACGTCTCAAACTTGAAAAAGTGTCTATCTGATGAAACACTTGTAGTTCCACTGGATGAGATCCAGGTGGATGAACAACTACGGTTCGTGGAAGAGCCGGTAGAAATCATGGACCGTGAGGTCAAACAACTCAAACAGAGTAAGATTCCAATTGTTAAAGTCCGATGGAACTCGAAACGCGGACCTGAATTCACGTGGGAGCGTGAAGATCAGATGATGCGCAAATATCCCCATCTTTTCAAGCAAACAGCGTCGAACGCCGACAACAACGAATAAATTTCGGGACGAAATTCCTTTCAACAAGGGGATGATGTGACAACCAGAAAATTTTTGTTTATAAACACTTTTGCTTATCGAACACTACCAACAACAACCAAATTTCGGGACGAAATTTCTTTTAACAAGGGGATGATGTGACACCCGGCAATTTCAGGTAAATTGCAACTCTTACATTCTTTACATTTCACATTCATACTTGTTGCATTTCATTTAATTATGTCTAATTAGATGAGTTGAACACAACACTAAAAACCACTGCGAAACGATAGTTCGGGGAACTATTGAATCGTACATTGCACATTGGTTTTGGAAACCAAGTGTGGCAAACACAACACTAACACAAAACAATAATTCGGGGAATTACTGAATTGTGCATTACACGTTGATTGGGATTAATCAAGCGTGCAAACACTTTGTAAAACACAAACACAAACGATCACCGATAATTCGAGGAATTATCGAAACACACACGAGACTTACGAAGTTGATGAACAAACAATCGAATGTCAATTGAGTCACAGATGACCGAATATTGGTAATCAAGGTCAATCGATGATAACTGGGTACGAGGAGTTACGTCAGCAATAAATTGAGCACAGTTGATCGTGTTTAGAATCCACGTGGAGTTGACAACCGAAATTAATATGGGATGATAGTACGCGGAAAATGATGAACATGGGCGAAAACCGCGTACAAAACGGAGTTACGGATGGTCCGGAATCGCAAAACGAAGTTTCTGTAGAAAAATGGAAAAAAATGGTCTTCGCGGTACGCGATGGCGAAGTTGAGGGTTCTTCGCGGTACGCGATGCTTGAAAATATCTGAGATTTCTCCGGATTTCTCCGCGGTACGCGAAGTATACTTTTCTTATCATCGCGGTACGCGACGGATGGAGATGTCGCCAACTTGCTTAAAAAGATCAGATTTCATCAGATCATCATCATCATATTTTTTTTTCTTCCAGCCGAAGACACCACCATCACCTTCGAAATTTTCATCATCCAACACATCCAATCTCTGTTTCGAAGCCTCCGGGACGTATAGATCGCATCCAGAAGCGTTAAAACAAGTTCTGATCATCTTTCTATCCGCAGAACTTCTTCAGATTAGGTAATGGTTCATTTTAAACCTTCTGGTTTGATTATGAATGATTAAATCTTAGTTTTGAACGTAATGATATAGTTAGGATTGTTGATTTTCACCTAGATGATGGCTAGGATTGATTTTTAATGACAAACTCAAACTGTTAACGGGTAAATCCTTGTTTTGAGCCGTTGTAATGCCCGGTTTGCATGGGATCATAATAATGGTTATAATGGTTTAAACCATTTGATTATGACTATGTAAATGATTAGTTTGATTAATACTTGTCATGCAAAACACTCGGTTGGGCACACCGACACTTGGAGTTGTATGGGATACAACACACCACAAAACACATACTCACACCTATATGGTTATAGGTGCCTACTAGCAGGATTGCTAGCATTCGCAGACGCGAACACACAAACACATACTCACATCTATATGGTTATAGGTGCCTACTAGCAGGATTGCTAGCATTCGCAGACGCGAACACACAAACACACCGAAACTGCTAATCAGGTGAGTTCACGACCCCTTTTTACTTTTTCTACCTTTGGGGGAGAAAACATTGCATGATAAACTGTTTTTGGAAAACAACTCATTTCATTTATGTATGGACATGCTTTATCACTATATGTATATGTGTGGACCACATCACAACTAAAAGTCCTCGCGATACTCCACGTACCGTTAGTAGCGCGTAGCGCCTAGCGTGGTAATTTTGAATAGTACTATTTGGGCCTGACAAGCCCCACCCATCGCGCCTGGGAGGCCAACCCGATTTGAGGTCGGAATGGGTGCAATATTGACCAACACTTTGCCATTGTCTTGTGATGGACATGGCGGGAGGCACAACTGTCAGCTTCGGTACGACCCCGCATATAATATAACTGTATTGACTAGCTATCAATCGATACTGCATTGTAATGATACATAAATAACAACTCTTACTGTAAACATTGGATGTTTACTGCTTATGATAAACTTGTGCTCTCACCAACCTTTGTGTTGACTCTTTTACTCGCATGTTTTCTCAGGTAACTAAGACACGCTCACAAGGATTAGGATGCTAGGCTGGAGTCGCATGCATCTGCTTAAATGTCTTAGTATATTTTGAGAACATATATCTATTTGACATGTTATGTAATATTAAACACCTTTTAACGTTTACGCAAACTGAAACCGTATGTTTTGTTTTGAAAACCGTTTTATGAATGCTTCCGCTGATCGTAAATTTTAAATCTGTTTTGGATAACTTATACTTTACTTCCGCAACTCTGATATTAATAAACTGTTTTATCCAAATTCTTGGATGTACGTACATAACCAGACATATAGGTCTCGCATGTTGTGTGACCGGAGACTGCGATCCTGACAATCTGCCGACGCTCGCGCCCCGGAGAGGGACGGGGTTTCTCGGGGTGCGACATTACTTGTATGGTGTGAAATGCACAATTTACACTGATCACAAGAGCCTGAAATATTTCTTTACACAGAAGGAATTAAATATGAGGCAAAGACGTTGGATAGAACTACTCAAGGATTATGATTGTGAAATCCTTTATCATCCAGGTAAAGCCAATGTGGTGGCGGATGCCTTGAGTAGGAAAGAGGAATATGAACCCATTCGGGTTACAGCAATGAAGATTGTGATTTCCTCTGATTTGGTGGATCAAATTAAAGAAGCTCAAGTTGAAGCTTTGAAAGAAGAAAACTGGAAGCGAGACCGAATAAAGGGGCAAGCTCATAACTTGGATGAAGATAGTCGTGGTTTAAAAACAAGATGGGGTAGGGTGTGGATACCTCCCACTTGTTCTTTGAAAACTGATCTGATGAAGGAAGCTCATAAATCAAAATACTCAATTCATCGGGGGGACACTAAAATGTATCGAGACCTTCGGGTAAATTACTGGTGGTCAGGTATGAAGCGAGATATTGTTAAATATGTTGAAAAATGTTTAACTTGTTTACAAGTTAAGGCTGAGCATCAAAAGCCATATGGCAAATTACAGCCCTTGGAGATTCCTATGTGGAAATGGGAACATATCACAATGGACCTAATTACCAAACTCCCGAAAACCCGAAAGGGGTATGATGCGATTTGGGTCATTGTGGATCGGTTGACTAAAAGTGCTCATTTTATTCCTATTCGTGAATCATATTCTTCCGAGAAGATGGCTGAAGTGTATGTGAAAGAGATAGTGTTGCGTCACGGAATACCAGTGACGATTGTGTCCGATCGAGATACACGATTCACTTCGCATTTATGGAGGAATTTTCAAAAGGAATTGGGCACAAAACTGTTGTTGAGCACGGCGTATCATCCCCAGACTGATGGTCAGAGTGAACGAACCATTCAAACACTGGAGGACATGCTACGAGCGTGTATCATTGATTTTGGAGGTAGTTGGGATGACTATCTACCTCTGGCGGAATTTTCGTATAACAACAGTTATCATTCTGGGTTGGGAATGCCTCCATATGAAATGTTATATGGAAGACGATGTCGTACTCCCGTTTGCTGGGGAGAGGTTGGCCCGCGAGAGCTTGAAAATAAAGAAATACTGAAAGAAACAAACCAGCGAATTGATCAAATTCGAGCTCACTTGAAGGCGGCACAAGACCGTCAAAAGTCGTATGCAGATAAACGAAGACGATCGATTGAGTTTCAAGTGGGAGACTTTGTACTGTTAAAGGTTTCCCCTTGGAAGGGTGTGATTCGTTTTCGTAAAAGAAGGAAATTAAGTCCGCGTTTTATCGGACCATTCAGAATTATAGCTTGGATAGGTAATGTTGCTTATCGCCTTGAGCTACCAGAAGAACTGAGTGGTATACATGATACTTTTCATGTGTCATATTTGAGAAAATGTTTGGCTGATGAATCGGCATATGTGCCACTAGAAGACTTGGAAATTGATGACAAGTTGAATTATGTGGAAAAGCCGGTAGCTATATTAGACCGAAAGGTCAAACAACTCAGAAACAAATCTTTGAATCAAGTGAAGGTCCAATGGAAAAATAGAAGGGGATCTGACGCAACGTGGGAATCGGAAGATGAAATGAGGAAATTTTATCCTTTTCTTTTTGATGTATAACTGGTTTCGAGGACGAAACCTTTGTAAGGAGGGGAGATTTGTAACGACCCGTTTTCATAATATGAATACGTTTGAAGAAATCGTAAGTAGAATGGTTTTGGTTATTAAAAATTGAAAATATGTGAGAAATGATGAATGTGGGAGAAAACCGAGCGCGAATTGGAGTTCCGGATTGTCCGGAATCGCGAAACGAAGATAAAATCGAAAAATGGACGAAAATGACCTGGGGCGGTACGCCCCGAGCCACACGCCCACGATAGGCGATGCGCGCGGGAGAGGGAAAAATATATGGCGTTGCCCCATCCGCGCGGTACGCCTGGTACCAGCCCTCCACGCGGGGCGATGCGCCTGGCGGCTATGGCGGCTGCAGATTGCTTATTTTCGAAGATTTGCACCAGAAAACTTATTTTTATCTCTTTCTCGGTCATTCTCACCATAAACACACACATACATGAATTTTTAGCACCCAACATCAATTTTGAAGCTATCCGGACGTTCGGGTTGAGCCGTGGATCGTTTCTACGAGTTCTGATCATCGTATTACAACCAGAAATCCGTTTGAAGGGTAACGATTCATTTTATCCAATTTATTTTGATAATATACGGATTAAATATAGTTTTGTGTATTATATAATGATCGGTGTTTTAACGGTAAAATCTTGATTTTTATCCGTTATAATGCCCGTTTGTTATGAAACTCATATTATTGAGTATGATTATTAGAGGGGTGATTTAAGAGTGTTGTGATGGTCTTGGATCATTCATTAGAATGATAAATTAACGTGTAAGTTGAAAGTTAATGATTTTAGCGTAAAACGATGTTGTGATAATTTAAAATATGATAAAGAACATGTGTAGATTAAATTCTACACATGGGTTATTGATAAAAGCCTTGACGAGGTTTTGATTGAAAATAAAGAATGAAACAGGTCAAATGAATTAGATTATATAAATAACACAAGTTGTGTGTTCATGTTGTTAAATCCTGTTATATGTAAATATATAATAGGAAGTGGAGGTGAATCTAGTTCTAGAAGGCCTGGAAAAGAGTTGGTGATTTTTGATAACTCTTCAAATTAAGGTAAGTTACCTATTTGATAGAACTTGTACTTAAGGACTGGGTGTGTCCATACTACAAGTGAAGGTGTTATATGTGATTGTGGTTATTGTTGCTGCATGATTCACAAGATGTGTGAACATGCCGTTATCATGATTGTGGTTATTGTTGCTGCATGATTCACAAGATGTGTGAACATGCCGTTATCATGATTGTGATTATTGTTGCTGCATGATTCACAAGATGTGTGAACATGCCGTTATCATGATTGTGGTTATTGTTGCTGCATGATTCACAAGATGTGTGAACATGCCGTTATCATGATTGGGGTTATTGTTGCTGCATGATTCACAAGATGTGTGAACATGCCGTTATCATGATTGTGGTTATTGTTGCTGCATGATTCACAAGATGTGTGAACATGCCGTTATCATGAGTGTTGTTATTGTTGCTGCATGATTCACAAGGTGTGAACATGCCGTTATCATTATTGTGGTTATTGTTGCTGCATGATTCACAAGGTGTGTGAACATGCTGTTATCTACGAATGTGTGGATGTTGGATGGGTAAGGTGTATGTTTGGTGTAGACATTTGAAATCCAAGTGTCAAATTTGTGAATTACGATCCTTGTGAAACATGATGCATAATTGGTGTGTTGGGTGTTAATATATGTGTTATATTAAATTATAATAATTGTGCATGAATGGGGGATATATTGAGGTTTTGGTTGAAAACGAACCGTTAGTAAATCGTTTTGTATGTGGTTAAATGTTGTTGTCAACATTTTATGTGAAACCTCATTAGTGTATCCATATGGTGTTATGGAATATACTTGGTGAATGATGAGGTAATCTTACTTAGTTCTAACGAACTAATGATGAATTTAAAGGTGGTGTTACAGGTACAAAAGAGTAGGGTGAGCGGTAAAGGTGATCGGGAATCGAACATGAAGGCTCGTGTGGTGGTTTAATATATAAAGAATCGAACATGAAGGCTCGTGTGGTGGTTTAATATATAAATAATCGAACATGCGTGAGGCTTTTGTGTAATAAATGTTTGGTGGAATTTGTAAACATACTTAAACTTGTTTTTTTCAGGTGTTGGTAATAGTATGTTTAAAGGTTGGTAGAACACAAAAGTTGTTTTTATTTTTACTGGGACCTAAACGTAATTTATTAAATATTGGGTAAAATGTCCGGTGGGGACATGGAAGTGACTGGGGTGTCACACTTTTTAAGCAGTACACTTAAACTATAACGAAGACTGGATTGAATGGTAGGTAAAATGCTTAATTATTATTAACAACAGTGTCATATGCGGATTAGTATGTGGTGGGACGGCGTCTGGGCGGGTTGTAGGCTCGACTCAGGGGTATGCCCTATATATAAGCATACCGATTTGGATATTACATGTGAAGTTAATGAGGTTAAGGTTTTACCGAAAGAGGTTTGCTAAAGCTATTTTTTAAACTTATACACTTTATGAACTCACCAACCATTGTGTTGACTTTGTTTTCTTACATGTTTTTCTCAGGTGATGCACAGGTTTAAGCTAAGGCTTTTGGATTGCATGCTAGGCTGCCCAGTTAGAGGACCTAGTTGATTTTTGGAAGCACATCTTTTGTTATTAATACGAATCACTTTTGGATGTCTTGTACAGTTACAAGATAGAAAACATTTGATTCTTTTGATAGGTTTACCGGGTTAAATTACTGAATATTGATAATGTAATTTAACTTTGTAATCCTAGTTTAATGCTTTATTGTGCTTTAGTTATTCTTAACATTGATGCTTTGTAAACAATCTGATCATCACGATTATCACTCACGATATCGCGCCCCGAGAACCTTCCGCCCGGCGGGAAACACGATCCGTCCCGCCGGCTCGGGGTGTGACACTTGACATCAGCCATTACTAAAACTAATTACCATAAAAGGTTAACTAGTAAGGAGATGGATGAAAAAAGAGCTAGAGGGGAATTTTTCTAGTGTTCTGAAAAATTTACACCAGGACATAAATGTAGTTCTAAACAAATATTCGTGATAGAAGTGGATAATGAAGATGATGAACATGGCGAAGGTACTGTAGAAACAGTTGTGTATTCTGGGGAAAATCCGCATATTTCATTGCATGCAATTACTGGTATTCCATCATTTTCTACAATGAAAATAACTGGAGTGGTGGGTACTAAACAGCTGCATATTTTGGTAGATTCTAGATCAACTCATAATTTTTTGAATGAGACATTAGCTTTAAAAATGCAATGTCCTTTCAAAGAAATTAAAGACATGAAAGTTACAATTGCAGATGGTAGTCAATTGTCTTGTGTAAAAGTATGCCATAATTTTCAATGGATTATGCAAGGGAAATGGTTTAAGGCAAATATGTTATTGATTCCTCTACAGAATTATGATATGGTGTTAGGTGTTAGGTGTTCAATGGTTGCAAACTTTGCATGATATTGTATGGAATTTTCAGTCGTTGACTATGAAATTTATGACGGGCGATCAAATTTTTGAGCTAAAAGGGGCAGAATTTAATAAGATGTCTCTTTGTTCTGTTGAAAAAATGGATGTGTTATTAGCTAACTCTGGTGAAATTGTGTGACACCTCGTATTTTCCACGTCAGCACTTACTTTATTTTAATAATAATTTGTATTATTATTACTTACGTGGCCCTAGAATTAGTGATATTTAGTGTGACATGTGGCACAACAGCCCATACACACAGATAATTCGAGAAATTATCATGAAACGCTCGCACGTGTCTTGAATAATGAACGTTGGTGAAATAAACAATCCACAACCATAACACTTAGTAGGGGTGTCATTTTTATTCATACCCGAAAAACAAACCCGATTCATATACACCCGAACCCGAATAAGAGTACACCCGAATTAGTCAACCCGAACTAGCTCTAAACCCGAACCCGAAAATATTAAATCGAATCGGTATATGAATCAAATTATATAGAATTCGGGTTACCCGAATAACCCGACTAATTTTAAAAGCTTAATTTCTATTTTTTTAGTTTTTTATATGTATCTAATTTTAAAAATCAAATCCATATAAAATTGATAAATATATGGCTATGTACATGGCATACAATCCAATCCATACATATTATTGAAAATGATATGATTTAGGCTACTTTGATTCTGAACATTAGTATTTTTAGTTGATATTTGATGTTTTGAATTTTGGTTTTATTAACATGATTTGACAAAATTGAAGTTAGTATTTGAGGTTTATTAAATACTTATCTATTTATATCAATTTAATTTTGCTAATGCATTATTTATTGGTTAATTTGGCCAAAATTGAGTTGCATACTATGTCGGAAACCAAAACACAAATTTAAACCCGAATAACATAACCCGATTAAACCCGATACCCGAACACCGAATAAACCGAATGTTATTAGGGTTGGTATTTGGTTTATATTTCATACACAAATACCCGAATAACCCGAATCATTTAACCCGAAACCCGAACAAAATACCCAAAGAACACCCCTAACACTTAGGCACCATGGAACCCTAAACTAGTGAAACAATGTTTACAAGTCTTAAAACGATGATCGTAATCTGGAAATACGCGAAAAACGGGCCAAAACATGAAAAATGGACCTATTGGGCTTGACCGGAGGCCCAGGCGCTATGCCTGAGCCCAACACCGAGACCTAGGCGATGCGCGCGAGAAAGAGATAAGGAACCGGAGGAGGACTTTCCGCGCGGTACGCCTGGAATGGAAGGCGCGCGTCAGGCGGTACGCCTGGGAGCCAGAATCGCAGAAAATCTTTTTAAAGACCTCAAAACCATCATTATCTCTACTCCCATCCTTTTAACCAAGTTCAGACGCCACCCTACGAATTTATCTGCCCAAAACCTCTGCAAAACCTTTGAAACACTCCAAGAAACCCCATAAACACCATAGTTGAAGCTTAGGTTGAAGATTGGAGCTTGAAGACGTTGAAGGAAACCATTGTTGGAGCCTTCCACCACCATCACCATCATATACACGACTAGGAGAGGAATCCCAGGTGCTTTAGGGGTTGTTGATCGAGCATCTTAACATCTTTGGAGCTTTTGAAGGTAAAAAAATGTTCATCTTGCACCCATAACACCATAAAACCCGCATGCAAGACTCAAAGCTTGCAAACACACACTAGATCTACACATGCACGAATTTTCAACACTTTGAATCTGGGTTTGATGATAAAACAACTGATATTGATGATCTATAATGATTTGGTGATGTATTATGATGTTTTATGATGATCCATGATGATGTCCATAGGATTTAATAGGCATTTGATGTTGATATGAAGAAATGGTCATATTTAGATACATGCATGTAAGATTTAAGTGGATTTACATGATTTTGGATATGAATATGTGATTATTGATGATGTTTGGGATTATTTACAAGGTCTATTGTGACTACTATGATCAAAATGATGATTTGAAGCTTATTCCTATATTTAGAAACTTTAATGATATGAGATGATGATTATTGATGAAATAGGAACCTATATGTGTTTCATGATGATGACTCAAGGTTAATATGATTACTTTTGATATGTTGATAAGTTAGAGTTGATAAATGAAGTGATTTACACCATTATTTCTAAAAATAGTAACTTTTAATCTTGAAATGTTCAAAGAATGATGAACTCGATACTATTGGTATGTTTGACATGATTATTGGAGTTGATATGATGATAATATGAATTATGGATGCTTTAGTATCGTTGAAATGGAAGTTTTAACATAAGTTACTATAAATAGTTACTTTATTCTAAGAAATCAATGAATAACGATGTGTTGGTTATAACAAGCATGTTTAAATGATTATTTGGAGCTAAGATATTGATATTAGATAAGTTTGATGTATTAGGTTTGGTGAAATATGTATACTTGTTACAAGTTCCTATAAATAGAAACTTTATTTGGGAATCTTGATGCAATGTGATTATTTAACGTGAAATATGATGATAAATGACGGGAGGTGACTTGTTATAACTTAGTGATAGCTATCATATGATGATAAGTAATGAAACTTACTATAGTTATAAACTTTAACATGCAAGGTATGCTTACTTGACAACGTGTAACTATGTGCTAGGAAAAAACATGATCATATAGGATTAACAAGCATGCTAGAATAACGAAAAGATAACTTCTCGTATAACTTGCTTAATTTGGAAACTTTATAAAACGAAAACTTACTATAAATAGTAAGTTATCCCATGAATGCAATGAAGGTGCTCACACACATCACACGACACAAATCGCACGTAAAACGATCACTTGAACTAAACACGTGACCAACGGGTCGTTAGGTCAAACACGGTCAACGCGACCCATATAACAACTAGAAGTTGTTTGAACACGAATACGGTCCTGTGAGACCCACACGAATGTAAACACAAACTTATAACACCTGTGTGATATAGGTAACAGCTGAAAGAGACGCACTATTCCGTTCTTGTAAGAACGCACTCTACGGAAACTTAGGTGAGTTTACAGCCCCACTTTTACTCTTTAACTACTTTTGTTAAACTCTTGGGGTGAGAATACTATGCAACTGTTTTAGATATATGACTGGTATGTTGTAAAACTATTTTGAGTGTACTATTATCGCAACAAGTCCTCATTACCCTTATTGTTAGTTGTGTAACAAACGAGTCGTTATTACGTAGTACTACTGGGTTTGACTAGCCCTACTTGGCAACAACGTTGATTGGAGGTCATAACGAGTGTAATATCGATGTTGATGCTGGGTTCAGCGATGATCCGGGGAGGCAAAAGGAAACAGTCGAGTTTTGGTAGGATGACATGACACACTCACGGATCGTAGATCCAACAAAACTATTTAACATACCCAGTATATAACTGTTTTACTGCTTTCAAATACTTAAACCTGTGAACTCACCAACTTTATGTTGACACATTTTAGCTTGTATTCTCAGGTAACTGAACAGCACGAGCTAGGATGCACATGGAGATGCACAAGAGAGTTTGCATACATATAGACTCTAATCCTAGGCTTATGTTTTGATTATTGTCATTTTAAACAATGTTAACAATGTAGTCCTGATACACTTTTCATTTCCGCTGCAAAACTAATTACTTATTCCGCTGCTTTAATGACGAACCTTTCCGCTGCTAAACTTATGAAACTAGTCTTATTTTACAAACTGTATGGTTGTGTAACTCATATAGAGTCGTTCTATATGACCATGAGCTGTGATCCTGGCCACGTCACACTCGCGTGGTCTGACACCGTATGTGGGAATTTGGGGGGTGTGACAAATTGTGCAAGCCCAATTGTTTAGTTTGCAAATGGAAGGTAGTCAATGATTTCAACATGAAGCACATGTCTCAGTTGATTCAATGGATCCTAATATTGCTGCTCTTTTAAAGGAATTTGAAGATGTCATTGCTGAAATTAAAGACTTGCCTCCTAACAGATCGTGTGATCATCAAATAGTTCTTAAAGATGATTTTATAACCTATCAACGGCCTTATAGGTATCCTATGTTCCAAAAGAATATCATTGAGCAACTAACTAAAGAGACGTTACAATCTGGAATTATTCGTGAAAGTTGTAGTTCTTTTGCCTTACCTGTCGTTTTGGTAAAAAAAAAGATGGATCGTGGAGGTTTTGTGTGGATTACCGGAAATTAAATGAGGCTATAGTTAAAAATAGATATCCCATTCTACTAATTGTAGATTTGTTAGATGAGTTGGGTGGTGCTGCCATTTTTTCTAAACTAGATTTACGATCTGGTTATCATCAAATTCGATTGCATGAAAGAGATATTGAAAAAACTGCATTTAGAACGCACCAAGGCCTGTTTGAATTTGTAGTTTTACCTTTTGGGTTAACGAATGCTCCAGCAACCTTCCAATCTCTAATGAATAGCACATATAAGAGTTTGATTCGAAAGAAAGTGCTCATATTTTTTGATGATATATTGGTTTGCAGTCGTGATTTGCATTCTCATTTGTCTGATTTGAGAGAAGTATTGTCTATTATGAGGCAAAATCATTTACTGGCCAAACGTTCAAAATGTAGCTTTGGTGGTTTTAAAGTGGAGTATATTGGGCATATAATTTCAAAAGAAGGCGTGGCTATGGATGCAAAGAAAATTGAAGTTGTAGTTAATTGGCCACTTCCTCAATCTGTTAAATAGTTGAGAGGATTTTTAGGGCTTATGGGATACTATAGGCGCTTTATTAAATCCTTTGGTGCTATTGCTAAACCTTTGACAGATTTATTAAAGAAAGATTATTTCTTATGGTCTGATTCAGCTCAGTGTTCTTTTGATCAACTCAAGAATGCTTTGAGTACTGCACCATTTTTGGCACTTCCGGATTTCACTCAAACTTTTGTGGTTGAAACTGATGCCTCATCTAAAGGCTTGGGAGCGGTTTTAATGCAAAGTCATCATCCCATTGCTTACATAAGCAAAGCTTTGTCAACAAAACAACTTCTTTTGTCTGTTTATGAAAAAGAGCTGCTGGCCATTCTTATGGCAGTCAAACAGTGGCATCACTATTTAATAGTGAATCATTTTATCATTAAAACGGATCAAAGAAGCTTGAAGCGTTTATTGGATCAGACTGTTGCTACTCCTCTACAACAGACCTGGTTGACTAAGATGTTGGGATATTCCTATGATATAGTCTATAATAAAGGCATCGATAATGTAGCTGCTGATGCTTTATCTAGAATCCATGGAACAACTTTATTCAATATGACATTATCGGCTGTACAACCTATTTTGTTAAAGCGGATAGTGGCAAGTTGGACTCAAGATCCTCATTTATGTGTGGGAAATGATTCTCAGTTGCGTCATGATATTATGCTCTTTTGTCATTCATCACCAACTGGTGGACATTCTGGAGTGTAGCCAACAATTCATCGAATGAAATCACTTTTTTATTGGAAGGGCCTTTCTAAACATGTTAGAGATTTGTGAAGAATTGTGATGTTTGTCAACGTGCAAAGTATGAAACAGTGGCAGCTCCAGGTTTGCTTCAACCTTTACCGACTCCAAGGTCTTTGTTTACAGATATTTCTATGGATTATATCACGGGTTTGCCTCCTTCTCAACAACGTGATACTATTTTCGTGGTGGTAGATCGCTTTACTAAGTTTGCTCATTTCATGGCACTTAAACATCCTTACACTACAAAGCAAGTGGCTCAAGTGTTTATGGATAATGTTTTGAAAATGCATGGTTGTCCTTCCACAATTGTTCCTGATAGAGATCCATTGTTTTTAAGTCGTTTTTGGCAAGAATTAATGCGTTTACAAGGAATTGCTTTGGCAATGTCTTCAGCTCACCATCCTCAAACAGATGGTCAGACTGAAGTTCTCAACAGATGCCTTGAAACATATTTACGCTGTATTACCATGGGAAAGCCGCACTATTGGTTTAAATGGTTATCAATGGCTCAATTTTGGTATAATACTACATGGCATTCATCAATTAAAATGACTCCATTTCAAGCACTTTATGGAGTTATTCCACTTTTACATAATCCGATTGTTCCTCCTCCTTCCACTGTTGCGGCGGTTCAAGATTTCTTACAAGAAAGACAAGAATTAACGAAGATTTTGAAGCATTCATTGCATAGAGCTTCTAATAGAATGAAACGACAAGTTGATTTGAGTCGCTCTGATCGTCAATTTGAAGTGGGCATGTGGGTGTTTCTTAAATTGCATCCATATGTGCAGAATTCTGTTCGTTTTCATCGATATTCTAAGCTCAGTCCCCATTATTTTGGTCCTTTTAAGGTGGTTCAAAGGATTGGTAAGGCAGCGTATAAATTGGAATTACCCCTACAGCTCAAATACATCCTGTTTTCCATGTATCATTATTGAAAGAGGCTCATGGATTTACTAGTACAGTATGGCCATTACCTGAAACTACTTCAGCTTTTTACAACCTTTGGCAATCATTGATCGGAAGTTGGCTAAGAAAGGAAATGTTGCTATTGTTAAATTTCTTGTTCATTGGAAGAATTCTTCGGTGGAGGATGCTACATGGGAAGATGCTTAGGATATTCAATTACGTTTTCCAGATTTTGAAATTTAATTCTTGAGGACAAGAATTCTTTTGGAGGGGGGAAGTATTGTTACGTTAGTTAGCAATTTTAGTTCTATTTTGTAATTGTTGGTTTTTTAGAAGGGTCATTAGTGTAATAATTCATAACTAACTGAAAATTAGTTAGGATTACCTGTATTAAACACACTTAACATTAAAGAGAAGGTAATCTGAATTTGGACAAATTTCTCTATTCTCTGTGTTCTTCTTTTCCACTTGACACTACATATACACATGATTATGGATTCTAAGATGAAGTTAATACAATTTTGATCATAGGTGAATTAACCAAATGCAGTTTCGGCAGAATCAAACCAGATTAAGCAGCTTCTCTGCACAACACACGAATAGAAATGTCTAATTTTAGACAAAGTAGAAAAGGCCAGATTATAACACATATATTTGAAACAATAAAAGGAGTGAGTTTTTACCTAATATGAAGAGACTTGATAGTTAAAAGAAAGAGAGCTCTTGACAAATGTTGTGTCTGATTGAATGAGAGCAATTAGGTTTTATAGAAGAAAACTTACATCTGTTAACATCGAGAGCTAAAGAATCGATTTGAATGAGGAATCGTTGACTTAGGATGTCTGGAAAAATGATTCAAAAATTGCAATACTTTCTACAACTTTCATCTTGAAAAGAGGAAGAATTGATGGAGAAGATGAAAAGAGAATCCTTGCTTTGAATGAAGATTTCAAAACTTACACAGAAATGGAAACATAGAGAAGAGAAATTACGCATGATGGAGTTCAGAAGGAAATTAGGGTTTGGTCACGGGTTTTGTTTTGATCTGTTAACTTTCCCATAAAAGGGGAAAGAGACGGGTTACGGGTAGAAATTGGATCCGAATGAAAATGGGTATAAAAATGAGCGGGAAATAATGTTGAAGAATGGGTGATATGTTGACAAGTGTCATGTATTGTTAGTGGCTTATTAGTATAGGTAGATATGGTGTTTGTATAGATGTGTGCATAGTGTGTATATATTTGTATTACATATGTAATAATTTTATCATTAATTTTTATTTATAAATTTGTGTAGATGGATTGTCAATAGAGAAGATTGAGAAAGAACCATTTGAATATTTTTAATTGTTTTTGGTGTATGAAATTCTTGGTTTTATATTTTATTGGTTTTGGCCTATAATATTATAAATATTTAACGTTTTTTAGGTGTTTTATCTTTTATGTTGTGTGAAATTATGGTCCTATTTTCGGTCCTACCTATTAAAACGTGCACCCGATTGTGAGGACTGGTTCTTGGCCTCAAACGCTTTGTTCCCGGGTTTATTTAGAAAAGAAAAAAAAAGAAAAAAAATAAAATGAAATAAAAAGAGGAACATTTTGTGTTCATGAATTTTATTTAACGAGTGAAAAGAAATGAAAATAACACATGTCGTGTTCCCGTAAGAAGTAAAAGGAAGGGAGGTAAAGTAAAATTAGGCAAAATTTCTTGGTTTATTTTCATTTCTTCTCATTTGTTTTCTTTTTTTTTCCTTTATGTTTTCTCCTTCAACAAACTCGGAAACTGAGCGTAAATTTGGTCTGATTCTCGGGTGATACTATGGTTTTAAACAATTTCAAGTTGAATTCATTTCGATTTGGTTTAAATAGATAATGACCAGTTAAAAACATGCCATTATCAAATATCAACACTTAAAAAGAGAAACTAAAGGGCTTCTAGCCTAGTGATAGTCTCTCGACTTCAGAGGTTAAAGAAAATCAAAGGGCTTCTAGCCTAATGATAGTCCATTGCCTTCTATTATAAAAGGTATTCGGTTAGAGTCTCACTTAAAACAAATATTGTTTTAGGTTGAGCCAGAGGGTTTTTCAACTTATAAGTTTCCTCGTTAACGAATAGGTTAGACCATCATGCTCTGTTGTTCAGGTAAAATGGTAATTTATTTGTTAGAATGATCTTGAGTGATTTAGTGTTTCCTGTTAAAAAGAAAAAACTTAAAAAGCGAAAATGCAGATTGGTGTTTGAACTATTGACAACTGAAATTGAAAATAAAAAAAAAAAACTTAAAAGACGTTGTTATATGACAGGCTGGTCCAGTTCTTTCATATACAAGAAAATACAATCATTCTTGCCCAATTCGGACATATTTTCTGTTCTTCTTCAAAATCAAACTCGTGAAATTGAAATTGAACTAAGAATCAATCACAGGAACGATGAGTGTGATCGAAATTTTAACTCGAGTTGATGCAATTTGCAAGAAGTACGACAAGTACGACGTAGAAAAGCAAAGAGATCTTAATGTTTCAGGTGAAGACGCGTTTGCCAGGCTCTATGCTGCAGTAGAATCCGACATTGAGACTGCTCTTCAGGTGATTAATGTTTAGATCTGTATCGATTGGTTTTAGGTTTTGATATATAGGGTTTTTAGGTTTTGTATCGCGTCAAACGGTCGATCCATTGATAATGTTGATCTGTTATTTTGTTCAGAAAGCTGATACTGCTAAAAATGAGAAAAACAGGGCTTCCGTGGTGGCGATTAATGCTGAGATTCGACGAACCAAGGCGAAGTTACTGGAAGAAGTTCCTAAGTTACAGCGATTGGCTATGAAGAAGGTTCGATCTTCCTCCTTGTATATTGATTAATTAGAAACTATATGTACACTCTATATGAAATGAAAGGAAAGTAGCATGAATTCATTTGATTTATTGCTTGTTACCGTCGTGCATAGATGCATATTTAGGTTGTTTGGTTCAATGTTGGTTGTTGCCTTGTAGCCAGAAATTAAGATGATTTCAATCTAAGTAGTCAAAGACGCTGAATGCTCTCAAGGCACAAAGGGTGCGTGCGCTTAAATAACAAGGGTCCTTTTAAGCAGGAAGCACAATACTAACTTGCCATTTTTTTGGGGTTTTATCCATGTTTTAGGCTGGGCCATTTTAGATGTTTCAGATCAGTTTTAGTTGCTTCAGACCGTTTTTTTGCAGAATATGACCAGAATTCTCAACTTAACACCTTGATTGATGCCAGGCATCATTGCTGTGCCTTGCGTTGCTTGGGCACCTAGGCGAGCACCTTTGAATACACATATTTCTTTGACATTGAATAGATGAAAATGTGAATGCGTCATTTTCGGTGAAATTCTTTTATCAATCAATCACAACGCAGCAAGTAATGCTGCCATCTAAATTGACAGATTTTTGTGCCATATTATGAGAGTTTTAACTGTGTTTTGATACTTTTATTAAGCTTTGGACATAAATTTCATAACAGGTAAAAGGACTTTCTCCTGAAGAGTTTGCAGCTCGCAATGATTTGGTTCAGGCACTTCCTGATAGGATTCAAGCAATACCTGATGGGGGTTCTGCTGCACCCAAGCAAACGGGAGGCTGGGCAGCTTCAGCTTCAGCTTCTCATAATAATAATATCAAGTTTGATTCAGGTGACTTCATGATGAATATTATAGTTTCTTGGATTCTGTGGTGGTTGGTTTCTTTCCACTTGTATATTTGACTTCCTGTGATACATGATTTCATAGATGGACGATTTGATGATGAATACTTCCGGCCAACTGAAGAGTCCAGCCAATTCAGGAATGAGTATGAAATGAGAAAAATAAAGCAGGCATGTGCCGATTATTCTGTTTTCTGTGTTATGTAATACTAGAGGCGGAAAAATAGGCGGGTTGGGTCACGGGTAAAATTGGTTTGGGTATAAATGGTTTAATTCTGCAGATCAAAATGGGTCAGGTTTGTTGACCCAAAACTCATTTGTCAAGAATATTGGTTTTTTAGTATATGATTTGTGTTTCTATTTAAACGACAAAAATTAAATCAATTCAAACATAACCTAGTTTTTTGATCAAAATGATTTAGAGCGCTTTGTTCATGAAATTACTCCTAAGTTATCTTTTTTTAATAGTTTGCCCGTCTAACCTTTATAGATAACACATAACCCGAATCGACCCGTTCATAAGTAAACGGGTTGAAACTTGAAAGGCACCTACCAAAATACTTTCATTGAGTTTTATTATCACTTTCTCTATTTGTTTCTGTGTTATAAAGGATCAAGGCTTGGATATGATATCAGAAGGTCTAGATACCTTGAAAAACATGGCACAAGATATGAACGAGGTATGCTATTTTGTATTTATATCCCACATCTTGTATTGAATCAGTTGCAAAGTTAATTTTTATATTCTTTATCTATGCAGGAAGTAGACCGGCAGGTTCCACTGATGGATGAAATAGACGAGAAGGTTGTAAATATTTTCTTCGTTGTTGTTTCAATCTGCTGTACATATTTTGTTACTTGATATATATTTTATATTGGTTTTTCAGGTGGATAAGGCTACTACTGACCTTAGGAATACCAATGTTAGACTTAAGCACACTGTTAATCAGGTGTGATTAGGCGGCAGATTAAGATTCTTCGTTTTAATACTATTGTTTCCATAATTTTATATCTAAACATGATTTCTTTTTTTTTTTTTTAATTGTCTAACAGCTGAGGTCGAGTAGGAACTTCTGTATTGATATTATTTTGCTGTGTATAATTCTGGGAATTGCAGCCTACTTATACAAGTAAGTTTAACCCCCTAAACATAAACATTTAAGCTTATATATTTAACTTTCAAGGGGAGCTTTGACCGGGGTTTGCCTTAACCCCTTGAAGCTCACCTCTTTGTACCTGGTTAATAGGGTATAGCCGTATAGGTGCCTAGGTGGGATCCCATGTAGAGGATAAACAGAGAACGGAAATGTAATTTTTCCTAGATGAATTGAAAGTCGTGGAACACATTTTCATATCAGACAATTTGGTGGTTTACCCAAATTTTTTGATTGGATAAAATTCAATTCGTAATTGAGGAACAAGTATGGATTTTCGAGAGCAATTTTCCAGAATCAGTAAGTGATTGATTGACGAAGGATACGAGATAAGCAGGAAAGCATGAAACGGAAAAAACAGTTTATAAGTTCCATTTCTTCTAAAATTCCCCCCAAAAATTAATAAACGAATTTTATGAAAAAATTCAAAAAATTATTTTTTTCTAATGCATTTTCAATAGCAATTTTAGTTAGAAATTTTTTTTCCACCCCCAGCCAAGGACCCCGCTCTCTTCTGGGGTGTTGCCTTCAGACCTCTGTTGAATCATAAAACCTTAAAAAAAAAGCACTGCAACCCGCATCCAATTTGTTTAAAGAATTTTATAATTCATATTATGCCTGGCAAAATGGGCGGTTGGGTAACGGGTTAGAACGGGTGAGGGTTAGGATGGGTGCGGGTCAAGACGGGTTTTAAGCAAAATCCGTTTGGGTTTAAATGAGGCGTTTTAAAAAAAAAACAATTTTGCTCAAGTTAAAATGAGTTGTAACTAAACAAATAGTTTAGTTGAATAATTTTTAATGATTTTCTCATTAAATATATTATTAATCCTCCTTACCCATTGAAATCCATAATGTACAAATGGCTTTTAAGTTGACGATCTTGACCCGTTTTGTGTTAAGGTGTTACCCATCTCAACCCATACTATGTCATAATGTTACCTATTTCAACCCAAATTGTTACAATTGTTTACCCAATTCTATCCATTTATCTTGCTATGGGTCAAGATTGCTATGTATAATTCATATCAATCACAAAGTCAATTCAATTACACTAAAATATATAACATTCATGAGTTTTTCATGACACATATCACAGTTTCCAAATATATCAAATTTATTTTAGTATTATATCTAATACAAACAGATTGATTTAGATTTGACCTTCTCAACTTGCAGTGTTTTGAAGTGAGAATTTGTGAACATAAGAAATCTGCATTTCGTTTGCTCGTGTGATGATAGACTTCTGGTTTGATCGTTAATTGAATGTTCTCGCACTTAAGACTTCAACTTTATGTTTATTACGCTGACGTGACATATTTTTATATTTCTTTTGAATATAACTTTATGCTTTATTTTTCGGTTTTTTATTTTATAACTGCCTGTAACATTCCTGAACGCAAAATAGAGGTATGAATGCACTTTGTTTATAGTTCTTATTATCTGGATTTGTTGATCTGCCTCTGCTAAGTTTGAAACTGGCAAACTTGTGATAATCTAAAAATTTTAAATTCAAAATCAAGTATGTAGAAGTGTTCAATACAATATACTTGAAGAGTTTAAGTAAAGAACCGTAAAAACCGCATAATACACTTATACGCAATGCTTGGAATATATAATAAGAGTTGGAGCCAGAGTGTAGAAAGCGTTTTTGAGAGAGTGAAGTTCGTAAATCAACTACCTGTTGGTTGATTTACGATATAAGGTCAAATGTGCTTGAAGGATGTGTTCGTAGTAAATTTCTGCTCCGATTGCTCCGATCATAGGCCCGGCCCAAAAAATCCACTGAAACATAACATTAGTACTATGTGAATCAGATGTTGCATTAGATCATTAAATCATCTAATGTCTACTTACAAGATCATCCCACGTTTTCTCCTTGTTGTAGATCACCGCAGCGCCAAAACTACGAGCCGGGTTGATTCCGGTTTCGGTGATTGGGATTGTGGCCAAGTGAACCATGAAAACTGCAAAGCCGATAGGTAGTGGTGACAATACCTTGACAAACCTACACAAGTCAGTTAATGATGTTGTGTAACAGAAGAGCTGTAAGCGAATGTGATTATACTCACGGGGACATGGGAATCACGAGCGGTTCTTTTTGGATCCGTGGTGGAGAGGGCGGTGTATACCAGGATAAAAGTGCCAACGATCTCGACACCTAGCCCGGTTGCTCGACTGTAACCCTCAGATAGCTCATTAACACCGCCACCATGGACCTTGTAATTAGTATTTTGTAAAGCTTTAGCCAATAAACATCCACAAGTCGCCCCTGAACATTGGGCGAGGATGTACATCAACGCCCGTGGCATGGTCAATTTCCTTGCCATCAACATGGCAAACGTTATGGCAGGGTTCAAATGACCACCTGAAAACCATCAAATACTCATAAAACCTGTCTTATAATTTAAACTCTGTTAATATATGTTTTAGAGGATGATGGCAAATGAGGCATTTTGTTTTGTTTAATTTGATAATAAAATAGTTGTTTAAGCTAAATTTTTTATTCTTGATTTTCACAAACTTAACCAAATCAGACAACTCTTCTAGGTTTTTGTCTTGTGGTTTCGGTGAAGTCCGAGTATGAAATAAGTAGCCAGAAGACAAAAATCTAGAACGCTTGTCTGATTGATTCAGTTTACAAAATTCATGATAACGAACCAATGTTTGAAACACAAACATAAAAGACCCATCCATTTATCATCATCATTTTCAAAATAACCCATTTCATGCAAAAAAAAAACTCTATAATGATTAATAAAGAACATCAAAACCAACCAGAGATACTGGAAGTATTGTAGACAAGGACAAAGATCATTCCTCCAAAAACCCAGGCGACGCCTAGGAGGCCGATGCTGCCACAACGGTCGTTATTATGACTCTTGTACCCGATGATGGTTTGAATAGTAAGGTAAAGATACAGAAAGGTGGCAACGAACTCAGCAATGATGGCTCGATAGAATGACAACTTGGTCAGCTCCTTCGCTTCAATTAGTGGCGTGACAAACGGTTGATAGTAGCCTTGATTTTCCGAGGTGGTTTGTTCATTAACACCCTCTTCTATGTCATTATCAGTATCCATTGGTTTTGTGTTTTAAACTTATTATTTTCTAAGTAATTTGACAGTTTTTGAATTGAAAAAGAAAAGAAAATGTTAGGGTTGAGTTGTTAACTGATGGAAATTAGTTTCCTTGGGTCAAAGTGTTGATGGAAGAGATGAATAAATGGAGAAATTAATGGATCTTAGAAGACTTGTTTATAGTATTTTGACATGTGTTTGCTTATTTTCTTTTTTCAAAACAAGACCCACCAAAAACACTTCCAAACAATCGTTTATGAAGCATCCTACTTCAATAATAACAAAAGAAATGATCCATTTTTATAATGAGTACTAAGATTGTAAGAAATGTAGCAAGAAAAGTGAAAAAATATAGTAGTTTTAATTTTGCTTTATTTTTGTAATAGACACTTGTTTAACTTATAAATATGTTACAAGAATTTTTTTTAGATACAAATTAATGTTATGTATAGTGTTAGATAGAGATTAATTATTTTTCTTGTATGATATAATGTTGAATAATTAGTCAACATCATGAGCGGAATAGTCTTAATCTAATCATTAGAAACAATAGACATGTATAAATCAGAGAACTTACTTGTAGCAAATCAAAGTTGAGACGTTAATGATGAAGAAGCTATTGATTCTGGTATGATGTTATGTTAAAACTGTTATAGTCTGATAGGGATGATCGAGAGAGAAGATAAAGCGACAACTATTAGGGGTTCAAGTGTTGAAATGTTCTCTTAATCTCTTGATTTATATTACTAGATATCACCCTAATATGTGTAATAACCAGCAAACTCATCAATTAGCTAGTCTATTTTAGAAAAGGATAATTAGTTTTGAACTAAATAATGTAATTGGTAAATTAAATAAATAGTTAAATTCATCATTTATATGAGTTCAATATTATCTCACTTGGTCAAATAACCATTTATGATGAATTTTAAGTAAATCTGGCCAGATTAAGGCACTTATCAAGTTTCAAAGTTAAATTATGGTTGAAAAATACAGTTGTTGAGTCATTAATCAACTTAGGATCCCCTGCTAATCATGTTACAATTTCAAAAGAAAAACACCAATATAACTGAAATAAGCCCCAGAAAAGTTCTTGTCTATATTGCATCTCGTGTACACATGCAATATGATAGACAATAAGTTAAAGAAATAGTAAAATAAACCATAAGAAAAAACATGTTATCAAATAGAGTTTCTAGCTATGCTTATCTTCAACACTAGTTTTTCAAAAGTTCTAGGTGGAAGATCTTTAGTCATCATATATACTAGCATACTTAAGTTGGATGTACTTAATACAAATAAATGTTATTTTTCATTAATCCACATTCAAATAAGGATTTTGTGTCTATATATAAACTAGCTTCGGTTGAATTATTACTATTCAAGATGTTAAAACAATTGAGTTATAAAAGTCAATATTTTGTGGTTTTGAGATTAAGTTTACAACTTTAAGTTAGTGATAAGATTTTGTAGCATCCCATGACTTGTTTCATTGTACATTACAACATATTTTCTCATCATAGTTGAAGTTGTTAAATGCTAGTGGTGCACAAACCGGTTTTTTTTGCCAAACCGGTTCGGTTGAGGAACCGGTCCGGTTTGGTCATGGTCCTAAACCGGTTTGGGGTGAAACCGGTTCGGCTTGGAAACCGGTTTGAGAGAAGAGGATGCCAAACCTATAGGAACCGATTTGAGGGGTTTAAAACCGGTTTGAATGGGTTGAAACTGGTTTGGAGGGGTTTGAAACAGGTTCGGACTGGTTTGGAAACCGGTAATGTGATGCTGCTTTAACCAATATATTGATTTATTTATCTTATAGATTAAGGAGTAAAATGTCATTTTAGTCCCTATGTTTTAACAACTTTTGTTATTTTAGTCCAATAGTTTAATTTTGTCATTTTAGTCATTATGGTTTCCATTTTATTGCGATTTTAGTTCAATTAAATTTTAAACTTTTGGACTAAAATGACAAAATTAACCTAACCATAGAGATGAAAATGACAATAAAATGAAAAAATTTAAACTATTAGACTAAAATGACAATAGTTGCCAAACCAACGGGACTAATAAAACATTATACTCTAGATTAAGTTTTCCTAACTTTTAGGTTTAAAACCTTCACTTCAATTCATGAATACACCCGCATGTAAGTCCATTGTTAACTGTCAAGGAAAAAGGACTTATCATTCATTTAATTTAAAATCATTTAATTTAAATCTAAGTTGTAATGGGCTACAAAAGCCATAACAATCCTTTCAAGAGATAAAGTATGAATATTTCTTGATAGTTAATTATTTCTTTCTTAGCGTAGCCTTTAGCAACCGATCTCATTTTATAATGTTCAACGTTCTCATTTGAATCTAATTTGGTTTTATGGATTCATTTACATCATATTGTTTATATCCATTGGTAATTCAACCATATCTCAAACGTCATTATAAGACATGAAATCATGCTCATCAGTAATAATCTTATTCTATTCAAAAGAATAATTGCTATTAGTGGTTTTATTATAAGATGTAGGAACTTTATGCTTTCCTAAATCCAAATCATCTTTGTGTAGGTAGGTTATATAATCATCAAAATTAGGAGGTCTTCCAGATCAAGATGACCTCTTTAGTTGATTCTTTGATCGTGCTAGTGCCTTGTCTCTCTTTAGTTATGTTTTTTTTTTGTTTCTTGTTTTTTACCTCAAAAGACTTCTAGCCCAATAGTAATTCAGTATTGATTAAATGTGTGCTTTTTCAAAATGATAGACGATTTTTACTAAAGACAACTAAATGTTAAATTTATGAATAGATTAGATGTGTATGTGAGTTGGTGTTTTTAATTTTGTGTTTTTACCCTCTTATATAAGGATGTCAATTTCAGACACGTACACGTTTACACGACACGACTTTAACATGTTTCGTGTTTACCCTTAACATGTTTCGTGTCTAAAACAGGTGACACGTTAATACCTGTTTATTTTTCGTGTCTAAACAGGTAAAACCCGTTAAAACCTGTTTAAAATTTTAAATTTAAACTAAATTATAATAAAATAGGTGGGAAACGATTATCTTCTAAAAATTTCTAATTGTCTAACCCTTGTTCCTTAACGTGTTCCTTAACATGTTTTTTGAACACGTTTTTAACAGGTTCTTCAACAAATCATTTATTGTGTTAGCTGTTAACAGGTTCCTTAACGGATCATTTCGTGTTTACGTGTTTTTAACGGGCAGTGTTCGTGTTTGGAAAAACAGACATGATAAGAATTCGTGTCATGTTCATGTCTATCCAGTTCATGTTTCGTGTCTTAACGGGTCGTGTCTAACCCGTTATGACCGCCCTCTCTTATATGAATTTTTAAAAAAATATAAATTAATCATTATGGTTAATTTAAAATAGGGTTGTTCCCGCCACGCGCTGCGGCGACTTATCACAGTACACTCATGAAAACGGATATTATATACTAGGTTATAAACCCGTGTATTACACGGATTTAGATAAAAAAAATTATGTGATTTTACAACTGTGTCTTCATATATTTACATAATTACTAAAACTAATAATACTTGTTATACACTTTTATATTAAAAAACTTTTAAAGTAAAAATTTATAAAAGAATGTTCTTGATATATATACATATGTATGTATGTATAACATCAGACATTGATGCTATTCATTATTATATTATTAATTATTAGTATTAATTTAGGTTATTTATGTAAACAATGTATATTATTAATAACATTAATGGTGAGTTTTTATATTTAAAAAGAAAATTTATTTTTGAAAATAGGAGAATGGCATGTGGCATTTTTTTGGAATCAATTATTATATAGGAAGATATCATTTGCAGAATCATAAATCACATAATAAAATCAAATCTCTTATCACGAACTATATATAAGTTTCTCGTAAAAACATAAAATCTTACAAAACCCATACAAATACGTTATGAAAATAATAAAAAAATTACTCACAAAATCCTTCTATCCATCAACCAACTGGATAAATTAAAAAAAAAACGCAAATCTTTAAGCAAACACTGGTTTTCTATGAGAACAAATAAATCATTGTTATCTTCTCTAAACACTACCGAAACCTTAGAAAAAACTACGTTTTTTTTCACTGCATATATAATAGTTATTATTTAAATTAATATACACACACAATATTTTCAATATAATATATATATATATATATAGAATATTATATATTAATAGTTAAAGAAAAAAGAAAAAAGATTTCTATTCCTTTTTAGCTGCCTTTTAATTATATATTATAATTAGTTGTATGTGGCCTTCTCTTCAAAAAAAAAAAAAAAAGTTGTGTTTTACTCTCTTATAATAGTTCTTAAAAAATGTAAAATAACCTTAAAATTTAATTTAAATTAGATGTGTTTGAGTTGTGGTTAAAAAAGTTATAAAGTTATGTTTCTCCCTCTTATAATTAGTTTGTCATTAATATTAGTATATTTATTATTGAATAATAATAAAAATAAAATAAACAGTATTTTGAATTATTTGTTTAGCATAGTTGAGATACAAAGACGTGTGATGAAATAAACGGTTGAGATTAATGCGGACCCACGGAGAATCAACACAAAAGACCACTCTGTGTCCCGTCACATCGTATCTCTGTCGTTGTGACCCCATACCCAACTCCTGCTCACTGCTACCTACTTCCTCTCATTTTTTATTTACCCACCCTTTCACTTTAAACTATATACATTTTCTCACCTCCTGTTTTTCAGTTATCAACTTTACACCCTCTTTATCTATATCTATACCTTTATACTCTATAATAAAAGAGTAACAAATTTGTCACTTATCACAATCTTAAACCACTAATGCCATATGTCACCTTCTTTAAAGGTATTTTGGAGATTTGTTAGGTGTATTTGATTTGATTTTTAAAATAAAAGTTTACCCCACAATTTTTTAAATCTTCATAACTTTTATATACATTATTATTTATAAAAAATTGCACCATTAAATTTGTCACATTTTTATCTTTAATTCAAGTATAGTTTTGTCAAAAATTTTTAAAGTTTTCGAAATTACACTGATGTAACGAGCTGAATTTTTTCAAAGTGTTCGTAATTACACTGATGTAACGAGCTGAATTTTTTCAAAGTGTTCCTAATTATACTGATGCAACGAGCTGAATTTTTTCAAAGTGTTCATAATTACACTGATGTAACGAGTCGTTACACTGATGTAACGAGCTGTAACTTATTATTTTTTTACGTTACAATTATCTAACTTTCTATCTTATTTGATATAAATTTATTTAATTAACTAAATTTTATAATAAAAAATAAGTTTGTAATATATATTTAAGTTGAGAGAAAAAAAATTGATGGAAAAATTTTGAAAAAAGAAGGATATTATTGTACTTATGTTTTTTACGTTAGTGTGATTAAGAACGGACAAAAAAATTTGGCATTAGTATAATTAAATTAACGAGAAAAATATGACGAGTTTAATGGTGTAATTTTTATAAAAAAAATAACATAGTATAAAAAAGTTATAAGTTTATAAAAATCAAGGGGAACTTTAATTTAAAAATAGGAAAATATATGGTTTTTTAAGAGTGTGACACTTGTCACTCTTATATTAAATCTGATTTTTGTAATTAACACAAAAGACCATAATGACCTTTTGTATTAAAAATTAATTAGTGATACATGTCACCATTATATTAAATCTAGAAAATTTAAACCATTGGATTTGAGTTAATAGAGTTTTATCAATTATAGCGTGTTATTATATGATCCCTTCCCTCTATATACATATACATATATATATATATATATATATATATATATTTTATATATAGGGAGAGGTTCAAATGTTAACCCTCCCTTATATCGTTAACCCGTGTTAACCCGGCATTTTTTGCGCGAACCTTTTTTTTTCATGGTTTTTGTTATACATAAATGGATTTTGTTCTTCCTGGTAGGCCGAAGAAGAATAGGAAAAGAGATCCACATGAAGATCCTAAAAAACCAGGGAGACTTACAAAGCATGGAGTTGTGATGACTTGTGGTAATTGTGGGGGAAGGGGCCATAATAAGAGGAAGTGCACTTCAAAATCCATTTCTGAACCTCCTGTTAAAAGGCCAATGGGTAGGCCTAGGAAAACAACTCAACAACAGGTACATTTCAATCTTATAATATTACTTTACTTACAATCAAGTCCACTTCTAAATCTCCTTTTTGGTTTTGTATGTTATACAGTTAAGTCAATGTACTCAACAATCAAGTCAAGTCAATAGCCAACAAAACAGTCAACTTGCCAATCCGTCAAGTCAACAGTCAAGTCAAAGAGGAAGAGGACGTGGAATGTCAAGGGGAATGGGTCATGGATCAAGAGCCTGATATTTGATTATGTTAAGTCTACTTATTTTGGTTGTTAATTTGCTCATTTTGGTTGTTTAGTTTAGTCTAAGTCATTTTGCTTATGAACTCTAAGTCATTTTGGTTGTTAGTTTGGTCATATTGGTTGTTAACTCTAAATCATTTGGGTTTTTAATTTGATGATTATGGTAAACTGTTGTATTCAATTCCAATTTATGACTTGTGTTCTCAACTTCAGTTTCCTATCCTGTCAAAATTTAGATGAAATCATTAACAAGAATAACTTTGAATAACCAAAACAATAACTTTCATTCATAACCCAAAAGATTACACTTGCATTTGAAACATTACATTTGCATTTGAAATGCCTATGCTATTACATATAAAAGAAAAACCATATGCCAATGACAACAAAATACTAATCCTAAAACATTTCTTATCTTATATTTAGCATTTGATTTCTGCAACATTTCTTTCAAATGTTTATTCTCTTCTGTCAATAACATCTTCTCTAACTCTAAAATCCTCATCTTCATCACCTCATAACTCTTAGGATTTTCTGGCAAAAGACTTGTCATCCAACTTTCATGCTCTTTGAACATAGTATCTACATCTTCTTTCCATAAAAAAAATTTGCAATCCATATTCTTCAATACAAAGCATCGTGTGAATTTAAAAACTTCAAATGTAAAAGAGAAAAATGAAATCAGGAACTTACAGGCCATAAAGGGCATCCATAAAATTCCTGCCCAATTAGAGAACTCTTGCGTTGAACAACACGACGAACAACAATCAGATCGTGCTTACAGTACAGATTGCGATCCGAATCTATCTTAAAGATTTTGGGGTTTTTGTTCACGCTATGTGCAGTACTTGAAGTTGAGCTCATGATTGCTGCAATTGAAGGTGATTATGGTGTTAGGGTTTTGAAAAATCAATGCCTGTGGAACGAAAAGATCAAGAAGAAGAGAACTAGGGCTTCAATTTGTGATGATCAAATCAGATGATCGACTAATGGTTTTAGGTTATTAATGAGATGCCATGTGTGTAAAAGAAAGAACAAAAAAGGAAAAAAAAAGCCAAATCAGCAGGTGAGGTGGAAAACTCAATGCCACATCATCAAAAACTTAACACCGTTTACATTTCGTTAACCGGGGAGTGCCACAAGAAAATATGTTGAAAGTTGGGGGTGTTGATGAACATTTCTTCAGTAGGGAGTATTGCCGGCCAAAAGGTGAAAGTTGGGAGTATTAAATTCCAATAACCCTTAATAAATTAATAAATATTCATAATTAAATTTATGTTAAATATTATCTATATATATATATATATATATAGACACACACATATATATAATTTGTTTCGTTTTTTTAACAACTTTTACTTTAAAATTTTATCTCATTTTAGTTTCATAGGAATTTAAACTCACAATTTTTAAAGGCATTTATCAATGTCACAAGCTTACAAGGCCATGAGCCAAAAATTGTTAAGGGAGTGACTAGGTTGGGGTCATAAGACCATGAGGTATGCCTTTGGTTGGAACCACTCCATCTAGACGTCACGTAGGCATTCACTACAAAACATCCACTCAACCATTTGTGGTGGAAATGTCCTCCCACACCCGCCCAGCCCTCCCACACCTAGCTGTGGCCACAACCACCCACAACCACTTGTCTTCAAACGGTCGAAAATGTTGTTGTTGTGGCCACATCCAGCCCTCCCACGCCCCAAAGGGGCGGTGTTCCATGCCCAAACTGCAGGTCTGCAGCCACTCACGCCCCAACCACAGGGCATACTGGACGGTCTAATAGGAAGAAATCATGAGAGCATTTTTATAAAACTTGAATATTTATTTATTTTGTTCTATCGACTAACTCTCATACCCTCTTCTCTACACTTGCACTACTCCTAATTAAAATCTTTATACTTACACTTCTACTTAGTGGCAGAGCTTGAACGATTTTAGTGGGTCGGAAATTTATAGGATCTAAAATGCATGTTAACTTTTTTGAAACAAGGGGACGAAACCGTTATTTTTAACTAAAATTAACTTTCGGCTAAAAAATTAACACTATGGACGGAAAAAAGGGGCGGTCGCCCACCCTCCCCCGGCCCAAAAAAGCTTCCTCAATGCTTCTGCTTCTTAAGATTTGAACCCACACAATTTGATTAGACATACATTGATCTTTTTAGACTGATTCTCCCTCTTTTTGAATTTATTTTTGTTATTTATTTACTTTTTATTTTTTGCTAATCAACATGAAGTCCCTATGTGACGTATATATTTGTGATACCTAGAGATCTGGATCGCCCGATTGTAGTCACGTACAGCTCACGAACTGGTCCACGGGTCTTAAAAATTAGTTGGTTAGAGACTGAATTCAACTTCTTTTAATGACTGACAAAACTGTAAATTTAAGTTTGGGCACAAGTTGTCATTTTGGTATATATATATGACATGAATTTAATTAATGGTAGGTAACTTGTTTGCATAATTTGTCTGATTGAAGCTTTTCATGAAATTAGATTACCTTTTTGTGCATTTATATTACGTTACATGGTAAAACAGAAGGGTAACGGATCATAAGTTTTTCAACACAAACCAATGATTTATGAAAAAATTAAAAAAAAAATTGAATTTTAATTGTGAAAGAACCAAAATCTAAAACTAAATCATTTGGTTTCTTGTTTTTCAATTAAATATTTATGGACTTTTTGCAGCCTCTTATAAATTGTCGTTAAGATGTTACTTTTTAATAGTTCATATTCTTTTTAATTATTAAGAGGAAATCTTAAGTCTGAATTATTAATACTTATAACATCTTAACCATTTAGACTTAATGTTACCTATTAAGTATTCACATGTTATTAACTATTAACAAGTAACCTTTTAATGATCATTAAGAGACTATCTAGCAACTCCTTAATGGTTTTATTCATAATTTTGGTTAAAATCTGACCAAGAATAGTAAATAAAAGGGGTGTTTGGAAATGCATTTTCAATGTAGTTAATAATTTGCAATACAATGTTTAACAAAGTACCAAACATAACAGTTCTATATAAAACTAGACAGTTAAGTTAAACAAGCAGGCACATATGTAATTTGTTTAATAAATGCGTTAAACTATACATATAGTCATGCGGCACATGTACTTGCTCTATGGTGTTATGTTGTGATTTACACATATTACTTATTATGTCATACTTTCACTTTTATTAGTAACTCTTTATTTTTATATTTTTATATTTTTGTTTTATTATGTATGTTTGTGTTTGTTTATTAGTTTGTGAGTCATGAGTCTCTTTAAAGGAAGCATCTTTTTCTATAAAGAATAATGGTAATGTTTGTATATATGTCTCATCCTTCACAAATTTTATAAATATTTATGATACGAGTAAGATTTACTAAGTATTATTTTTATTATTGTAAAGTGTAGACATTTTAAAACTGAATATGAGAACATGAAACGCTAACCTAATTATGCTCTTAGAACCAAAGTAGAGTATGACACTTTAGGCTACTTTCCACCATTTAAACTCGTTATATTTTTACTCGATTTTCTAAGTCAATAAAAATCGTAACACGTAAGAAAAAATATATAACAAATAAATAATTTTTCACTCTTAAACACATGCTTCAGCTAAATTCAAATATCAACATAAAGAAGAAATAAGCAATTTTTATTTTGTAATTATATAAAAATTACATACTTGAATATAAAAGTTATAACAATTACATATAAATAGTTACGACATGCAAAAGATAGAAGCTAAAGCTTTACATATATATATATATATATATATATATATATATATCAACAGTCACCTATTGTAGTATGATGTTTATAAATCTAGTCATGTTCAGGCAGCCTACACATTTAAAACATCTCCTTGTAGGGGTGTTCAAAATATCCAAAACTCGAAAAAATTCGAAATCCGAATCATATCCGAAACCCGGAAAAACCTCATCCGAAATCTATTTCGGGTTATTCGGGTCAGATAATATGTTTTTAGATTCAGGCCGGGTCGGGTTTCGGATATACAAAAACTAGTTTTTTCGGGTGTAAGAATTCGGATTTTTCGGGGTTTTTAGGTCGGATACTATATTTTGAGCTTTGAGTCGGGTTTTGGATAGGCCAAAAGAATTTCTAATCTGAATAACCCGATTCAAAAAATTCGAATAACTCATTATCCGACCCGATAAACACCCCTATCTCCTTGTGTGGCAATAAAATGGATAGGTGGGTTAAGTGTTAGATAGAGAAATAGTCATTTTGTTTCGTGTTAAAACATGTCTTAAGGAAAATGAATACGGGTGGAAACATGATCGTTTTTATATTTATATTGGTTGATCATGCTAACAACATTTTCATCTCAAAATATATTAAACTTTTTATAAAAGAAATACAACTCACTACATGGGTTATTCGCCTACCGATTTTGCATCTTTTTTAGATATTTAACAATGTTGTTTTTAATGAACATGCTTATGTATGATATCGTCTTAGTTTTTATTGTGATTTGATCAAAACTAACCTCACACCATCCAAATCTTTGCTATTTTTATGAGAACATCAAATATTTAGTTCATCTAAATCACATTTTTCCTGAGTAATATTCAATGTTGTGACCCTTGAACATTTGTATTTGTAAATGATAACTAAGATTTTTATAAAATGTTTCTTTAATCTACCTCACAACCTTGAAAATACTAACACATTTTCCTTAGGTGACATATCTATTTTAATATTTAATGCGCCATGTTCTGCGGTCAAGAATATGTTATACAAGAAAGAGTTATCGAGTTAATCCAACCCTATGTTCTTTATCTACACGATGATCATGATATGTCGTTGAGGGTCCATAAAGGTTACACTTTCTTTTAATGTAATTTTTTTTAAATATTTGAGAGTGACATTGTCTCACAACCTAAAATGCATAATCCAGACTGTAAACGAACCAAACGAACACTAACGAGCCATTGTTCGTGTTCGTTCGTTTAACATTTAACTTGTTGACAACTGTTCATTAACACTTATCGAGCGAAAAATCTTGTTCGTGTTTGTTTATTAAGGAATTGAACTTGTTCACGAACGGTTCATAAGCATAAACGGACATGTGTTAATTTAAAAAGAAAAATTAGCATTTTAAATCTCAAATATTAGACATAATTGTCTTAAAGTTAAACACTTAATATAAAAATTAAAAGTAAATTTCTTTAAACAGAGCAAAAATAAAAAGTAATAATCGTAATTAAATTATTTAAAACTGATATTTCAAATATCTGAGTTTCAAATTATCATGTTTTTAACAAAATATAAATTTCAAATGACGAGATGTTTATTTAAATATTATGATATTAAACTAAAATAAAAAAATAAAAATATAGAAAATATTAAACAAATAAACATAATAAATGAACATAGATGGGCATTAACGAACATAAACGAACATCTTACCAAACATTTACGAACACAAATAAACGAACACGACCTCTGTTTATATTTGTTCATTAAAATAAACGAACGAAATTTCTTGTACGTGTTTGTTCATTTATTAAATGAACGAACTTCCCGCCAAATAATACACGAAATGTTCATTGAATTTTCAGTTCGTTTTCAGTCCTATAAATAATACAAAGTCAAAATGATATTTTTTGGAAGATATTTTCTAAACTTTAAATATCCATGATAAAGTTAAAGTTTTGTATAAAAAGTGAAAGGTAAAGGAGGAAGGACAAAGGAACCATGCCTTGAATTTATTGTTCACAAGGGGTGCCCACTTTTAGTATTGGAGTTGAGACACTATTTTGTATGTTTGGAAAATGACCAATGACTTTTATGACTATCAATTTTTTTGTCCACTGTTTTCTTGGTCATATCCTCAATCCAAGTCACCTCAATCCCTAGGATTATTATCTCTATTTCTTTATTTAATTTACTCTAAATTAAAAAAATACATAATTTACCACTTATTCTTTTTCTTTCAACGAATTCGTACGACAACACCCAAGACATAATTTCAAACGTCTCATCGGATTTAACATTCTTAGGCGTACGCCTGAGCCTACCCCAGGATGAACCCCACAATTAGGTAAACCATTGACCTTGCCTCAACAAATATGTTTCGGTCTGGATTTAAACTCAATACCAATTAATAAAGAAGTCAAGTGGACACCAGTAGGCTAGAAGCCCATCGGTAATTTACCACTCATTCATATAGTTTTTCCCCCTTTTTTGGTAAAAAAATTCTGGTGCATTTTTGCCTAAAGTCACACTCTTTCACTTGGTATGCATGTGGAAATTCTTAGTTTGTCTATATTTGTCAAGTGGTGATTATATGTGGTTGTATCACCCACACACGTGCATGTTTGTATGTAATATTGTAATGTACTATCAATGTATCATGGCATATATTGTGATTTTTTAAACAAGAACATACTACTTTTTTTTTTTAATAAAAATACATATGCATGATTTTTTTTTCGTCTAAACTAATTACAAAGATGCTTATAGAATAATAACAGATACGAGTCTACTTTACAACATCACGTTTAAATTGTTCATGCATAAACAAACTAAATGATTATTATGATGTGTTCAAACGACTACTATTGTTATTTTACATGATGTCCCGTTGGTTGTAACGCTTGCTTTTTATGATTATTTCGCACAATATTAATAGATGTTAAATTCATGGGGTAACATGTGTCTCCATTGGCTAGTTTATAAAGATTATAAGTAAATCATGTAAGTTTTTATTACCAAAGGCTATGTAACTCAACAGAATTTAGGGTAGTTCAAAAAGCTCACGACTCGAGTCTCGCTTGAAAAATCACGTTAAAAACCGAGCTCTGCTTGTGGCTCGGCTCAATTTTTAATATATATATATATATATCAAATTATACACACACATATATTCTATTACACAAATATATATATATATATATATATATATATTTATATGTATTTAATATCTTAGATATATGTATGTGTGTGTGTAAAATGGGGGAGAAAAAGAAAAAAAAACAGTTGGCTTGTGGCTCGGCTCAAGGCTCAAATTGTTTTACGAGCTCGAGCTAGAATTTTAGGCTTGAAAATATTTTCGAACTGGCTCGTCTCGGCTCAATTACAGCCTTATAGAATGTGAATTTCTACATAATGGCGTCTCTCTTTATAAGGGGTTAACATTTCATGTTGTGAACTAAATTGACAAAATACTAATAAATACAAATTGATGATTTCGATTTTTTTTTTGTTAACAATCGAATGTGTCCATAATACAATTTCATTATCTACTATAACACTTAAATCTTTGAAGTTATGTAAACAACATCAAAATGTATATTAATAGATAATATAATATTATTGCAAAAAATAATTAAAAAAAAAACTTTTTTAATTTGAGTATATATATTATCCATTGAATGTTAAAAGGTGAATATGAAGATTTTCGGTTCACAAAAGGTGATTCGAATGAGTGAAAAGAAAGATGGCGTACAATGAAGAAACATATGAGTTGTGTTTGAAGGAACTTCACGTGATCCAACTCATGGTCTTGTCACCACCTTATAATACTAGTCTACTCCTGTTTTTTGTCTCACTCCCCTACCTTATTTTTCCTCCCAACATTTATATATTTTTTTAACGTCTTTAGTCTAAACGACTGATTTAAACCCACACCCAAACAAGCACACATATAAGGGCAGGCACAGTCGTCACTTCTCCATCCACCAGATAAACAGAAACCGGATAAATCCGTAAACCTTCTTCACTGTTTAGGTTTAAACCCTGACCTTAATGAGGTGCAACTTCTCCTTTCATTGTAATATTGCAAGGCTAAAAGCACTTTGATTCCCAACATTTATATCCTATAATTTATGCCATTTATAAAAAGCTTAAAACTTTAATATAAATATAATAAAGCGTAAATTACGGTTTTAGTTCATGTGATTTAAATGTTTTAACTATTTCATTTCAAAATAAAATCTTTTATAAATGCAGTCCATGTGGTTTAAACAACTAACGGTTTTGGTCCCAAACCTAACTATTCTCACAGTTTTAGACCACATGGGCTACAATAATAAAGTATTTTATTATGAGTTAAAATAGTTAAAACATTTAAATTATATGGGTCAAAACCGTAATTTACTCGATAATAAAAACCAAATAATTTCAGAATCGTAAAACTTCCTTAACAACTTTTTACATATAAAAACCAACATACTTATTATATATATTTTTTTCTCGCATTGCTGATTCAGTAGCATGGGCTGCAATAAGGGCTCGGTGTCATTATGTTAACACGGATGCCAGAACGAGTGATCAAATTATACGAGAAAGTTCTGCTGGCTAAGGAATGGGAAATCCTTCTCCTGTTCCATGAATCCAATTTGCATTTCATACGGGAAAAACCATCTTTTTCTCAACAATGCCTTTGTCATTTGATCCAATAGTGTTCCTTGCTTTCGGCTACTGGACTTTCGCTGACAATTTCAAAATAATCCGGGATAGACGCAATGTCAATAAGGTTATCAAATGAAGTGTAATTACAATTGAAACAATAGAAAACGAAATATGAGTTAATATCTTTCACCATTTATTATACCTCAAAGTCTCTCACATGAAATGTTTTACAAATCGATAGGTATTAGTTGAAGAGTTGGGTAGAACTAGGATTAATCAGTATTAGTTGGATTGGAATCAAAATTAAAAACATATAACCAAATTTTCTATATAATTTTTTATAAAAAGGTTCAGTTATATACACACAAGGCTTGATGTCGGCTCTTCTCTCATCAGGTCATCAACTTTCTTGACATTCCAGCGATGGACAAACTCATGCATGGTCTTACGTAAGACTTTGCGGAGATTTATGTTTTTGTGTTTTTGGTAAGTGCGACCCCTTTTGTGATTGTGATGAGACACCCCTTATATATATGGGCTTGGTGAAACTTAAGGATTTTGTTTGAAATTTTGCCTAAAAGAGTCATCGGAATTTTAAAAATAACTAGAATTTCGTTGAAATCCTGCCTATTTCTAGCCGCCTTGGCCTGATTTTTTATCGATTTTTATTCTGACCGATTAGCCGAAATTAAAACACTGCTCTCATGTTAAATTTCAATGAAAATATAATTTTTTTAAAAATAACTAGTAACTGTACATTAAAGGGTGTAAATAAGCCAAACTGCATTTTAACTGCTCGAGATCCACTTACTATATGCTAAAACCAAGGTGAGCATGAGCTTGTGCTTAAAAGTAAGCTTGTTATAAACAAATCCAAACCCAAGTTTCACTTATCAAGCTTGATTAGACTTGCAAAACCAAAACAAGCCCATTGTTTGTATGATTAATATAGTAATTATTTTTATATATAAAATTACAATAAGTACAACTAAATAATGAATACTATATTATAATACTTATAAATGTAAATAAATTAATATGTAAATAGAGCTCAACACGATCCGATCTCGAGCTTGAATCTCAAACGAGAGGGTAGTCCTCCTACCTCTCGACCCTCAATAAGCTTCGCCTATATGACCCATAGCTTTTTATGCGGCACAAGATGTGTAGGCCACGCAAGAATGCATAGATCTTGTGGTGAAAGTGAGAGTGTTTGGATGGAAAAAAACGATAAAAAGAATTAATAATTACACAATTTAATGTTATTTTAAAGTGAAATTACGTAAATGTTTTGATTTTATTTTATGAAATTTGTTTGATTTAGATTTATAAACTTTCATGTACATTTTGGACTTACTATACAATATTTTATGAAAATGCCAAGTTGGAGGAGGAAGAAACGCCCAACTCAATTTTAGTATACTATACAATATTTTAATTTTTTTTCAATAATATATTGCAGACTCGTTTACTAGCATGTTTTAAAATATTTTATTATTACTATGATTTAATTAATTAATATTATAATCTCTGCTTTATGTGTCATGTATTCTACTTACACTCATACAATGTTTAGATTTCAGTTATTTCTTTAATATTAATGAATAAAATAGTGTTAATGTAAATAATAGTGTGACACCTTAAGTTAAGCATATCTAATATGGTTGAATATCTTTTATCTTTTGAACGGATTGGTACAACAATACCCAAGATGTGATTTCAATCGTCACCTTGGATTTTACGCTCTAAAACGTATGTCCGAGCCCACCTGAGTAGAAATCGTACAACTGAGTAAACTCTCTTACATTGCCTCAGTCCAGATTATAACCCAAGACATCTAGCAAAAAGTCAAAAGGTAACTATTTGACTACGAACTCTTAATTTATACATCATCGACCACATAAATATCAGAACCTATGAAGAACCTATTTTCCAAACTTATGTGAATTCAATATACAACTCATTAGATTCATTAAAATGATTATTTAAGGGTTTTTTTAATTATTTTGTTATTTTTTGAAAAATAGAAGTAAAAATAAGGATGGTCGACTTTCAATGAGTAAAAAGCAGCCCGATCATCAGAACGGCGCAACACGCTCCTTTGCCACTCGGATGACGTAAGCTGACGCATCGCACACGTGAATTTATTATTGTCTTGTCGTTTGTTTCACCTTCACGTGTGGCTGTTTACATTAGGGGTGGGTTCTGTCACGCAATGTTTTCAGAATCAGACCTAAAATTAAACCGTACGTCTTACTAGTTACTTGTCACACCAGATTCAAGAACCGAATGACATAATAAGTATATATAAAATTTTAAAAAATTTATAGAAATATAAACACATTTAAACAAACATTATTAATGTTTAAACAAACATAGTAATGTTAAAAGAAATTAATGATTTGGTTATAATGTTTCATTCTTTAAATTTTAGTTAAAAAAAACTGAAATCAGGTCCGACCATTGAACCGGTTTCCGGTCTGACTGGTGAACCAGTTCACGGATCGGACCTGATTTCAGTTTTTTTAACTAAAATCTAAATAATGAAACATTATAACCAAATCATTAATTTTTGTTAACATTATTATGTTTGTAAAAACATTAATTATGTTCGTTTACATGTGTTTATAATTATGTAATGTTTTGAGAAATATTTTATATATTTATTATGTTATCCAATTTTTAAATCCGATCCAACCGATTTAACCAGTAAGACGTCCGATTCAATGTCAGTTCAGGTACGGTTACGAAAACATTGATTAAATGAATAAATATGTAAAGGAGTTGTTTAAGTTTGAATGGAACGTGAAAATCCAGCAATCTCGCACCAACTTTAAAAGGAAATAAATATTTAGCATTTTAATAAATATTAAAAAAATTATATTATATTTGATTTCGAGCTTTTTGTTGACTTTGTGTTTAGTGATATTCGGAAATTGAGGAGAAATATTTGAATATTCGTGTTGTAATTCCCATACTATTAAAAAAATATTAATTATTTGATTAACCCTCAAAAAAAAAATAGTTGATTAAAAGTGTGGGATGGATTAATTTATTTTTAATAGTAAATTTAGGGAATGTTATAGAAACATAATCAACTTTTGATTTTGTTCCAATTAAATCACTGGAAATTTGTTTTGTTTCAATTAGGTAACTTAAGTTTGATTTATGTTCTAATACTAGATAAAAAACTTGGATAATAGGTAATCTTGATTCGTTTAAGCTTTATAAGTGAATTTTTAGATGATTTTATGACCCGTTTGAAGGTTTTAGACGTATTTTAGACTCATTTGGGCATTCTGTTTTTTTTTCAAAATGTTATAGAAACGGGTCATAAAATCATAAACGGGTCATAAAATCATCTAAAAATTCACTTATAAAGCCTAAACGAATCAAGATTACATGTTATCCGGGTTTTTTTATCTACTATTAGAACATAAATCAAACTTAAGTTACCTAACTGAAACAAAACAAAGTTTCAGTGATTTAATTGGAACAAAATCAAAACTTGGTTATGTTTCTACAAAAATTTATGCATGAATTCTTTCTAACGGAGCTTGAGTCCTTTGCCACAGAAATCTGCATCTTAACATAAATGACCGTTTTTTGGACCTAATTTTGGTACGCCGACACCAAAGATAATGTTCAACCGTCCGCTCCGATTTAACGCTTTGGAGCGTACGCCTATGCCCACTCTAGAAGGAACCACACAATTAGGTAAACCTGCAAACATTGCCTCAACAAATATGCTTCGGTTTATATACGAACACAAGACCTTTCATAAGTAGTCCAGAGTGCATGGGCGGCCCGGGGGAGGAGGGGCAAACCCGACCCCCATCCTGGGCCTATTTTTTAGGGGGCACAAAAATTTTTACATATACGTAAATATAAAGATTTATTCAAATGAAATTTATAAAGCGAAAAGAACTAAAAAGAATCATTTATAAACACACTAATTAATGGGTGAAAAAAATCATTTTTTTAAAGTATAGGAAGTTATTTTCATACAATTTAAACTAAATTTGTCCATTGGTTCGGTTAACGGTTTTTCGGTCTAGTTTAATTAGTTTTCAATTTTTTCCCTATCAAAAAACGAACCGAATTCGAGAAGTGGTTTGGTTCTAATTTCGGTTAAAACCGAATAACAGATTGAAAGCCAAATAAACCACTTAAAAGTCAAATAAACCGATCCAAATATACCGAATTCAATCGAATAACCTATTAAAAGCAAATAAACTGATTAAAAACCGAATAAACCGATCTGAATACACCGAATTCAACCGATTAAACCGAATTCAATCTTATATATTATTAGTAAGATAATAAATTTGAATTTGAATTCAGTTTAATCGGTTTACAAACCAAATTTATAAAAAAATTGGAATTAAAAACCGAAATTTGGAATTTGGATACAGCTAGAACCAAAATGAAAACCGAATTCAGAATTCGGTTCGATTTTTTCAGTTACAAATACTTTTTGGTTTTCGATATTAAACGTTTTTTTGGTTTTTTGAACACCTCCACTTTAATATTTGAATTCGCTAGGGGGCTTTTTTCCGGCTCGCCCTGGGCACGCCAATTTTCAGGGCCGTTCTTGCAAGAAGGTACCATTAGACTACAAGCCTTTTGATCAATTCTTGATATTCTAATATGTATTTTTAGCAACAAAAACACAAGCATCTTAACTTACTCTTAAAAATGCATTACAACATGTGTTCATCATGATTTAATCATTTATTTTAAGACTACACACATTAGTGATCCAATCCAACCCAACCTTTTATTAAAAAAATAATTTCTCTCTCTTCTACCTACATAACCCAACTTAACTTAATTTTTCACACACATTAATAACCCAACCCAACTCAAGTTTTAAAATATATTTATTATACTAGGATAGTACCCCGTGTATTAAACAGGTAGAATAAAAAAAGTATGATAAATAATTAGCAATTAAAATTTAAATACTATAAGATGATATTTAAAATGGCATGTGATTAATTTTAAATATTTAATACTTTAAGTAATTAAACAATTATATGTTTTATTTAATACTAAGTTTTTTTAAAATTTGTTTCTTAAACATGTCATTTTGAAAAACTGTTTTTGAAATTTTATATTTTATAATAATTTGATTTTTTTAAAAAATATTTTTTTAATATCAATATATTTTTAATACATGAAAAAAAAATTTAATTTTAAAATATATAAAAGTATATTTAATATTTAATATAAGATGTATTTAATAGGAGAGAGAGACGGAAAAATAAAGTTGATGTGCTATACGAAGGTGACATGCGTCCATAAAAACTTTCATTAATTATAATAGATAGATTTGTTAAATCGTTAATTTTTCTCCTATTATATTGATTGAATAAATATAAGTTTTTTAGCTTCTAATTTTATATTTTATTATTATTTTACTTTCGTTTAATTTTTTTACAATTGATACTTTTATATTTTAACTTTACTTTTCATTTATTTATAAGTAGACAATTTATTATTTTTAACATAGTTTTCATTTTAAATTATTTAATAAGATGAAAACATTAATTGAAGAGAGATAGGCAAGAAATCTAGAAGTTGACTTAACCAGAGATTGACATGTGGCATAAGAAAACTTTTATTTATTATAATAGATAGATAAATATGACTTATAATTGTTTTTAAAATATTAAAAAAATAATTTATCTAAGAAAAAATACTTATTATTTTTCTAAATGGTTATAAACCGACAAGTTGTGTTTTTTGGAAAAAAATGTTTTTTAAAGAAAAACTCTTTTTTGAAAGTAACTATGATTTTAATAAAATTTATATCGGGATGTTCAAAAAAAATAAAATAAACAAGATTATGTGATTATTTTTTTAAAAAGACTTAAATTATATAAGTTATTAAATAAAAATTAAATTGGATTTAAATTAATTGAAAAAGTAAGGTTGTGACTTGGGTTGGTGGAGTGATTTGGGTTGGGGAGTTGGGATGTGAAAAATGGATTTTTCTTTTTGTTTTTTTACAAAAATGGCAACCAACACATGCTTTGAGTCACCAATGCACATAGTGTAAGAGACTAAGCATATAAAAGAAACACTTTAACTATCAAATTTAATCATCATTAGTCAGTAAGAGGCGTTTAATAGCGATGTTCACCATTTTTTTTAACTATCATCATGTTCCCCTGATATAGAAATTGGAGTCTCATGATATTGTTGACTGTCATGACGTGTGTTTAAATCTACATTTGCATCACTTAGGTTGAGCGTTATACCATGTGAGGAAATGATCGTGATTGTCATATCGGTCACAATGGAGGAACACTGGCCCATAGGTGTGAGACGGGTGTGACCCTGCTCTCGGACGTACGGTTTTTAAAACTGGACCGGACTACCAGCCGAACCGGTAACCGGAGGGTTGGCCGGCCTAAAATAAGCATGTGAACCGGATTCAAACAAACCGGCTGGTTGAGCTGGTTCACCGGTCGGACCGGGAACCGGTTCACAGGTTGTACCGGATTTCCTTTTTTTGTTTTTTAACTAAATCAAAGAATAAAACATTAAAACCAAATTGTATATTGTTTTTTATATGATTATGTTTGTTTAAAAAATAATTATGTTTGTCTAAATGTGTATAATTGCGTAATTTTTTGGAATATATTATATATTATGTTAGTAACCCGTGTATTACACGGATTAAATAAAGAAATATAACGAATAATTATCGATAAAAATTTAAAAAATACAAGATAAATTTTAATGTAAAATACGATTATAATTTCGTGTGATTTAATATTTTAAATATTAAAATAATAATATTATTTCTTTCAAACACTAACTTTTTTCATAGTTTGCTAACATTGTATTTCAAATAGCTGTTTTTAAAAATTTTATAATTTATAATAATTTTTTTCAAAAAAAGTATGTTTTAATATTTATATATTTTAATATATTAAAAAATATTTTTTATTTTAAAAATGTATAAAAAAGTACATTTAATATTTAATATTAAATGTATTTAATAGGAGAGAAAAACGAGAAATGAATGTCAAAATACTCTAGAAACTTGGCATTTGGTACTAAGAACTAGGGGTGTGTTTTTTACCCGAACCCGAAGAACCAACCGGAAAAACTCCTACCCGAACCCGAAAAACCCGAACCCGAAAATACCCAACCTGAAAAAGCCTATTACCCGAACCTGAAAACTTAGAATGGTTCGGTCCTTGGGTACCAACGAGATTTGTTCGGGTAAACCCGAATAACCCGAACTAGGATTCTAAGGGTCGATAACATTTTTTGATTTTCAAATCCTTTATATGTTTTGATATTATTGAAGAAATGTATGTTTTGGTTAAACAAGTTTATGTTATGTTATGGTTAAACATTTGAAATTTTTAAGAAAATATATGTTTTGGTTAAACATGTTTTAATTTTATTTGTTTGAGAAATATTATACTAGTTTTTCAAGTATTATTCGAGAACCGTTTAACCCAACCCGATTAAACCCGAGAACCGAAACCCGAGAACCAATTAAACCGAAGTTAAATGGTTCGGTTCTCGGTTCCAATTTCATATTACAAAAACCCGAATAACCCGACCCGAGCAACTCAAAACCCGAGGAACCAACCCGAACGACACCCCTACTAAGAATCTTTATTTATTAGTATAGGTAGATCTATTATGTTATCCGGTTCTTTAATCTGGTCTGACCTCCAACCGGCCCGACCAGTAACCAATAAGCAGTCCGCTTCTATGTTTGATCTATTTCTGAAAACATTGCTCAGTTATTGGCTCGAGTTGATTCAAGCATTATTGTTCAATCCGCCCAATTAAATCCATCTATTAAAAAAAAAGTTGGTTACACAACTCATACATGTCATTCATTGAGTTAATTACACCTACTACTGCTTGTGGTTTTTTTTTTTTTAACCATCATAAAGTATCACAAATATCTTTATTTAATTTTGTTACACGCGTATGCATTTATTTTTTCACATGTCAAATTATTCCCCATAATTCCTTACCTTGATGGATATACAAAATACCCATCATAAAAAAAATAGAATAATATGAAATTAAAAACAAAAGCCAACTCTTGCGGCACTTCAATGGGACATTCATTCAATTTTTTGTACCATATTTGGTCTACCATGTGACCTCTGCTCCTCTTTCATTTTCCACTATACCCCTTTTACTTTCCATATATTTACACTATTCACCTTCTACTTTCTTTTGTATTTTTCTGTGATATTTAGCATCTTTATAAGTTCTACCATCTTTGCTCTTACGACTTACATTGATGATGTACGCCCAATGTATCTTAATCTTTTCGTTTTCTTTATGTTGGGTTTCACTAATTTTATGCCCATAATTTCAAGGGTTTTGCAAAGCTATCATATTGTTGGGATTTTCAAAAAAAATAATCTGCTAATCAAAACTAGGGGTAAACAGATAGTGAGTTTGCTATAGCTTAAATTTAATTGGTTTGGAGATGTGTTGATTAATATCTTTATTTATAAATTTATTATTAATTATTTAATTAATTTTTTATTGTTAATTCTATATATATTTGTAACTATGCTTTTCATATATATATAACATATAATATAAATGATTTTAATAAATTTACTATATTTTTTTTATATAAAGCAATTATTTATATAAATAAAATGACTTAATAAATAATAATTATATAAATAAAACTGTTTAGAATCGTGGGCTAGCTCAAGCTCAAAATATGAAGCTCAAGGTTAACCTCAATAACTAAATGAGTTTATTTCATGACTTAAGCTCAGACACTTTTGATAATCTGATCTCGAGTAGCTTTCGAGTTTTTTCTAATCTACAATGAAAATTTTATAACAAAATTTTGGTACAAAGTTATCTACTTTAGCTCATGATTTTAAGAGAAGTATTTTCTCTTGATGGTGTGATAGCATTTACAAATCTTGATAATTAGATGGTAAATTAAATATTATTCTTGCCTAGAACTAGGGCTGTAACGAACCGAACGAACACGAACAAGCTCTCGTTCGTGTTCGTTCATTTAACTTTTAACTTGTTCACGAACGATTCATGAACGCTAACCGAACGAAAATTCTTGGTTCGTGTTCGTTCATTAAGGAATCTAGCTTGTTCACGAACGGTTCACGAACACTAATGAACACATATTATTTAAAATAAAAATCAACATTCTTAATCTCAAGCATTAGATATAATCATTTGTAAATATACAAATTAAAATATTACAGTATTAAACTAAAAATAACTTAAATATTATGGCATTAAACCAAAAATAAAAAATTTAAAATAATCAATACATTTAATGAATAAATATAATAAATGAACTTAACCGAACATAAACGAACATTTTACCGAACGTTCACGAACACAAATGAACGAACACGACATCTGTTCATGTTCGCTCATTTAACTAAATGAACGGAATTTGTTTGTTCGTGTTCATTCATTTATTAAATGAACGAACATAAACGAACTTCTCACCGAACGGTTCACAAACTGTTCGCTGAACGTTCGGTTCGTTTACAGCCCTACCTAGAACATAATCCATGATAATTAATTTATCCAACGATTTGTATATATTTTACTATGAAATTAAATTCCATTTTTGGCATCTTCCTGCTTTCCCCAAGCGTGCACGAAATATCCACTTTAAAATATATATATACTTAAAACTTTCCTCAACAACCTTGCTGTTTCTAATAGCGACTTTTTAACAGAAGTCACACAAATGATACTATTTATTTCACACTATTTACGTAAATAATATATATATTATTTTAAATAAAAACCATACTAAATTGGATAGTCAAAAATTCAACCAAAATTTAAAAAAAAAAAAAACTAAAATTAAGAGTCCATATCCGATGATATTGTCAACCTCTTTGCAGTCTTCATGAACTCACTGTCAAAAATAAAAAAAAAATAAAAAACAAATCAAATCAAACGTGTTTACAAGCATTAATATATTTAAATTTGCAAACAGAAATGAGTCTTGATCTCACCTAAACAGTTCGTCCCCAATCTGTTTCCGGGTTCCGGATGCACCCCAGTAATGAATGCGATTCAGCGCTATCGGGCTTTCGACTGCAAACATGTTACCAAGCTTCTTGCATAATTCTTCGTATGATTCGAGCAACGAGAGATCAACTGTATGACCCATTCTTCTGATCCCATAAAACCTCACAATGGCCCGTTTCAAGGTTCAGGTCCATTTCACAGCCTGACCCAGACCCAGACACTGACCCGGATCCAGAGACAATACGGGTTTCAGAGATTTGTTGCTCGGTAAGAATTTGCTGACCAAAGAGTAAAAACTGGGATGCTTTCAGGGTTTTGGGTTCTTTTGAGCTCGTAGGTGAGTTCCCAATTGTTAACAGACAGGAAACGGGCTCAGATTGGGCTAGTTTATTGAATGATGGGTCGGAATGGGCGGGTTTCATGGTGGTCGGGAAGAAACCCGAGTCGAGTTTGTTATTGAGTTGGATATCTGATAGAGATAAACCATAATGTGTGTGCCTGGCTCCCTGCATGCTAGCAGGATGATGAAGGTTCAGATTCTCCGGGAGTTGGTAACCGAAAAGCCTGGTAGCAGGCCCCGGCCCGCCAAATAAATGCGAATGGGGTCTGTACAACGCAGGGATCGGGATCTGGATTTGGGGTTCCATCTGGTAATCAGGGTGTTGCGACGGTCTACATTTCTTTCGGGGTGGGAGAAAGGAGACATATGGATTGCGGGCATTGTCGATACTAACTCTACAAGCCACGGTTTGACCCGTTTCACGTTTTGAAGCAATCGGGCTCGTCCCATGTTACCTGAATGTCAAGTATGCAATGTGATATCGGGTTCACAAGCTAAAGACGCTAACTAATTGACATATATGTTTTAAAAAATAAGTTGGGTTCGAATTGTACCTGCGAAGAGTCCCAGGGAGAATCGGGCCAACGGATGGGTCAGCAACCTGGACTGAAGAAATGGTTCCCATGAACCAACTGATTCGTGAAGAATCCTCGGTTTCGAACGGCATCTTGAATCTCATCCCCTGCGACCATCGGATCTGCATCGCATTCTTCACAAGTGATGCCTTGACACAAAACTCGGGCGTGCTAGCTCTCGGATAGAACTCGACTTCGAATGACTTCCCGCTTATTGCTTGTTTAACTGCTTGAATCACATAATCTGATTCCACTTTCGCTCTCGCCATCGATGCCACACCCCCACCTCCACCGCCCACTGTTGTCGGCATTTTGGATCAACGGGGAATACATGCCATACGGAATGACACCATTACCCCCAACCGGGTTCCAGCCCGATGAAGTTTCCAGCCCACCCCCGAACCCTCTTTTGGCCCGTCGAATACCTACGCATAGATCACCATTCTCTGCTCTTAGAAACACAATCGAGTCCCCGGCTACGAGCTTTTTATGGTTCACAAACGTGCTCCACCCAGTGGTAAGCAAATGCCGTCGTGTGTCCCCCGGTAGATATGCCGGAACTTCCATGTATCCCCATGAACATCCTTGGCTAGAATGGTTTGAACTGGCGGGTCGGCAGAGTAATCAAGCCGGGGGAATATGGTCTCGGCACAATACCCTCGGGACCGAAAACCCACCGCCGTTGTTCGCGTCAGACTGTGTCAAAGTCTTCGCGAACGACGTCGGTTTTGCCTGCTGTCAGGCGAACCTCCGGGCTGAGAATAAGTATCTTCATCATTAAACGAACCCAACTCGCGAGAAACACTCACCGGAATCAGCCCGATTTTGGCGTAGACCTCGTCGGTGTCGGCATCTGCCATGAACTTTACATAACCAACCCTACATGGAATCCAGGCCGGAACCCTTGACTGAGTGTTCAGGTCCCGAAAGTCTACATTTCCGGCATGGGAATGCTCGGCATGCCTGCGGGAAGTAGTAGACTTTCGAGTGTACCGGAGGCATCTGAATCATGCCGCCGGCACAGGCGTGCCATAACTGAGAATCCAAACATCTCTCAGTTTCTCTCAAATTTTCTTTCGAATCCATAAACGTAATCATGTTTGTTTTTCCGATTGATCAAGAATTTATACGAAATCAAATCTTCAGTTGATATGATTTTATAAATTCCCTCCTTGAATTCACAGTAAATGCTGCAATCAAACAGTTGCAACGTTAATAAAGATTAATCAAACAACAACTTAGTTCAATTAAAGCTGATACTCTGTCTCTTACCTTCAAAATCTGCAGATAATCGCAAGAACAGAGCCTCAAATTAACAATCTTGAAAGTAGACTCTCATTGTCTTGTTCAAAATCACATCTTGCATCCCCAAATCCCCAAATTAGGGCTCAAAATCTTGAATTTAGTAATTTACCCAAGAATCTTGATAGAATATTCACCTGTAAAGAACAACAAGCACATCATCGCATCATCATCTTTCATAAACATCTAAACCTGCATCCACACACATGCATTCAAACCCAAACAAAGATTTCACAAGAAAAAGATTCATTCAATGCTTCTCTCTCCTCTTTCTCCTTTTTCTTCTCTCTCTAGGACTCTGTTTTGGATCACTACAAAAAGTCCAAGCTTTATACACATATATATCTCTCTCTATAGATAATATAATATATGTATAATTACAGTACAACTCTTAACACACACTACTGTGTGTAATTTAATTTATCTGATTCTGTATGGGTTAAAAAGGATTTAAATTCGTGTTTCAATTCTTACCTTTTTCTTCGGATCTGAAGAAACTCTGTTGTATCTTCAGAAGCCAGCAAAACAACAAAGATCTAAAAGCAAGTAATCCTTTTCCCCTTTTTAAACTGATTTTTAAGAACCCATTATTTATTTCTTTATTTATTAAAATATCAATTTATTTATTCTCTGTCATGAGGTGAGCGCATTTCAATTCTTCGTCAAAATATCGTGAGAAATTCAAAATATCGCGATAAATTCAAATATCGTATGGTTTTGAGTTTATCATGGCTATTGGTGGAAGTCAGCAAGTCTTTGTGACCAGGAACAAAAGTTCAAAATGTGATGAAGATCTTGAGATTAGGGATAATTGTTTTGCTTGATTTGACTAGGGTCAAGCTAAAGCTAACCAGAGTTAAGTGGTGGGTTGGTTTTAAATAAAATTAGTTTTGAGGCTTAAGTTGTTATTTGTTTAAACTTCAGGGGGTTGTTTTGCAAGTTTGTTATTTTGAAACCAGAAGAAAAGGGTTCGTTTGACAACCGCAACTGTTTTTCCTTCTTGTCTGCAGGAAAGAAAGGGATATGGTAAACCCACTCTCCCATCCACGCGCGTTTAAAAAAAAACATCACCCCATTTTTTTATTTTTTACTTTTTAATTAATTATTAATTAATTTTTGTATTTTTTTATGGAAAAGAATTATATACAAAAATTACTCACACAAACCTTATCACGTGTGTAACGTAGTGACATTATTGATTATTTTTTCCCTTTCCTCTCCCAAGAAAAAAAAAAAGGTTTCTAATTTTGGGAAAATAGGATTAAATAGAATTAGGGTCAAAATTATGTTTAACAAAAAATAAATAAATAAATTAAATTTCAATAGTTGTGAGAAGAAACATTACAAATAACCACGGTATTTTAATAAAATGGTTAAAAGTTACATCTCATTAAATGTTTTTTTACACAAGTTATCACCTTTTGTTTTCTTTTTATGAACGACAACTTTCATTAACCTTCGAACAAGCCAAAAAAGGTGCTAAAACTCGACTGGTTTTGTTTATTAATTAACTATGTAAAATGAGTCTCATATATACCTAGCACTATTTAACCATATCAAGATAAATGGGTAGATTCAGGTAAAAAAATATTGTATTACGGGTTAAAATGGGTAAACTTGTGACATATAATGAAATTTTGAATATATCGGATTTAAACAAGTAAAATGATCGATAATATACATGATGAGAAAAATCATTAAAAATTATTCAAATAAATTATTTGTTTCACTACAACTTATTTTAACTTGGATTAAATTGATGTTTTTTAAAAACGACTCATTTAGACCCAAAATGATTTTTTTTTTAAAATTCATCCTGACTCGCACTTGTTTTGACTCATTACGCAATCCAACCAAACCCGTCCATTTGTCGGGCATAGTTTTTATATGATATGAAGAACCTATTTGGTTGCAATTTAATGGAGAATCATTTGGTTAATTAGTCAAAGTGACAAGTGAGAACTTAATTACCACTCAAATAATTATGGTTGGCGAGAAGTGGATTTACTTATGATGCCAATGGAGAAGACAAAACATTTTATAAACAAGTCACATTGGTTTTAGGCTTAAGATTTTGTAACACTTTTGACATTAAGATATTCTTTGTAGTGTTTGTTTTATATTGTTGGAACATATCCAACATATCTTTAAAGTGTTGGAGTGAACAAGTTATCTTTAATCAATGATGAATAAAATTAACTTAAGTTGACCGGGTCAACCATACTACATATTTGAAAACTCAAGCATATCATTAGAATAACCTCACTAGTTTTTTATTTTTAACTAGGTTAAAAACATTAGGTGAAATCATGAATTTTAAAATTATTTATTTTTAAATTATATAGTATATTTTTCTTAAATTTTTTATAGGAAAATAAATAACATATTTGATAATGTAATCATATTATTCCAAATTTGAATAAATTATTAGTGTTGATATGATAGACAGGGAAAAATCAATATGTAATATAATATTACATACAAATAGTTGATAGTAGTGATATATGGCAAAACTAATTTTTACGTGGCTTAAACACTGACATGTGTTTTTTAAAACCTTGTTTATTAATAATATATATATAAAATTTTGGAAACGGTTACACATGGTTTAAAAATATCATGCTATGTGTAATGGAATAGTTGAAGGGGACTGATATATGTATAATGAGAGTGTTTGATAATGGTGACGTGAGTGTTTTTTATTGGATTAGAAAAAAATGCATCTCCGCTTCACACTCATGACCATGGTCACCCAAGACTAGTCATGCCTTGCTCACATGGTTGTGTAATAGGTGGAGGCGTGACAAGGGCTTAAGGGAGGTCACAAGGTTGGGGTCACGCACTACACACGGCTTATTAAGGAACATTCTTATCAATAAACATTTCACTGTTTAAGGCTTTTATTAGAGTATAACTTAACAAAAAACATACTTGTTGAGCTACCAATTAAGCAATAGAAGACTGATCATATCTCGCCAAATTGATTTTGCATATACAAGCAAAAAAAAACTTAATCTAACTGCTCATAGCAGTAATATTGTCACTTTGCCTACTAGGAACTATCAAATTTGCTTTAGTTGAATGATCAAATACTTTCAGGATGGTCAATAAACCATCCCTAGATTGGTGTAAACCTCTCCTTCATGTTGACTGTAGATCGATCGTGAGAGACGTCTAACGGTGGTGTTCACCCATTTTTTTTTGATTATTGTAACCTGGACTCGTTTAACTGTGATTTTTTTTTTGTCAAACACAACCAATGTGTTTAAACATGTTGATGGTAATAAGATGGATCATTTTTTATAAAACCCCGATATTTTTCTTATGTATAACGGACGATAGATTTGTTTAAGGTGTTACAACATAGTCTTCCTTGGTCAATTATTTTTCAGGAACAAGACAACTACAAATTTCTTGTTCTTGCCATTCTTTGTTTTATATATATACTTTGGGCACAATTCTGTTAATTGACCTAAAAAGACAGATAGTGGATTTTTCTGTGAATATGAACAAGGGATGAATTTGATACACTATGAAAATTGAAGTACGTTAGTTACAAATAGCAAAGCAAAGAGGACTGAATGTGTCCTTAAACATGCATGGGGACCATTTTTTGTAATTTATTGTTAAAGATAGTGTGAGTGGTGGTGGGGCAGCCAATGAGACCACTTTGGTTCCTTTAGGTTTCTAAACTGGTGAAAAACATTTGTTGGTCTATGCCAGAAAAGATATGTAATCAATTCAAATGTACAATAATATATATGTGTCATGCTTTAATATCATAAAGATAAATATTATTTTTAAAAATAAATTATGCAAAAGGCAATTGCATATAAATACAGACACCTGAACAAAATTTTCAGTTAATTGTAAATTAAAAAAAAGATAATTGCATATATACTCAACTTAAAAATAAATTATATATATCCTTTTATTTAATCATTTAAATACATATATCCCTTAAAGTTTTTAAATTGCATATAACCCATTCACTAAATAAGATCATGGGAGGCCTTGAAAGAGGCAAACCCGACCTCCGTCCAGGGCTAATTCTTTCAAAAGCACAAAAAATTTAAAAATTAGATTTATATTATATACATTATTAATATTTAAAAATATAAATTAAAAATCACAAATTAATAATTCGCCTGGAGCCTTTTTTTCATAGCTCGTCCGAAATACTTCAATTCTCAGGACCGTCCATGCAAGTGAATACATGTATTTAACTTTTAACTTGATTTTATATGTAGTTAGAGTTGTAAATAGGGGATATATGTAATTATTTCCTAAAAAAACTAATATTTTTTAAAACGGCTATTTGACTTCATAATAACAATTATTTTATATTTTGAGATAAAGTATCAACTTACAAAAGATGCATAACAACAAACGTAAGTTATGCTAGGCCTTTAGATAAAACATACAAGATTTTTATAAACAAACTTTTTTAAACAAGATAACAAAAAAAGAGAAATATACTTTTTTAAACGACAATTAAAAAAAATGAACAATTTAAACGCTCGTTTGTCTTTCAAGGAACGAGTGTATTGTGTCACCATCTTGACTTTACTTTAAAATCAAGTTAGTATGGTGTTCAATGTATATGCTTGTCTAGATATGTTTGAAAAAACTCGAATCTCGGATTTGGCTCGTAGCTGGTTTGGGCTTCGAAGAGACCGGATAAAGTTCGGCTCAGATAAAGCTTGTTTGTAACCGAACCAAGTCAAAGCCAAGGCTGGCTCGGCTCGGCTCATGGCTTGATCGTGCTCGGCTCGTAGGCTCGGTTCGTGGCTTATCTCGTTTGTACAACATGATTTAGAAATATAAAATATAGAGTTACGTTGTAACATTTGTACATTTAGTCATGATAGTCGTAAACAGTGTTTAGAACAGTGTTGTCCATGTTCAGTCAGTCAATGTGAATCATGTGTTCATATGTGCTTGTGTGTTGAATCTTTATATTTAACAAGTATGTATTATTTATTACAGTCGAGTTCACTAGGCAAGAACAGTATTGTGTTATATCGAAACAGTGGTGGGCAACGAGATTGAGCCTATATATATACTGCGTTCGGTGTAACAGGATAGTGTTGGTGCGTAGTGTTAAGACGAATATTATGACAATTAATTCAACAAGAATCGTAATACGTAAGCGAGACTGAGTATAGTTATGG